>CM037830.1:647277-1020618 GCA_021234535.1 Stichopus chloronotus | reverse complement strand
GAAGATTATTAACTTGTACTCGTAAGTTGAAATCAAATTTTCTATCATAATGCAGAGATCAATGACGAAATAATGATCACACGGTAATGTCAAAAAGAATGAAAGTGCCTGCTCTTTCTCATGGTGATTTCACAATGAATAAGGAAAAAAGTAAAAGGAACAGTTTTGAACTTGGACAGCGATAGATGAGAACTTGTAAACACACATTGAATTGGTAATTACAGGTAACAACTGAAAAAATAGGCATGAAAATTAGATGTCATTCTAATAAGTCATATGACTGGTCTGCAGTCTACTAGTTACGCACATTATTTTAAGATCATTAAAAGTTTATAATAATGAAAAAAGAAATGAACACCATAAATGAAGAAACAAAATGCGTCTGTCACAGATAATGAATGGTTTCCTTTCAAATGCAACTGCACTTAATGGGTAAGTACAGTCGCTCGCTGAATGATTGAAACACACTAATGCTAAAATGAAGGAAACAATAGTAAATACCTCTGTGTCAGGTTTATCTCAAAGATACATTTTAGACCATCTGCCCTATATCAGAAAAAAAAACCTTTTATTTGAAATCCACAGACCAAAGTGCAGTCTTGACTTTTAATGTAGTCAATGTAACGAGTCTCAGATATGTGAAAACAAAGTAAACTTGTAATACATTGTGTTATCAATATTAGGTTTGTGGCTCTTGAAAACGTTTCGTCTAAAGTGTCGATTATTTGTCAATAAAAATGAATTAGGTCCAAAATAACACCAGACAAACGTAGTATGGAGGTAAGTAGTAAGTATTGAATTTTGGAAATACTGTTAAAGATATGGTTTTCAGAATGAGACTTATTCTCTGGTACAATTTCTTTATGTAGTTATCACTGCAGCTTAGTAAGCCAATTGAGATTGCTTAAAGAAGAGGCGGTTGTATATATTTCCAATGGCATAGAGAAATAAAGATGAACATTTTTCTGTATCAAAAGTATAGCCTTCTAATAACGGTAAAAAGCTGTTTTTACCCTGGCGACTTTTACCCGTACATACCATGCATAAAACCTGTTAACGGTAACTCAAAACGTTGAAAACTGACAACATTTCTTCCTCAGATATTAAGTTATTTTGTTTTTTATTCTGCCACTGCAGTTACCGAGATCCTTAGAGGAATAGAATACACTCTAACTTCCAACAACTATCCCTCGTATTACCCAAGCAACTCTCTCATTGAAAAGGTGTTCAACACCACCGAAGGTTATCGAATTTTGATCAGCTTTCATTTCTTGGAAACCGAAATAAGGGACGACATCGTGAAAATCGGAAACGGCGATACAATTGATGATCAACTTTTATTAACCTGGTCAGGTGGTCCGACTGAGAACCAACTGAGTGTTTTGTCATCTGGGAGTTCCTTGTGGTTCTTATTTGACAGTGATTATTACACCAACAGACGAGGCTTTAATGCTACAGTACAATCCGTAAACTTAACTGACATTGGTAAGGACACTGAAAATGCTAACGTTAGCTGTTCTGTTGATGGGAAACAATTACATCTTTTATTTCTCAATAACTCAAAGCATATTTCCTGAAGTGTGGTGTTACGTATTTCATCACTCGCAAGCCTATTGTACACGTGTAAATACTCTTGAATATTACATCAACAAGCGAGAAGAATATCTCTTATGTACTGATATTTTTTCTCTGGGTATTTTAAGGACCATTTTAAACACTCTAATATATACCCGATATTTTAGAGTAAAGTCCTCTGAACCACAGCGTATTTGGGAGAAGTTCATACTTCCTTTTGTACACTATTGATATAACGTGAACATCGTGTGATTTCTTTTCCTAATGGTTTAATCTCACTATATTATCAGAATTTAACTGTGGTGAGGAATTCGATTGCGGAAATGGAGTATGTTTACCAGAATCTGCTACTTGTGACAACGTCGATCACTGTTTCAACGGAGAAGATGAAGCTTATGTAACTTGTACTCGTAAGTTGATATCAGATTTTCTATCATAATGCAGAGGTCAATGACGAAATAATGATCACACGGTAATGTCAAAAAGAATAAAAGTGCCTGCTCTTTCTCATGGTGATTTCACAATGAATAAGAAAAAAAAATGAAAGGAACAGTTTGAACTTGGACAGCGGTAGATGAGAACTTGTAAACACACATTAAATTGGTAGTTACACGAAACAACTGTAACAATAGGCATGAAAATTAAATGTCATTCTAATTAGTCATATAACTGGTCTGCAGTCTACTAGTTACACAATATATTTTAAGATCATTAAAAGTTTATAATAATGAAAAAAGAAATGAACACCATAAATGGAGAAACTAAACGCATTTGTTACAGATAATGAATGGTTACCTTTCAAATGCAACTGCACTTATTGGGTAAGCACAGTCGCTCGCTGAACGATTATAACATACTAATGCTAAAATGAAGGAAACAATAGTAAATACCTCTGTGTCAGGTTTATCTCAAAGATACATTTTGGACCATTTGCCCTATATAAGTAAAAACCTTTTATTTGAAATCGAAAGACCAAAGTGCAGTCTTGACTTTTAATGTAGTCAATGTAACGAGTCCCAGATATGTGAAAACAAAGTAAACTTGTAATACATTGTGTTATCAATATAAGGTTTGTGACTTTTGAAAACGTTTCTTCTAAACTGTCGATTATTAATCAATGAAAATGAATTATGTTAAAGTAACACCAAACAAACGTAGTATGAAGGTAAGTAGTAAGTATTGAATTTTGGAACTACTCTGAAACATGTGGTTTTCAGAATGAGACTTATTCTCTGGTACAATTTCTTTATGTAGTTATCACTGCAGCTTAGTAAAGCAATTGAGATTACATAAAGAAGAGGAGGTTGTATGTAATTCCAATGGCATAGAGAAATAAAGATGAACATTTTTCTGTATCAAAAGTATAGCCTTCTAATAAGGGTAAAAAGTTATTTTTACCCTGGCGACTTTTACCCGTACATACCATGCACAAAAACCGTCAACGGTAACTCAAAACGTTGAAAACTGACAACATTTCTACCTCAGATATTAAGTTACTTCGTTCTTTATTCTGCCACTGCAGTTACCGAGATCCTTCCAGGAATGGAATACACTCTAACTTCCAACAACTATCCCTCGTATTACCCAAGCAACTCTCTCATTGAAAAGGTGTTCAACACCACCGAAGGTTATCGAATTTTGATCAGCTTTCATTTCTTGGAAACTGAAATAAGGGACGACATCGTGAAAATCGGAAACGGCGATACAATTGATGATCAACTTTTATTAACCTGGTCAGGTGGTCCGACTGAGAACCAACTGAGTGTTTTGTCATCTGGGAGTTCCTTGTGGTTCTTATTTGACAGTGATTATTACACCAACAGACGAGGCTTTAATGCTACAGTACAATCCGTAAACTTAACTGACATTGGTAAGGACACTGAAAATGCTAACGTTAGCTGTTCTGTTGATGGGAAACAATTACATCTTTTATTTCTCAATAACTCAAAGCATATTTCCTGAAGTGTGGTGTTACGTATTTCATCACTCGCAAGCCTATTGTACACGTGTAAATACTCTTGAATATTACATCAACAAGCGAGAAGAATATCTCTTATGTACTGATATTTTTTCTCTGGGTATTTTAAGGACCATTTTAAACACTCTAATATATACCCGATATTTTAGAGTAAAGTCCTCTGAACCACAGCGTATTTGGGAGAAGTTCATACTTCCTTTTGTACACTATTGATATAACGTGAACATCGTGTGATTTCTTTTCCTAATGGTTTAATCTCACTATATTATCAGAATTTAACTGTGGTGAGGAATTCGATTGCGGAAATGGAGTATGTTTACCAGAATCTGCTACTTGTGACAACGTCGATCACTGTTTCAACGGAGAAGATGAAGCTTATGTAACTTGTACTCGTAAGTTGATATCAGATTTTCTATCATAATGCAGAGGTCAATGACGAAATAATGATCACACGGTAATGTCAAAAAGAATAAAAGTGCCTGCTCTTTCTCATGGTGATTTCACAATGAATAAGAAAAAAAAATGAAAGGAACAGTTTGAACTTGGACAGCGGTAGATGAGAACTTGTAAACACACATTAAATTGGTAGTTACACGAAACAACTGTAACAATAGGCATGAAAATTAAATGTCATTCTAATTAGTCATATAACTGGTCTGCAGTCTACTAGTTACACAATATATTTTAAGATCATTAAAAGTTTATAATAATGAAAAAAGAAATGAACACCATAAATGGAGAAACTAAACGCATTTGTTACAGATAATGAATGGTTACCTTTCAAATGCAACTGCACTTATTGGGTAAGCACAGTCGCTCGCTGAACGATTATAACATACTAATGCTAAAATGAAGGAAACAATAGTAAATACCTCTGTGTCAGGTTTATCTCAAAGATACATTTTGGACCATTTGCCCTATATAAGTAAAAACCTTTTATTTGAAATCGAAAGACCAAAGTGCAGTCTTGACTTTTAATGTAGTCAATGTAACGAGTCCCAGATATGTGAAAACAAAGTAAACTTGTAATACATTGTGTTATCAATATAAGGTTTGTGGCTTTTGAAAACGTTTCTTCTAAACTGTCGATTATTAATCAATGAAAATGAATTATGTTAAAGTAACACCAAACAAACGTAGTATGAAGGTAAGTAGTAAGTATTGAATTTTGGAACTACTCTGAAACATGTGGTTTTCAGAATGAGACTTATTCTCTGGTACAATTTCTTTATGTAGTTATCACTGCAGCTTAGTAAAGCAATTGAGATTACATAAAGAAGAGGAGGTTGTATGTAATTCCAATGGCATAGAGAAATAAAGATGAACATTTTTCTGTATCAAAAGTATAGCCTTCTAATAAGGGTAAAAAGTTATTTTTACCCTGGCGACTTTTACCCGTACATACCATGCACAAAAACCGTCAACGGTAACTCAAAACGTTGAAAACTGACAACATTTCTACCTCAGATATTAAGTTACTTCGTTCTTTATTCTGCCACTGCAGTTACCGAGATCCTTCCAGGAATGGAATACACTCTAACTTCCAACAACTATCCCTCGTATTACCCAAGCAACTCTCTCATTGAAAAGGTGTTCAACACCACCGAAGGTTATCGAATTTTGATCAGCTTTCATTTCTTGGAAACTGAAATAAGGGACGACATCGTGAAAATCGGAAACGGCGATACAATTGATGATCAACTTTTATTAACCTGGTCAGGTGGTCCGACTGAGAACCAACTGAGTGTTTTGTCATCTGGGAGTTCCTTGTGGTTCTTATTTGACAGTGATTATTACACCAACAGACGAGGCTTTAATGCTACAGTACAATCCGTAAACTTAACTGACATTGGTAAGGACACTGAAAATGCTAACGTTAGCTGTTCTGTTGATGGGAAACAATTACATCTTTTATTTCTCAATAACTCAAAGCATATTTCCTGAAGTGTGGTGTTACGTATTTCATCACTCGCAAGCCTATTGTACACGTGTAAATACTCTTGAATATTACATCAACAAGCGAGAAGAATATCTCTTATGTACTGATATTTTTTCTCTGGGTATTTTAAGGACCATTTTAAACACTCTAATATATACCCGATATTTTAGAGTAAAGTCCTCTGAACCACAGCGTATTTGGGAGAAGTTCATACTTCCTTTTGTACACTATTGATATAACGTGAACATCGTGTGATTTCTTTTCCTAATGGTTTAATCTCACTATATTATCAGAATTTAACTGTGGTGAGGAATTCGATTGCGGAAATGGAGTATGTTTACCAGAATCTGCTACTTGTGACAACGTCGATCACTGTTTCAACGGAGAAGATGAAGCTTATGTAACTTGTACTCGTAAGTTGATATCAGATTTTCTATCATAATGCAGAGGTCAATGACGAAATAATGATCACACGGTAATGTCAAAAAGAATAAAAGTGCCTGCTCTTTCTCATGGTGATTTCACAATGAATAAGAAAAAAAAATGAAAGGAACAGTTTGAACTTGGACAGCGGTAGATGAGAACTTGTAAACACACATTAAATTGGTAGTTACACGAAACAACTGTAACAATAGGCATGAAAATTAAATGTCATTCTAATTAGTCATATAACTGGTCTGCAGTCTACTAGTTACACAATATATTTTAAGATCATTAAAAGTTTATAATAATGAAAAAAGAAATGAACACCATAAATGGAGAAACTAAACGCATTTGTTACAGATAATGAATGGTTACCTTTCAAATGCAACTGCACTTATTGGGTAAGCACAGTCGCTCGCTGAACGATTATAACATACTAATGCTAAAATGAAGGAAACAATAGTAAATACCTCTGTGTCAGGTTTATCTCAAAGATACATTTTGGACCATTTGCCCTATATAAGTAAAAACCTTTTATTTGAAATCGAAAGACCAAAGTGCAGTCTTGACTTTTAATGTAGTCAATGTAACGAGTCCCAGATATGTGAAAACAAAGTAAACTTGTAATACATTGTGTTATCAATATAAGGTTTGTGGCTTTTGAAAACGTTTCTTCTAAACTGTCGATTATTAATCAATGAAAATGAATTATGTTAAAGTAACACCAAACAAACGTAGTATGAAGGTAAGTAGTAAGTATTGAATTTTGGAACTACTCTGAAACATGTGGTTTTCAGAATGAGACTTATTCTCTGGTACAATTTCTTTATGTAGTTATCACTGCAGCTTAGTAAAGCAATTGAGATTACATAAAGAAGAGGAGGTTGTATGTAATTCCAATGGCATAGAGAAATAAAGATGAACATTTTTCTGTATCAAAAGTATAGCCTTCTAATAAGGGTAAAAAGTTATTTTTACCCTGGCGACTTTTACCCGTACATACCATGCACAAAAACCGTCAACGGTAACTCAAAACGTTGAAAACTGACAACATTTCTACCTCAGATATTAAGTTACTTCGTTCTTTATTCTGCCACTGCAGTTACCGAGATCCTTCCAGGAATGGAATACACTCTAACTTCCAACAACTATCCCTCGTATTACCCAAGCAACTCTCTCATTGAAAAGGTGTTCAACACCACCGAAGGTTATCGAATTTTGATCAGCTTTCATTTCTTGGAAACTGAAATAAGGGACGACATCGTGAAAATCGGAAACGGCGATACAATTGATGATCAACTTTTATTAACCTGGTCAGGTGGTCCGACTGAGAACCAACTGAGTGTTTTGTCATCTGGGAGTTCCTTGTGGTTCTTATTTGACAGTGATTATTACACCAACAGACGAGGCTTTAATGCTACAGTACAATCCGTAAACTTAACTGACATTGGTAAGGACACTGAAATGCTAACGTTAGCTGTTCTGTTGATGGGAAACAATTACATCTTTTATTTCTCAATAACTCAAAGCATATTTCCTGAAGTGTGGTGTTACGTATTTCATCACTCGCAATGCCTATTGTACACGTGTAAAATACTCTTGAATATTACATCAACAAGCGAGAAGAATGTCTCTTAGGTACTGGTATTTTTTCTCTGGGTATTTTAAGGACTATTTTAAGCACTGTAATATATTCCCGATATTATGGAGGAAAGTCCTTTGGAGGACAAAGTATTTGGGAGAAGTGCATACCTGCTTTTGTACATTATTGATATCGTCAACATCGTCTGAATTTTTTTCTAATGGTTTAATCTCACTATGTTATCAGAATTTAACTGTGGTGAGGAATTCGATTGCGGAAATGGAGTATGTTTACCAGAATCTGCCACTTGTGACAACATCGATCACTGTTTCAACGGAGAAGATGAAGCTTATGTAACTTGTACTCGTGAGTTGCTATCAGATTTTCTATCATAATGCAGAGGATCAATGACGAAATAATGATCACACGGTAATGTCAAAAAGAATGAAAGTGAGTGCTCCTTCTCATGGTGATTTCACTATGAATAAGAAAAAAAAGTGAAAGGAACAGTTTGAACTTGGACAGCGGTAGATGAGAACTTGTAAACACACATTAAATTGGTAGTTACACGTAAGCAACTGTAACAATAGGCATGAAAATTAAATGTCATGCTAATTAGTCATATAACTGGTCTGCAGTCTAGTAGTTACAGACTATATTTTAAGATCATTGAAAGTTTATAATAATGAAAAAAGAAATGAACACCATAAATGGAGAAACTAAACGCATTTGTTACAGATAATGAATGGTTACCTTTCAAATGCAACTGCACTTAATTCGGTAAGCACAGTCGCTCGCTGAACGATTATAACATACTAATGCTAAAATGAAGGAAACAATAGTAAATACCTCTGTGTCAGGTTTATCTCAAAGATACATTTTGGACCATTTGCCCTATATAAGTAAAAACCTTTTATTTGAAATCGAAAGACCAAAGTGCAGTCTTGACTTTTAATGTAGTCAATGTAACGAGTCCCAGATATGTGAAAACAAAGTAAACTTGTAATACATTGTGTTATCAATATAGGTTTGTGACTTTTGAAAACGTTTCTTCTAAACTGTCGATTATTAATCAATGAAAATGAATTATGTTAAAGTAACACCAGACAAACGTAGTATGAAGGTAAGTAGTAAGTATTGAATTTTGGAACTACTCTGAAACATGTGGTTTTCAGAATGAGACTTATTCTCTGGTACAATTTCTTTATGTAGTTATCACTGCAGCTTAGTAAAGCAATTGAGATTACATAAAGAAGAGGAGGTTGTATGTAATTCCAATGGCATAGAGAAATAAAGATGAACATTTTTCTGTATCAAAAGTATAGCCTTCTAATATGGGTAAAAAGTTATTTTTACCCTGGCGACTTTTACCCGTACATACCATGCACTAAAAACCGTCAACGGTAACTCAAAACGTTGAAAACTGACAACATTTCTTACCTCAGATATTAAGTTACTTTCGTTCTTTATTCTGCCACTGCAGTTACCGAGATCCTTCCAGGAATGGAATACACTCTAACTTCCAACAACTATCCCTCGTATTACCCAAGCAACTCTCTCATTGAAAAGGTGTTCAACACCACCGAAGGTTATCGAATTTTGATCAGCTTTCATTTCTTGGAAACCTGAAATAAGGGACGACATCGTGAAAATCGGAAACGGCGATACAATTGATGATCAACTTTTATTAACCTGGTCAGGTGGTCCGACTGAGAACCAACTGAGTGTTTTGTCATCTGGGAGTTCCTTGTGGTTCTTATTTGACAGTGATTATTACACCAACAGACGAGGCTTTAATGCTACAGTACAATCCGTAAACTTAACTGACATTGGTAAGGACACTGGAAATGCTAACGTTAGCTGTTCTGTTGATGGGAAACAATTACATCTTTTATTTCTCAATAACTCAAAGCATATTTCCTAAAGTGTGGTGTTACGTATTTCCTCACTCGCATGCCTATTGTACACGTGAAAATACTCTTGAATATTACATCAAAGAGCGAGAAGGATGTCTCTTAGGTACTGGTATTTTTTCTCTTGGTATTTTAAGGACTATTTTAAGCACTGTAATATATTCCCGATATTATGGAGGAAAGTCCTTTGGAGGACAAAGTATTTGGGAGAAGTGCATACCTGCTTTTGTACATTATTGATATCGTCAACATCGTCTGAATTTTTTTCTAATGGTTTAATCTCACTATGTTATCAGAATTTAACTGTGGTGAGGAATTCGATTGCGGAAATGGAGTATGTTTACCAGAATCTGCCACTTGTGACAACATCGATCACTGTTTCAACGGAGAAGATGAAGCTTATGTAACTTGTACTCGTGAGTTGCTATCAGATTTTCTATCATAATGCAGAGATCAATGACGAAATAATGATCACACGGTAATGTCAAAAAGAATGAAAGTGAGTGCTCCTTCTCATGGTGATTTCACTATGAATAAGAAAAAAAGTGAAAGGAACAGTTTGAACTTGGACAGCGGTAGATGAGAACTTGTAAACACACATTAAATTGGTAATTACACGTCGCAACTGTAACAATAGGCATGAAAATTAAATATCATGCTAATTAGTCATATAACTGGTCTGCAGTCTAGTAGTTACAGACTATCTTTTAAGATCATTGAAAGTTTATAATAATGAAAAAAGAAATGAACACCATAAATGGAGAAACTAAACGCATTTGTTACAGATAATGAATGGTTACCTTTCAAATGCAACTGCACTTAATCGGTAAGCACAGTCGCTCGCTGAACGATTATAACATACTAATGCAAAAATGAAGGAAACAATAGGAAATACCTCTGTGTCAGGTTTATCTCAAAGATAAATTTTGGACCATTTGCCCTACATAAGTAAAAACCTTTTATTTGAAATCGAAAGACCAAAGTGCAGTCTTGACTTTTAATGTAGTCAATGTAACGAGTCCCAGATATGTGAAAACAAAGTAAACTTGTAATACATTGTGTTATCAATATTAGGTTTGTGACTTTTGAAAACGTTTCTTCTAAACTGTCGATTATTAATCAATGAAAATGAATTATGTAAAAGTAACACCAGACAAACGTAGTATGAAGGTAAGTAGTAAGTATTGAATTTTGGAACTACTCTGAAACATGTGGTTTTCAGAATGAGACTTATTCTCTGGTACAATTTCTTTATGTAGTTATCACTGCAGCTTAGTAAAGCAATTGAGATTGCATAAAGAAGAGGAGGTTGTATGTAATTCCAATGGCATAGAGAAATAAAGATAAACATTTTTCTGTATCAAAAGTATAGCCTTCTAATATGGGTAAAAAGTTATTTTTACCCTGGCGACTTTTACCCGTACATACCATGCATAAAAACCGTCAACGGTAACTCAAAACTTTGAAACTCACAACATTTCTTCCTTAGATATTAAGTTATTTTGTTCTTTATTCTGCCACTGCAGTTACCGAGATCCTTCCAGGAATGGAATACACTCTAACTTCCAACAACTATCCCTCGTATTACCCAAGCAACTCTCTCATTGAAAAGGTGTTCAACACCACCGAAGGTTACCGAATTTTGATCAGCTTTCATTTCTTGGAAACCGAAATAAGGGACGACATCGTGAAAATCGGAAACGGCGATACAATTGATGATCAACTTTTATTAACCTGGTCAGGTGGTCCGACTGAGAACCAACTGAGTGTTTTGTCATCTGGGAGTTCCTTATGGTTCTTATTTGACAGTGATTATTACACCAACAGACGAGGCTTTGATGCTACAGTACAATCCGTAAACTTAACTGACATTGGTAAGGACGCTGGAAATGCTCACGTTAGCTGTTCTGTTGATGGGAAACAATTACATCTTTTATTTCTCAATAACTCAAAGCATATTTCCGGAAGTGTGGTATTACGTATTTCCTCACTCGCATGCCTATTGTACACGTGAAAATACTCTTGAATATTACATCAAAGAGCGAGAAGGGTGTCTCTTAGGTACTGGTATTTTTTCTCTGGGTATTTTAAGGACTATTTTAAGCACTGTAATATATTCCCGATATTATGGAGGAAAGTCCTTTGGAGGACAAAGTATTTGGGAGAAGTGCATACCTGCTTTTGTACATTATTGATATCGTCAACATCGTCTGAATTTTTTTCTAATGGTTTAATCTCACTATGTTATCAGAATTTAACTGTGGTGAGGAATTCGATTGCGGAAATGGAGTATGTTTACCAGAATCTGCCACTTGTGACAACATCGATCACTGTTTCAACGGAGAAGATGAAGCTTATGTAACTTGTACTCGTGAGTTGCTATCAGATTTTCTATCATAATGCAGAGATCAATGACGAAATAATGATCACACGGTAATGTCAAAAAGAATGAAAGTGAGTGCTCCTTCTCATGGTGATTTCACTATGAATAAGAAAAAAAGTGAAAGGAACAGTTTGAACTTGGACAGCGGTAGATGAGAACTTGTAAACACACATTAAATTGGTAATTACACGTCGCAACTGTAACAATAGGCATGAAAATTAAATATCATGCTAATTAGTCATATAACTGGTCTGCAGTCTAGTAGTTACAGACTATCTTTTAAGATCATTGAAAGTTTATAATAATGAAAAAAGAAATGAACACCATAAATGGAGAAACTAAACGCATTTGTTACAGATAATGAATGGTTACCTTTCAAATGCAACTGCACTTAATCGGTAAGCACAGTCGCTCGCTGAACGATTATAACATACTAATGCAAAAATGAAGGAAACAATAGGAAATACCTCTGTGTCAGGTTTATCTCAAAGATAAATTTTGGACCATTTGCCCTACATAAGTAAAAACCTTTTATTTGAAATCGAAAGACCAAAGTGCAGTCTTGACTTTTAATGTAGTCAATGTAACGAGTCCCAGATATGTGAAAACAAAGTAAACTTGTAATACATTGTGTTATCAATATTAGGTTTGTGACTTTTGAAAACGTTTCTTCTAAACTGTCGATTATTAATCAATGAAAATGAATTATGTAAAAGTAACACCAGACAAACGTAGTATGAAGGTAAGTAGTAAGTATTGAATTTTGGAACTACTCTGAAACATGTGGTTTTCAGAATGAGACTTATTCTCTGGTACAATTTCTTTATGTAGTTATCACTGCAGCTTAGTAAAGCAATTGAGATTGCATAAAGAAGAGGAGGTTGTATGTAATTCCAATGGCATAGAGAAATAAAGATAAACATTTTTCTGTATCAAAAGTATAGCCTTCTAATATGGGTAAAAAGTTATTTTTACCCTGGCGACTTTTACCCGTACATACCATGCATAAAAACCGTCAACGGTAACTCAAAACTTTGAAACTCACAACATTTCTTCCTTAGATATTAAGTTATTTTGTTCTTTATTCTGCCACTGCAGTTACCGAGATCCTTCCAGGAATGGAATACACTCTAACTTCCAACAACTATCCCTCGTATTACCCAAGCAACTCTCTCATTGAAAAGGTGTTCAACACCACCGAAGGTTACCGAATTTTGATCAGCTTTCATTTCTTGGAAACCGAAATAAGGGACGACATCGTGAAAATCGGAAACGGCGATACAATTGATGATCAACTTTTATTAACCTGGTCAGGTGGTCCGACTGAGAACCAACTGAGTGTTTTGTCATCTGGGAGTTCCTTATGGTTCTTATTTGACAGTGATTATTACACCAACAGACGAGGCTTTGATGCTACAGTACAATCCGTAAACTTAACTGACATTGGTAAGGACGCTGGAAATGCTCACGTTAGCTGTTCTGTTGATGGGAAACAATTACATCTTTTATTTCTCAATAACTCAAAGCATATTTCCGGAAGTGTGGTATTACGTATTTCCTCACTCGCATGCCTATTGTACACGTGAAAATACTCTTGAATATTACATCAAAGAGCGAGAAGGGTGTCTCTTAGGTACTGGTATTTTTTCTCTGGGTATTTTAAGGACTATTTTAAGCACTGTAATATATTCCCGATATTATGGAGGAAAGTCCTTTGGAGGACAAAGTATTTGGGAGAAGTGCATACCTGCTTTTGTACATTATTGATATCGTCAACATCGTCTGAATTTTTTTCTAATGGTTTAATCTCACTATGTTATCAGAATTTAACTGTGGTGAGGAATTCGATTGCGGAAATGGAGTATGTTTACCAGAATCTGCCACTTGTGACAACATCGATCACTGTTTCAACGGAGAAGATGAAGCTTATGTAACTTGTACTCGTGAGTTGCTATCAGATTTTCTATCATAATGCAGAGATCAATGACGAAATAATGATCACACGGTAATGTCAAAAAGAATGAAAGTGAGTGCTCCTTCTCATGGTGATTTCACTATGAATAAGAAAAAAAGTGAAAGGAACAGTTTGAACTTGGACAGCGGTAGATGAGAACTTGTAAACACACATTAAATTGGTAATTACACGTCGCAACTGTAACAATAGGCATGAAAATTAAATATCATGCTAATTAGTCATATAACTGGTCTGCAGTCTAGTAGTTACAGACTATCTTTTAAGATCATTGAAAGTTTATAATAATGAAAAAAGAAATGAACACCATAAATGGAGAAACTAAACGCATTTGTTACAGATAATGAATGGTTACCTTTCAAATGCAACTGCACTTAATCGGTAAGCACAGTCGCTCGCTGAACGATTATAACATACTAATGCAAAAATGAAGGAAACAATAGGAAATACCTCTGTGTCAGGTTTATCTCAAAGATAAATTTTGGACCATTTGCCCTACATAAGTAAAAACCTTTTATTTGAAATCGAAAGACCAAAGTGCAGTCTTGACTTTTAATGTAGTCAATGTAACGAGTCCCAGATATGTGAAAACAAAGTAAACTTGTAATACATTGTGTTATCAATATTAGGTTTGTGACTTTTGAAAACGTTTCTTCTAAACTGTCGATTATTAATCAATGAAAATGAATTATGTAAAAGTAACACCAGACAAACGTAGTATGAAGGTAAGTAGTAAGTATTGAATTTTGGAACTACTCTGAAACATGTGGTTTTCAGAATGAGACTTATTCTCTGGTACAATTTCTTTATGTAGTTATCACTGCAGCTTAGTAAAGCAATTGAGATTGCATAAAGAAGAGGAGGTTGTATGTAATTCCAATGGCATAGAGAAATAAAGATAAACATTTTTCTGTACCAAAAGTATAGCCTTCTAATATGGGTAAAAAGTTATTTTTACCCTGGCGACTTTTACCCGTACATACCATGCATAAAAACCGTCAACGGTAACTCAAAACTTTGAAACTCACAACATTTCTTCCTTAGATATTAAGTTATTTTGTTCTTTATTCTGCCACTGCAGTTACCGAGATCCTTCCAGGAATGGAATACACTCTAACTTCCAACAACTATCCCTCGTATTACCCAAGCAACTCTCTCATTGAAAAGGTGTTCAACACCACCGAAGGTTACCGAATTTTGATCAGCTTTCATTTCTTGGAAACCGAAATAAGGGACGACATCGTGAAAATCGGAAACGGCGATACAATTGATGATCAACTTCTATTAACCTGGTCAGGTGGTCCGACTGAGAACCAACTGAGTGTTTTGTCATCTGGGAGTTCCTTATGGTTCTTATTTGACAGTGATTATTACACCAACAGACGAGGCTTTGATGCTACAGTACAATCCGTAAACTTAACTGACATTGGTAAGGACACTGAAATGCTAACGTTAGCTGTTCTGTTGATGGGAAACAATTACATCTTTTATTTCTCAATAACTCAAAGCATATTTCCTGAAGTGTGGTGTTACGTATTTCATCACTCGCAAGCCTATTGTACACGTGTAAATACTCTTGAATATTACATCAACAAGCGAGAAGAATATCTCTTATGTACTGATATTTTTTCTCTGGGTATTTTAAGGACCATTTTAAGCACTCTAATATATACCCGATATTTATGAGTAAAGTCCTCTGAGACCACAGCGTATTTGGGAGAAGTTCATACCTTGCTTTTGTACACTATTGATATAACGTGAACATCGTGCTGATTTCTTTTCCTAATGGTTTAATCTCACTATATTATCAGAATTTAACTGTGGTGAGGAATTCGATTGCGGAAATGGAGTATGTTTACCAGAATCTGCCACTTGTGACAACATCGATCACTGTTTCAACGGAGAAGATGAAGCTTATGTAACTTGTACTCGTAAGTTGATATCAAGTTTTCTATCATAATGCAGAGGTCAATGACGAAATAATGATCACACGGTAATGTCAAAAAGGAATGAAAGTGCCTGCTCTTTCTCATGGTGATTTCACAATGAATAAGAAAAAATAGTGAAAGGAACAGTTTTAATTTGGACAGCGGTAGATGAGAACTTGTGAACACACATTAAACTGGTAATTACACGAAACAACTGGAAAAATAGGCATCATAATTAAATATCATGCTAATTAATCATATAACTGGTCTGCAGTCTAGTAGTTACAGACTATCTTTTAAGATCATTGAAAGTTTATAATAATGAAAAAAGAAATGAACATCATAAATGGAGAAACTAAACGCATTTGTTACAGATAATGAATGGTTACCTTTCAAATGCAACTGCACTTAATCGGTAAGTACAGTCGCTCGCTGAACGATTGAAACCTAGTACTGCGAAAATGAAGGAAACAATAGGAAATACCTCTGTGTCAGGTTTATCTCAAAGATACATTTTGGACCATCAGCCCTACATCAGTAAAAACCTTTTATTTGAAATCGAAAGACCAAAGTGCAGTCTTGACTTTTAATGTAGTCAATGTAACGAGTCCCAGATATGTGAAAACAAAGTAAACTTGTAATACATTGTGTTATCAAAATTAGTTTTGTGGCTTTTGAAAACGTTTCTTCTAAACTGTCGATTATTAATCAATGAAAATGAATTATGTAAAAGTAACACCAGACAAACGTAGTATGAAGGTAAGTAGTAAGTATTGAATTTTGGAACTACTCTGAAAAATGTGGTTTTCAGAATGAGACTTATTCTCAGGTACAACTTCTTTATGTAGTTATCACTGCAGCTTAGTAAAGCAATTGAGATTACATAAAGAAGAGGAGGTTGTATGTAATTCCAATGGCATAGAGAAATAAAGATAAACATTTTTTCTGTATCGAAAGTGTAGCCTTCTAATAAGGGTAAAAAGCTGTTTTTACCCTGGCGACTTTTACCCGTACATACCATGCATAAAACCTGTTAACGGTAACTCAAAACGTTGAAAACTGACAACACTTCTACCTTAGATATTAAGTTACTTCGTTCTTTATTCTGCCACTGCAGTTACCGAGATCCTTCCAGGAATGGAATACACTCTAACTTCCAACAACTATCCCTCGTATTACCCAAGCAACTCTCTCATTGAAAAGGTGTTCAACACCACCGAAGGTTACCGAATTTTGATCAGCTTTCATTTCTTGGAAACCGAAATAAGGGACGACATCGTGAAAATCGGAAACGGCGATACAATTGATGATCAACTTTTATTAACCTGGTCAGGTGGTCCGACTGAGAACCAACTGAGTGTTTTGTCATCTGGGAGTTCCTTGTGGTTCTTATTTGACAGTGATTCTTACACCAACAGACGAGGCTTTAATGCTACAGTACAATCCGTAAACTTAACTGACATTGGTAAGGACACTGAAAATGCTAACGTTAGCTGTTCTGTTGATGGGAAACAATTACATCTTTTATTTCTCAATAACTCAAAGCATATTTCCTGAAGTGTGGTGTTACGTATTTCATCACTCGCAAGCCTATTGTACACGTGTAAATACTCTTGAATATTACATCAACAAGCGAGAAGAATATCTCTTATGTACTGATATTTTTTCTCTGGGTATTTTAAGGACCATTTTAAGCACTCTAATATATACCCGATATTTTAGAGTAAAGTCCTCTGAACCACAGCGTATTTGGGAGAAGTTCATACCTGCTTTTGTACACTATTGATATAACGTGAACATCGTGTGATTTCTTTTCCTAATGGTTTAATCTCACTATATTATCAGAATTTAACTGTGGTGAGGAATTCGATTGCGGAAATGGAGTATGTTTACCAGAATCTGCTACTTGTGACAACGTCGATCACTGTTTCAACGGAGAAGATGAAGCTTATGTAACTTGTACTCGTAAGTTGATATCAGAATTTCTATCATAATGCAGAGGTCAATGACGAAACAATGATCACACGGTAATGTCAAAAAGAATAAAAGTGCCTGCTCTTTCTCATGGTGATTTCACAATGAAAAAGAAAAAAAAATGAAAGGAACAGTTTGAACTTGGACAGCAGTAGATGAGAACTTGTAAACACACATTAAATTGGTAATTAAACGAAACAACTGTAACAATAGGCATGAAAATTAAATGTCATTCTAATTAGTCATATAACTGGTCTGCAGTCTACTAGTTACACAATATATTTTAAGATCATTAAAAGTTTATAATAATGAAAAAAGAAATGAACACCATAAATGGAGAAACTAAACGCATTTGTTACAGATAATGAATGGTTACCTTTCAAATGCAACTGCACTTAATCGGTAAGCACAGTCGCTCGCTGAACGATTATAACATAGTAATGCTAAAATGAAGGAAACAATAGGAAATACCTCTGTGTCAGGTTTATCTCAAAGATACATTTTGGACCATTTGCCCTATATAAGTAAAAACCTTTTATTTGAAATCGAAAGACCAAAGTGCAGTCTTGACTTTTAATGTAGTCAATGTAACGAGTCCCAGATATGTGAAAACAAAGTAAACTTGTAATACATTGTGTTATCAATATAAGGTTTGTGGCTTTTGAAAACGTTTCTTCTAAACTGTCGATTATTAATCAATGAAAATGAATTATGTAAAAGTAACACCAAACAAACGTAGTATGAAGGTAAGTAGTAAGTATTGAATTTTGGAACTACTCTGAAACATGTGGTTTTCAGAATGAGACTTATTCTCTGGTACAATTTCTTTATGTAGTTATCACTGCAGCTTAGTAAAGCAATTGAGATTACATAAAGAAGAGGAGGTTGTATGTAATTCCAATGGCATAGAGAAATAAAGATAAACATTTTTCTGTATCAAAAGTATAGCCTTCTAATAAGGGTAAAAAGTTATTTTTACCCTGGCGACTTTTACCCGTACATACCATGCACAAAAACCGTCAACGGTAACTCAAAACGTTGAAAACTGACAACATTTCTACCTCAGATATTAAGTTACTTCGTTCTTTATTCTGCCACTGCAGTTACCGAGATCCTTCCAGGAATGGAATACACTCTAACTTCCAACAACTATCCCTCGTATTACCCAAGCAACTCTCTCATTGAAAAGGTGTTCAACACCACCGAAGGTTATCGAATTTTGATCAGCTTTCATTTCTTGGAAACCGAAATAAGGGACGACATCGTGAAAATCGGAAACGGCGATACAATTGATGATCAACTTTTATTAACCTGGTCAGGTGGTCCGACTGAGAACCAACTGAGTGTTTTGTCATCTGGGAGTTCCTTGTGGTTCTTATTTGACAGTGATTATTACACCAACAGACGAGGCTTTAATGCTACAGTACAATCCGTAAACTTAACTGACATTGGTAAGGACACTGGAAATGCTCCCATAAGCTGTTCTGTTGATGGGAAACAATTACATCTTTTATTTCTCAATAACTCAAAGCATATTTCCGGAAGTGTGGTGTTACGTATTTCCTCACTCGCACGCCTATTGTACACGTGAAAATACTCTTGAATATTACATCAACAAGCGAGAAGAATGTCTCTTAGGTACTGGTATTTTTTCTCTTGGTATTTTAAGGACTATTTTAAGCACTGTAATATATTCCCGATATTATGGAGGAAAGTCCTTTGGAGGACAAAGTATTTGGGAGAAGTGCATACCTGCTTTTGTACATTATTGATATCGTCAACATCGTCTGAATTTTTTTCTAATGGTTTAATCTCACTATGTTATCAGAATTTAACTGTGGTGAGGAATTCGATTGCGGAAATGGAGTATGTTTACCAGAATCTGCCACTTGTGACAACATCGATCACTGTTTCAACGGAGAAGATGAAGCTTATGTAACTTGTACTCGTGAGTTGCTATCAGATTTTCTATCATAATGCAGAGATCAATGACGAAATAATGATCACACGGTAATGTCAAAAAGAATGAAAGTGAGTGCTCCTTCTCATGGTGATTTCACTATGAATAAGAAAAAAAGTGAAAGGAACAGTTTGAACTTGGACAGCGGTAGATGAGAACTTGTAAACACACATTAAATTGGTAATTACACGTCGCAACTGTAACAATAGGCATGAAAATTAAATATCATGCTAATTAGTCATATAACTGGTCTGCAGTCTAGTAGTTACAGACTATCTTTTAAGATCATTGAAAGTTTATAATAATGAAAAAAGAAATGAACACCATAAATGGAGAAACTAAACGCATTTGTTACAGATAATGAATGGTTACCTTTCAAATGCAACTGCACTTAATCGGTAAGTACAGTCGCTCGCTGAACGATTGAAACCTAGTACTGCGAAAATGAAGGAAACAATAGGAAATACCTCTGTGTCAGGTTTATCTCAAAGATACATTTTGGACCATCAGCCCTACATCAGTAAAAACCTTTTATTTGAAATCGAAAGACCAAAGTGCAGTCTTGACTTTTAATGTAGTCAATGTAACGAGTCCCAGATATGTGAAAACAAAGTAAACTTGTAATACATTGTGTTATCAAAATTAGTTTTGTGGCTTTTGAAAACGTTTCTTCTAAACTGTCGATTATTAATCAATGAAAATGAATTATGTAAAAGTAACACCAGACAAACGTAGTATGAAGGTAAGTAGTAAGTATTGAATTTTGGAACTACTCTGAAAAATGTGGTTTTCAGAATGAGACTTATTCTCAGGTACAACTTCTTTATGTAGTTATCACTGCAGCTTAGTAAAGCAATTGAGATTACATAAAGAAGAGGAGGTTGTATGTAATTCCAATGGCATAGAGAAATAAAGATAAACATTTTTTCTGTATCGAAAGTGTAGCCTTCTAATAAGGGTAAAAAGCTGTTTTTACCCTGGCGACTTTTACCCGTACATACCATGCATAAAACCTGTTAACGGTAACTCAAAACGTTGAAAACTGACAACACTTCTACCTTAGATATTAAGTTACTTCGTTCTTTATTCTGCCACTGCAGTTACCGAGATCCTTCCAGGAATGGAATACACTCTAACTTCCAACAACTATCCCTCGTATTACCCAAGCAACTCTCTCATTGAAAAGGTGTTCAACACCACCGAAGGTTACCGAATTTTGATCAGCTTTCATTTCTTGGAAACCGAAATAACGGACGACATCGTGAAAATCGGAAACGGCGATACAATTGATGATCAACTTCTATTAACCTGGTCAGGTGGTCCGACTGAGAACCAACTGAGTGTTTTGTCATCTGGGAGTTCCTTGTGGTTCTTATTTGACAGTGATTATTACACCAACAGACGAGGCTTTGATGCTACAGTACAATCCGTAAACTTAACTGACATTGGTAAGGACACTGGAAATGCTCACGTTAGCTGTTCTGTTGATGGGAAACAATTACATCTTTTATTTCTCAATAACTCAAAGCATATTTCCTAAAGTGTGGTGTTACGTATTTCCTCACTCGCACGCCTATTGTACACGTGAAAATACTCTTGAATATTACATCAAAGAGCGAGAAGGGTGTCACTTAGGTACTGGTATTTTTTCTCTGGGTATTTTAAGGACTATTTTAAGCACTGTAATATATTCCCGATATTATGGAGGAGAGTCCTTTGGAGGACAACGTATTTGGGAGAAGTTCACACTTGCTTTTGTACACTATTCATATAACGTGACCATCGCCCGATTTCTTTTCCTAATGGTTTAATCTCACTATGTTATCAGAATTTAACTGTGGTGAGGAATTCGATTGCGGAAATGGAGTATGTTTACCAGAATCTGCCACTTGTGACAACATCGATCACTGTTTCAACGGAGAAGATGAAGCTTATGTAACTTGTACTCGTAAGTTGATATCAAGTTTTCTATCATAATGCAGAGGTCAATGACGAAATAATGATCACACGGTAATGTCAAAAAGGATGAAAGTGCCTGCTCTTTCTCATGGTGATTTCACAATGAATAAGAAAAATAGTGAAAGGAACAGTTTTATTTTGGACAGCGGTAGATGAGAACTTGTGAACACACATTAAATTGGTAATTACACGAAACAACTGGAAAAATAGACATCATAATTAAATATCATGCTAATTAATCATATAACTGGTCTGCAGTCTAGTAGTTACAGACTATCTTTTAAGATCATTGAAAGTTTATAATAATGAAAAAAGAAATGAACATCATAAATGGAGAAACTAAACGCATTTGTTACAGATAATGAATGGTTACCTTTCAAATGCAACTGCACTTAATCGGTAAGTACAGTCGCTCGCTGAACGATTGAAACCTAGTACTGCGAAAATGAAGGAAACAATAGGAAATACCTCTGTGTCAGGTTTATCTCAAAGATACATTTTGGACCATCAGCCCTACATCAGTAAAAACCTTTTATTTGAAATCGAAAGACCAAAGTGCAGTCTTGACTTTTAATGGAGTCAATGTAACGAGTCCCAGATATGTGAAAACAAAGTAAACTTGTAATACATTGTGTTATCAAAATTAGTTTTGTGGCTTTTGAAAACGTTTCTTCTAAACTGTCGATTATTAATCAATGAAAATGAATTATGTAAAAGTAACACCAGACAAACGTAGTATGAAGGTAAGTAGTAAGTATTGAATTTTGGAACTACTCTGAAAAATGTGGTTTTCAGAATGAGACTTATTCTCAGGTACAACTTCTTTATGTAGTTATCACTGCAGCTTAGTAAAGCAATTGAGATTACATAAAGAAGAGGAGGTTGTATGTAATTCCAATGGCATAGAGAAATAAAGATAAACATTTTTTCTGTATCGAAAGTGTAGCCTTCTAATATGGGTAAAAAGCTGTTTTTACCCTGGCGACTTTTACCCGTACATACCATGCATAAAACCTGTTAACGGTAACTCAAAACGTTCAAAACTGACAACACTTCTACCTTAGATATTAAGTTACTTCGTTCTTTATTCTGCCACTGCAGTTACCGAGATCCTTCCAGGAATGGAATACACTCTAACTTCCAACAACTATCCCTCGTATTACCCAAGCAACTCTCTCATTGAAAAGGTGTTCAACACCACCGAAGGTTACCGAATTTTGATCAGCTTTCATTTCTTGGAAACCGAAATAAGGGACGACATCGTGAAAATCGGAAACGGCGATACAATTGATGATCAACTTTTATTAACCTGGTCAGGTGGTCCGACTGAGAACCAACTGAGTGTTTTGTCATCTGGGAGTTCCTTGTGGTTCTTATTTGACAGTGATTATTACACCAACAGACGAGGCTTTGATGCTACAGTACAATCCGTAAACTTAACTGACATTGGTAAGGACACTGAAAATGCTCACGTTAGCTGTTCTGTTGATGGGAAACAATTACATCTTTTATTTCTCAATAACTCAAAGCATATTTCCTAAAGTGTGGTATTACGTATTTCATCACTCGCATGCCTATTGTACACGTACAAATACTCTTGAATATTACACCGAGAAGCGAGAAGAGTGTCTCTTATGTACTGATATTTTTTTCTCTGAGTATTTTAAGGACTATTTTAAGCACTCTAATATATACCCGATATTTTATAGTAAAGTCCTCTGAACTACAACGTATTTGGGAGAAGTTCACACTTGCTTTTGTACACTATTGATATAACGTGACCATCGCCCGATTTCTTTTCCTAATGGTTTAATCTCACTATGTTATCAGAATTTAACTGTGGTGAGGAATTCGATTGCGGAAATGGAGTATGTTTACCAGAATCTGCTACTTGTGACAACATCGATCACTGTTTCAACGGAGAAGATGAAGCTTATGTAACTTGTACTCGTGAGTTGCTATCAGATTTTCTATCATAATGCAGAGATCAATGACGAAATAATGATCACACGGTAATGTCAAAAAGAATGAAAGTGAGTGCTCTTTCTCATGGTGATTTCACAATGAATAAGAAAAATAGTGAAAGGAACAGTTTTAACTTGGACAGCGGTAGATGAGAACTTGTAAACACACATTAAATTGGTAATTACACGTCACAACTGTAACAATAGGCATGAAAATTAAATATCATGCTAATTAGTCATATAACTGGTCTGCAGTCTAGTAGTTACACACTATCTTTTAAGATCATTAAAAGTTTATAATAATGAAAAAAGAAATGAACACCATAAATGGAGAAACTAAACGCATTTGTTACAGATAATGAATGGTTACCTTTCAAATGCAACTGCACTTAATCGGTAAGCACAGTCGCTCGCTGAACGATTATAACATACTAATGCTAAAATGAAGGAAACAATAGGAAATACCTCTGTGTCAAGTTTATCTCAAAGATACATGTTGGACCATCTGCCCTATATGAGTAAAAACCTTTTATTTGAAATCGAAAGACCAAAGTGCAGTCTTGACTTTTAATGTAGTCAATATAACGAGTCCCAGATATGTGAAAACAAAGTAAACTTGTAATACATTGTGTTATCAATATTAGGTTTGTTACTTTTGAAAACGTTTCTTCTAAACTGTCGATTATTAATCAATGAAAATGAATTATGTAAAAGTAACACCAGACAAACGTAGTATGAAGGTAAGTAGTAAGTATTGAATTTTGGAACTACTCTGAAACATGTAGTTTTCAGAATGAGACTTATTCTCAGGTACAATTTCCTTATGTAGTTATCACTGCAGCTTAGTAAAGCAATTGAGACTGCATAAAGAAGAGGAGGTTGTATGTAATTCCAATGGCATAGAGAAATAAAGATAAACATTTTTCTGTATCAAAAGTATAGCCTTCTAATATGGGTAAAAAGTTATTTTTACCCTGGCGACTTTTACCCGTACATACCATGCATAAAAACCGTCAACGGTAACTCAAAACTTTGAAACTCACAACATTTCTTCCTTAGATATTAAGTTATTTTGTTCTTTATTCTGCCACTGCAGTTACCGAGATCCTTCCAGGAATGGAATACACTCTAACTTCCAACAACTATCCCTCGTATTACCCAAGCAACTCTTTCATTGAAAAGGTGTTCAACACCACCGAAGGTTACCGAATTTTGATCAGCTTTCATTTCTTGGAAACCGAAATAAGTGACGACATCGTGAAAATCGGAAACGGCGATACAATTGATGATCAACTTTTATTAACCTGGTCAGGTGGTCCGACTGAGAACCAACTGAGTGTTTTGTCATCTGGTAGTTCCTTATGGTTCTTATTTGACAGTGATTATTACACCAACAGACGAGGCTTTGATGCTACAGTACAATCCGTAAACTTAACTAACATTGGTAAGGACACTGAAAATGCTAACGTTAACTGTTCTGTTGATGGGAAACAATTACATCTTTTATTTCTCAATAACTCAAAGCATATTTCCTAAAGTGTGGTATTACGTATTTCATCACTCGCATGCCTATTGTACACGTGAAAATACTCTTGAATATTACATCAAAGAGCGAGAAGAGTGTCTCTTATGTACTGATATTTTTTTCTCTGAGTATTTTAAGGACTATTTTAAGCACTGTAATATATACCCGATATTTTAGAGTAAAGTCCTCTGAACTACAACGTATTTGGGAGAAGTTCACACTTGCTTTTGTACACTATTGATATAACGTGACCATCGCCCGATTTCTTTTCCTAATGGTTTAATCTCACTATGTTATCAGAATTTAACTGTGGTGAGGAATTCGATTGCGGAAATGGAGTATGTTTACCAGAATCTGCCACTTGTGACAACATCGATCACTGTTTCAACGGAGAAGATGAAGCTTATGTAACTTGTACTCGTAAGTTGCTATCAGATTTTCTGTCATAATGCAGAGGTCAATGACGAAATAATGATCACACGGTAATGTCAAAAAGGATGAAAGTGCCTGCTCTTTCTCATGGTAATTTCACAATGAATACGAAAAATAGTGAAAGGAACAGTTTTAACTTGGACAGCGGTAGATGAGAACTTGTGAACACACATTAAATTGGTAATTACACGAAACAACTGGAAAAATAGGCATGAAAATTAAATGTCATGCTAATTAGTCATATAACTGGTCTGCAATCTAGTAGTTACACACTATCTTTTAAGATCATTAAAAGTTTATAATAATGAAAAAAGAAATGAACATCATAAATGGAGAAACTAAACGCATTTGTTACAGATAATGAATGGTTACCTTTCAAATGCAACTGCACTTAATCGGTAAGCACAGTCGCTCGCTGAACGATTATAACATACTAATGCTAAAATGAAGGAAACAATAGGAAATACCTCTGTGTCAAGTTTATCTCAAAGATACATGTTGGATCATCTGCCCTATATGAGTAAAAACCTTTTATTTGAAATCGAAAGACCAAAGTGCAGTCTTGACTTTTAATGTAGTCAATATAACGAGTCCCAGATATGTGAAAACAAAGTAAACTTGTAATACATTGTGTTATCAATATTAGGTTTGTGACTTTTGAAAACGTTTCTTCTAAACTGTCGATTATTAATCAATGAAAATGAATTATGTAAAAGTAACACCAGACAAACGTAGTATGAAGGTAAGTAGTAAGTATTGAATTTTGGAACTACTATGAAACATGTGGTTTTCAGAATGAGACTTATTCTCAGGTACAACCTCTTTATGTAGTGATCACTGCAGCTTAGTAAAGCAATTGAGATTACATAAAGAAGAGGAGGTTGTATGTAATTCCAATGGCATAGAGAAATAAAGATAAACATTTTTCTGTATCAAAAGTATAGCCTTCTAATGTCAGTAAAAAGTTGTTTTTACCTTGGCAACTTTTACCCGTACATACCATATATAAAAACCGTCAACGGTAACTCAAAACGTTGAAAACTGACAACATTTCATCGTTAGATATTAAGTTATTTTGTTCTTTATTCTGCCACTGCAGTTACCGAGATCCTTCCAGGAATGGAATACACTCTAACTTCCAACAACTATCCCTCGTATTACCCAAGCAACTCTCTCATTGAAAAGGTGTTCAACACCACCGAAGGTTACCGAATTTTGATCAGCTTTCATTTCTTGGAAACCGAAATAAGTGACGACATCGTGAAAATCGGAAACGGCGATACAATTGATGATCAACTTTTATTAACCTGGTCAGGTGGTCCGACTGAGAACCAACTGAGTGTTTTGTCATCTGGGAGTTCCTTGTGGTTCACATTTGATAGTGACTACTACACAAACAGAAGAGGTTTCAATGCTACGGTTCAATCCTTGAATTTAAGTGAAGTTGGTAAGGGAAACTGAAATGCTAACAATGAAGTTGCTTCGTTTAAGGGAAACCCTTAACTTCTTTCAGATCGTGAAAGCTCAAAGCAATATTTTCTGACTTCTTAATGTCATAATGATCATTTGCATGCCTTAAATAGATGTAGAATACTCTAAAATATTTCTCTGTATTACTTTCTATATTACTCTCTTTATTATTGATATTTTGTTGTCTTGGAGTCTGTTCACCTCAGTGAAGTATAGTTGGGATTTTATTAGAAAGTGTTTTAGATTGTAAGGTCATTTGGTGCTCTTTATACTAACTTTTGTTTTCGAATTATATATTTTAAGAATGTATTTCTTTGTCATCCAAATCTTTTGACGTTTCTCATCAGGATATAGTTGTGGCGAAGAATTTGATTGTGGAAATGGAGTATGTTTACCAGACTCTAATGTGTGTGACAACATTGTTCAATGTTCTAATGCTGAAGATGACGATTTTGCAACATGTTATCGTAAGTTTACACCAGATTTTCTTTGACATTGCAGACAATGTACAAATTTGTTCAGGCAATGAACAAATAATGTTTACACAATACGGTACGGTATAATGAATAAATGTGGTGGTTGTTTACTAAGGTCTCCAACAAAAACGAAGACGGAATCTTTACATTAACCTTATGTTGTGCATCTTTCATTTCTTGATATATTATCATCATAAACATATTTCTTAGTATTAGATTGTATTATTGTCTTTAACAATAGAATTTTTCAGAACCCCTGATGTGCGAAGTGGCCATTCGAACCTCTTGATTTACGAAGTGGTAACATACACTTCTGTCTCCTATTGAACTTGTCATACATATCACCTGCATTAAGATTGTTCTTTACCAATGATCTACGTCACTAATTGAAATGTCATGAATTGTAACTATGAAGTACCACTTCAAACGACAATCTTCACACTTATTGTTCTTTTTTTCTGTAACACCCCCCCCCCCCCCTCGCATATGATTTCAATCGGAAGACAGTGTAAGGTAAATGTTTCATATGTACATCACATTTGTTTGTGGTGACAATGACTCAATGCAATTCGTAAAGTGTTAGTAATACGTGATCGTTTGATTGATGGTCAACACTAAATCTGATCTATTCATTTCTTTTTTTTTTGTTTAAGAAGGATCAACAACATTGTTAGTATCTTTAATTTCAAATCAATCACCAATTGCAGAGTATAAAATGCAGAACAAGTTCGTCAGTGCAACTCATATATTCATTATAGAGTGCATACTACAGGGACAAATATATTTCAAACTAAACTGTGAGAAAGGTAAATGACGCCTTGCAATTCAAAGGTATGAAATTAACATGATACATTCTCAAAGTTCACATGTTCCACATCTAATGAAGGGCATTTCATCCTATGTTATGTTACCGCAGTTGAAGAGATCCTTCCAGGAGCAAACTACTCTTTAACTTCGAAAAACTATCCTTCGTATTATCCACCGAACTATCTACTTCAAAAGGTGTTCAACACCACCGAAGGTTACCGAATTTTGATCAGCTTTCATTTCTTGGAAACTGAAATAAGGGACGACATCGTGAAAATCGGAAACGGCGATACAATTGATGATCAACTTTTATTAACCTGGTCAGGTGGTCCGACTGAGAATCAACTGAGTGTCTTGTCAACTGGGAGTTCCTTGTGGTTCACATTTGAAAGTGACTATTACACCAACAGACGAGGCTTTAATGCGACGGTGCAATCTTTGAATTTAACTGGAAAAGGTATGCGTAATAAACGACAAGAATATCTCTCTCTTCGAGGTTAAACTAAATCTTTACTAAGTTAAATCATTAAAGTCTAGCTCTTCCAATTTATAATGGCCCTTCTTTTTTTAGTGGTTGCTTTACTTTTTGATTTCTCACTGTGTTAGCAAATACAGTACAGTCCATGCTTTCCACTTCCATTTTTATCTCATCGCCCTATAGGGGCAAGATGAGATATTGTAGTCACTTGGCTAGTGGAGCTATATATTGTGGGATAGAGGACCGAAACAATAGATTTTAGGTCCTCCGTAGAAAATTCAACAGATTTCTCCGGTCCTCTCAAGTTTGACAATAGACAGTCTATTGTTAAGGTTAGGGTTGAGGAAGAAAAAACAAAAGAAAGCACAATGAGGTCCTCGGAATGAATGGAAAACAAAGCTATATGTGCGTGTGTGTGTGTGCGTCCGGACCTGTCCAAGTTGTTTTTTTTCCAGAATAGTTTGAAAAGCATATAAGCGATAAAGTTGAAAGTTAGTAAGGTTGTGCATGACACTAATATGTGCGAGATGTATTAGTTGTATGGTAAATCGAGTCAAATGTGCTGATTTCTTAGAAAAAAAAAGCCAATTTTGCCCCAGAATTGGTATTTCCAGCGTATCCTGAGAAGTATTTGAGCATTTAATGCAAAATTTTGCAAAAATTTACCTGAGAATGAAATATTCAAGATATATCACTTTTGTAGTAAAGAGAATGGAATTTTCTGATTTTTGAGAAAAAGAAGCAAATTTTGCCCCAAAATTTGTATTTCCAGAATATCTCGACAACTATTACACCAATTACCTCAAATTTCTGTACGTACTTACCTGAGAACACATTTTTCAACATAATATTACCGTAATGATAAATCCAGTGAATTTTGTGATTTTTTAGGAAATGTCAATTTTGCCCCAAAATTTGTATTTCCAGCATATCTTGAGAACTATTAGAGAATGAACTTAAAGTTTTGTTAGGACTTACCTGAAAACACATTGTTCAACATAATATTACTGTTATGGTAAATCCAGTGAAATTTGCTGATTTTTTTTTGGGGGGGGGGGGGGAAGGCCATTTTGTCCCAAACTTGGTATTTCCAGCATATCTTGAGATGTATTTGAGCATTTACTGCAAAATGTTGCAAGGACTTACTTGAGAATGTAATTTTCAAGGCATATTATTTGTATTAAAGAGAGTGAAATTTCCTGATTTTTTAGAAAAAAAAAAGACAATTTTGCCTCAAATTGTATTTCCACCATATCTTGAGAGCTAATTAAGCATTATACGCAAAATTTTGCAAGGCCGTTCCTATGAACACAATAATGAAGATACAGTATATCACTCTTAGAGTAAACTGGTGAAATTGTATGATTGTTTGGTAACAAACTTAGAGCCAGCAGCTGGGTCAATAGACACAGTCTTCTTAATTTTAGCCAAAACATCTTTAGCAGAACTGGCCCCTGTGGATAATGTCTTTTATGAGAACTTTATTTTAAGTCAATAATTTTAGCAGAACCAGCTCCTGCGCAGGTAAATAGGAGACTTATGTGCAAATACCCACAGAGGGATGCTCTTATATCCTGCACCTAACTCTAACCACTGAGCCTAAACTACGTGGAATAACCCAATGTTATAATTGTGTTATGTAGCGTAATATGCACAGATACTTTTGAGCCATTAGCTATCGTTACTTGAGCCTCAGCACCAGGCTATAACCGTGCGTTTGCTACCTTACAGTAGATATCAGTATTGAGATGCTTACCACCATTTTATGCTTGAAGAATATTTGCCACTCATTTACAACCATTTCATCTTTGTGAGATGTGGTTGCAGTAAACTATTACAAATCCTTGTGTGCATGCCCTGTATTTAAATCAATGCATGTTTGCGATGAGATAAGCAACTCCCCGGATTGCCCGCTTGTTGGCCTTTGTCATCATTTATTATTATTATAATAGTTATTATTTGTTACTGTGTCAGGATTTAACTGTGGCGATGAGTTTGATTGCGGAAATGGAGTATGTTTACCAGAATCTGCTGCCTGCGACAACACTGATCACTGTTCCAACGGTGAAGACGAAGATTTTCGAATTTGTTTTTGTAAGTTTTTTTTAACAATTTTTACAACATTTGATCAAAGTGTACATTTTTTGCGGTAAAAAAAAGTTGTCTTGTTGATTCTACTTTTGGAACCTTAGAGCATATGGTGATATTTACCATGATGTTAGTGACAATGTGTTTAGCTGATTTACTTTGTTATCTTGTAAGAACCGTATTGCTTCATCAAAGCAATATTTTTTTTAATTTCATCGCCCTATGGGGGCGAAGATGAGATATTGTAATCACTTGGCTAGTGGAGCATTATATTGTACTATCCATCCATGGGAGAATGTTTGCCATGGAAACGCTTGGAGTGGATGAGTAGCGACACCCAACGTGTACCCCATGATAAAGTGACCATGGGCACAGGTGGGTCCTGTTGGGTGGCATAAATGAAAACGTGTTTGTGCCAATAGCCTTTGTTTGCGTGTGTGTGTCCGCACCTGTCCAAATTGTGGTTTTTCTAGAATACTTTGAAAAGTATATGAGCGATTTAGTTTAAACTTGGTTAGGTTGTGCGTGATGCCAATATGTCCATATCTTGGAAGTATTTGAGCATTTAATGCAAAATTTTTCAAAAACTTACCTGAGAATGAAATATTCAAGGTATATCACTTTTGTAGTAAAGAGAGTGAAATTTGCTGATTTTTACAAGAAAAAGCCAATTTTGCCCCAAAATTTGTATTTCCAGCATATCTTGAGAACTATTAGACCAATTAACTTAAATTTTTGTACGTACTTACCTGAGAACAAATTGTTCAACATAATGTTAATGTTATGGCCAATCCGTTGAAATCTCAGTTCTGATTTTTGAGAAAGTCAATTAAGCCTCAAAATTTGGATTTCCACCATATCTTGAGAGCTAATTCAGCATTATACGGAAAATTTTGCAAAGCCGTTCCTATGAATAATAACAATAATGAAAATACAGTATATCACTCTTATGGTCAACTGTTGAAATTTTATGACTGGAAAAAATGTATAGAGCCGGCATCCTTGTCAATAGACACACCTCCTTTTAACTTTAGCTAAAACAACTTTTGCAGAGCTGAAGCCCCTGTGGGGAATGCCTTTGAAGAATCCTGCCAATGATGCAAACGGCATTTTTAGTCAAAAAATAATTCTAGCAGAACCAGGTTCTGCACAAGTAAATAGGAGACTAATGTGCAAATTACATCTAGAGAGATGCTCGTTTATCCTGCCCCTAACTATATCCACTAAGCCTAACCTATGTGGAATAACCCAATGTTATAATTGCGTTATGTAGCGTAATATGCACAGATACTTTTGAGCTTTTATTGTCATAATTACTTGAGCCTTAGTAGTGACTCCTTTCTATAAGCTTAGGCTTCCTAACTTACGTAGATATATATCTAAAGATATAAATATTTCCATTTTCTTCTTCCGTTTCTTCTTCTGCTTATGACCATTTTGTTTGAAGAATATTTGGCTCTAATTTACAATCAGTGCCCGGAACTACAATCTTGGACAAAATACCTTGGGGCACCCCGCGCCCCCGTTCAATGTTGGCAATAGGATTGCTGTTCAAAGGGTACATTCACTTCTATAGCGCAACATTGGAAAGGGGCGCGGGGTTTCATGTTATCCTCTCACCTAAAATTCAGTGTTATATCTGCAACGTACGACAAAGTGTTCCAACAATTTTGTTCTAGATTGTCGGAGAATTTTGACGGGTTAGAAGCATGCGCGGGGCACAGGAAAAATCGTCAATCGGCAAAATGGGGGGGGGGGGGGTGATATTCCTTGCAACAAGAAACATCAGGAGTGCATTTTCGGCATGTTTGGGGCCTATATTGCAGTTGGTTTACTGTAATAATGTTATTGTGTGAATGTTGTCAACGTTATTACGGAGTAAAGGGAGGAATAAGTCAGTCAAATCCTTGTATTTGCACTAAATGGGCTAAATAAAATGCAGTCATTGGGGAGGTAACATCATAACTCCAATGCATCTTGTCGACCAGGAAACTACTTTAAAACATTTTGTATGACACAAATGACGTACTTTCGGCTCAAACTCTGATATTGAGACAGGTACCGAAGAAAAAAAAACAAACAAAAACAAAAAACACCCCCCCCCCACACACACACACCCACACACAAAAACTAACATGTTAGTGGTCCGTTGAAGAAGATTGATGTATATGTGTTATTTATTCAAATTGTTCACAGTGATGACTTGGTGTCTGGTATTAAAGTAACTACGCTTAATGACTATTATGACTGACTTGCAGGTTAATCTGGGTAAACAAACTGTACTTTCATTATACAAAATAAACCTCTAAAATGCAAATTTAATAAATGTGACGTCATATTCACATAACAGTGACATTGCGGCACCCATTCTATTGTGCCGTACATGGTGCACTGTAATATGTCAGTCATTTTAAGCAGTTTCAACGAACTTCAGAGTACATATTTGTTGTTAGAGCTATATCATTAAATTAATATACGTATATATATATTACCTTATGTTATATATGAATGAATGAAAAATGAGAAGTTGACAGAGATTTGAGTTATAAATGGATAATTGAGCAGTGAAAAACACTTTCGTCATGTGGTGAATCGAACCCCGGCCTCCCCATCCAAGCTGACTTAGACGTAACAACAGCTTCCGACAGTATAGGTTAATGAAACCCACGTTCTATCAAATGTTTTGACAGTAAAATTTAAGCAACCCGTGGGAAAATTGCGTGGATTACAAGACTGAAGATTACATATGTTACCAGCTTCATGCAATGTAAAAATTGCAGTCACAAATCTTGATTTAGCGGCCAAAAATGTAAAAAACCAGCCTTTACTAACGTTCTCCCATTATTTTAATATTAAGCTGAATCTACAGTTCTGACTTTAACGCATTTTGGTAGAGCGTGGAGCTACTTCAGAATATATTATATGTGGGATTCCTACCAGCATTTTACCATTGCAGTAACACTTCTGTGGCAACGCAATGCAACAGCTGCCCATCAATGTTATTTCTAAACGCAACTATTTCTGTCCGCATACAAAACCATGAAACAATCTATTCATTCATGATCAATCCTTTCCAACAAAACATATACAAATAAACCCCCAAAATTAAAATTAAACTTGTTATGTTCATAGTCGAAATTCAGGATACTTTCATTTTAAAATCCTCAGACTCATAGACCCCGAAAACTAATTTTTATGATGCACCTTGTCCAAAAATGTTCAATTTTCTTTCGAAATTTCGCTCCAAAATTGCTCCCAAAAAACTCAGACAATCTTGGGCAAAATACCTTGGGACACCCCGCGCCCCCGTTCAATATTGGCTATAGGATTGCTGTTCAAAGGGTACATTCACTTCTATAGCGCAACATTGGAAAGGGGGGCGGGGTTTCATGTTATCCTCTCACCTAAAATTCAGTGTTATATCTGCAACGTACGACAAAGTGTCCCAAGAATTTTGTCCAAGATTGTAGGTCTCTGTGACATGTGGTTGCAGTAAGCAATTACAAATCCTCATGTGCAGGCCCTGTGTTGAAATTAATGCATGTTGGAGATGACATACGCAACTCCGTGGATTGCCCTCTTGTTTTCTTTGAAGCACTCTTTATACTTTAATTTTGCCAGAACTATAAGAAACACAAAAGTTTAGACATAAAAAATATATCATGATCATATTAGCATCCTGACACCTTTTTATTGAAAGTGAGTCGTATGAAAAACATTGGAGCATTCAACTGGACTGATGAACATGCAATGACATTTCTTTTTCTCTGAACTATATACCCTTAATATAACACCATATTTTGCAACACATCGAACGATTAATTCCTGCTTGCTTATGATTTTTTAGTACAGTATTTGTTTGGCTATATATGACTACATTTTACTGTGAAAAATTATTAGGGTCTTATTTTTATGACCTGCAAAATAAATAAAATAAACTTAATGGGACTAAAAAGTTATTGTTTTGGAGAAATACTAAATTACAACTAACTTACAACTTCGTGAGAATTACTGCTCACATAGTGAAAAATATGAACCTCAAACTTGTTTGTTTTGTCCCGAGTACCATCAGAAGCACATGCCTTTCACGGACATCAACATGCAGAACATAAAATCACAAACATTTCAAGCACTGTGCATGAAACGGTAGTATATGTATTTATTGTGCTGGTACCCCTTTTTTGTATGGACATGTCAAGTTTCGTATAAGTCTCAATCTATAATATTTTATCTTCCAGTAACGGAAGTTGTTCCTGGCACAATAACCACTGTAGTGTCCCGGAATTATCCATTGAACTATCCAAATAGACATAGCAATAAAATCGTGTTCAGAACAGCAGATGGATTTCGGATTCTTTTACAGTTTGAACATTTGTACACTGAAAGAAATTTCGACTTCTTAAGCGTAGGCAACGGAAATGAGTTTATGATTGATCAACTTGTAAGGTGGTCTGGAGGTCCTATTGAAAACGAACTTCAGGTGATTTCAACACATATGTGGATGTGGCTTATTTTCACCACTGACGGTTCCGTTACCTATCCTGGATATTTAGCCACCGTACAAGCCGTTAATGCATCATATGGTAAGTTACTCTTTCATGTATACTTTAGTCGGGTGAGCGTGTCTGCTAATCATAGTTCTTATTACGTAGTTTGTGATTTCAACCATAACGTGCGGTATATAAGATAAATTATCAATGCTTTTCAAATGCAACGTATTTAGTATAGTAAGCTCATTGCATGCTTCACAAGTATTAACTGCGCAATGATTGGTCGAAAGTCTACTCATAAGTCATGGTCCCTGGAATGGACAATAAAGTAACTCAAAACGGGTGTCTTGATATGGTGTGGTATTGCTTTCTGTTCTTCATTCAACACTGACTGTAGGGTAAACAATCAAACTCAGGTGGTAGTACCTGCTTTTGAAACATGATAGTCTATAACCTATTAGACTTATTCGTGTCTTGCTGTGCTACTTCACTCTCCGGGAAAAGATGCTAAAATACTATCCCCACTATGTTAATTTTACGTTACGTTAAACATCTTTTCGTTCTTACCTTATTTGTTTGACCCTTCTGATCGTTTCAGAATTCAACTGTGGTGAAGAATTTGATTGCAAAAATGGAGTATGTTTACCAGCTGCTGTAGAGTGTGACAACGTTAATCACTGCTCAAATAGTGAAGATGAGGCGTACCGAACTTGTAATCGTGAGTTGACGGGAGCCTAGGTCATTGTACAAGTATTGTAAATGTTAATTGCATGATGGGTGGAGTGCAATGAATGAACTTTCTACATGTACCTGAAGGTTTCTTTTAACGTTCAGTCAATTTAGACTTAACGTCAGCTGAACCTGGAAACATTGCAACAGAAACTATATCAATTGCTTGGGCTTCTGGGAATCCCCTAAAAAGATATCAACAATCCTAAAAAATCCTGATCTGGGGAAAGTTGCCGAAATTGCATAATTATGCTACTTAGTATCCCCCTTAAGTCACTGCAACCAATCGACAACATGATATCATCGTTACTATAATTGTCTAGACTTACACATGTAACCTTCCTTCATGTATCTAACTCTAACCTAACCGTGTGACATGATATCACGTACGATATTATGATAAGCCTATGTATATCTCGAGAGGATAATACGAAACCTTACAGAGCAAAACGTGTGGATCTTAAATAACCTTGCATCGAATTGTGCTATCAAATCTAAAGTGAGGTCTATACTAATGTTTTGAAGGTCAGTAAATTCAATGATAATATTAACATTTGTTAGGTATTACATAACATGGACATCTCCAAAACCTGACAGGGGAAAGCTGTCATAATTGCATAATTATGCTAATAAGCTTGCATCATAAGTTACTAATGGAAAACTATAATACATTTGCGACAAATAGCGCTATCATGTCAAAACGTGGTTTCTATCCTCATGTTTTGATGGTCAAAGCATCCAATGATAATGAAGATGACGTCTCTTTGTGGGAATTACGTAGCATGGAGACTAAATCAGCAGTAAACTAAAAAAAGGGGATAATTTGGCACTAACTTTTTTAAAAAAAAATTAGTGCCAAGTGCCATAAAACCCTGTCAACCCATACAATTTATATTTGTTACAATTTTGGTGATTAAAAAGTTTTCATATGGGAATAAATAGCACCTGGGATACAAGCAGGAATCGATATCATCATCTACACAATTATTCCTCGTGAACATTTCTATTGTCATTGTCAGTTGCACAAATACACCTGTGCAGCGGCAGTGCGGCATGTCCTCGATCCATGGCCAACTACAGGTGGTCCGATCTATTCTGGTAGGGTCCAATCCACGCTCTGGTATGACCGCGCGGTCTTCCACCGATCACTATGGTAAAAACCGTATACCTATTGAGTTCATGTTTGCTCTGACGCTCCCTTATACTTTGCATGAAGCAAAACAATACGTCATAGTCCCACGGCTTCTTTCTATGTAATGTAAGCTTGTTAGTACTTTGATTGCATTGGGGCATTTTTTAACTCTCTGTAACCACCGAATATTAACTAGAATCCTTGATTTACCTAATTTTAGATGTATGATTTCGACATAATATTTTAAAGGTCGATGTTTCAAATACTCACATTTAATTGAAGCATATATAGGAGAAGTTTATGGAGACAACTGTATCTTTCATTAGAGAGCCAGACCCCTGCGACTCAAACGGATTTTAGGCCCATTCGTAGTGAATAGCATAATAATGGATGGGCTCTTGTGTAGGCGCAATGGATCTGTTATGAAAGTATGTCTAAAATGGAAGAAATCGTACATCCAATTAATGTTACAACAAAAGCCTATGGGAAAACCCTATTTTACATTTTTGAAACATTACCATGGCAACTGTGAGTAGTTGGCCACCCTTTTTAAGAGAGGCAACTTAATGATCTAGTGTCCATAATGGATGGAACCATGGTGGTATCTTCACTACATAATTAGTTAGTGGAAACACTGGAAAAAGTCCAAAATACTCAGAATTTGTTATAACAAATGGGAGACCAAACATTAACTTGAAGCATTAGTATGGCGACTCTGTCAAACCACCTGTCCACACTATTTTGGGGCACCGCTAGGGTCGAAATTTGTTGCATTCATACCACTTGCTGGCTGGTCGTCTAGAGTGGTCGTTGTGGAAAAAATCCAAATGGTAGCACCTCTGTGGTCTTTGGTATTAGCAACAGATGAAAATTTAGTGGTATCCTTAAACTCTGGTCAATATATGGTGGCATTTTGAAAAAAAGAAAAACAACGAAATATTCTCATCATCATTGGCATTGGATTCACTGACCCTCAAAACATCGGTACTGGTACATACCTCATTTTGATACAATAGAACAATTTAATGCAAAGGTATTTAAACTCCTGCCGTTTGGTTTTGTAAACTTTAACATTAGTTTCTCGAGATATGTATGTCATGCATGATATCATGACACAAGGTTAGGTTATAGTTTGAGAATGAAAAAAGTCTAAAGGTATAATTCGAAAAAGTCTAAAGGTGCAATACATCGATTGGGTGAAGTCGCTTATGAGAGACACTAATTAGCATAATTATGCATTTTTGACACCTTTCCCTACAACAAAATTTTGCGGCTTTTGCATGTTATAAAGCGGAGTTTCTTGAAACAAATGCAATTTAAATATTCTCCTTTGCATTTTTTCCAGGTCAAGCCATAGCTTTACTGAACTATTACTCCAACCACTGACATTTCAAGCTGAGAATGTCTACCTTGTTTAATGCCATATATCATTTATTTGTTAATTGATTTACCATTTTTTAGCTTAAAATGACGTCAAGAGCATAAAACGTATTGTCACAGCCACACACACATCATCTTCGTTACAATGTTACAGAAGATGACTGGTAAAATAAAAAACACTACATACCCACCTCTAAAAAAGCCTTATTACAAAAACGTATATCAAGAAAACGACTAAGATTCAGGATAAGTTTTGAACTCTTTAAAGTGGTCAGATGTCTTAACATTTTACTGATCTATACCTGAGCGACATTAATCAGTATAAGGTGTTCAGTTCAGACTGCAGAGTACTACCTCAATCAATAACTCCTTTTTCCGATTTGACATCTGTTCGGAATATGTGACTCTTCAAAAGTGGTTAGTTAATTGAAATAATTCCTCTTCAAATTGCCACCTGCAATGTTTTCTCACCCATTTTGACATTTGGAGTGTTCCTTTTTGGATTATTTCCAACACTTATCCTTCCTGGATAAGTCTTCCTGGAATAAGTGTCTTTTTCCTTTGTGAAAGTTTTGGGGGTACTTTAAACCCATGTGTTTTTCTCGTTACACGACTTCGAAATCGTACTTTTCTCACCCGTTTTGACATTTGGAGAGTTCCTTTTTAGATTACTTAAAGCACTTATCCTCCTTTCCGCAAATATCTTCCTGGAATAAGTGTCTTTTTCCTTCGTGAAAGTTTTTGGGGTACTTTTAGCCCACGTGTTTTTCTCGTTACACGCCTTCCTCCTTTGTTACAGATTATTACGAAATCTTTCCCTATTTTACAAATGTCTAACAGCTTTAAAAACAACTTTAATCGCCCTCCTGTTGTTGTTTACAGATAGCGCCCTGTGATTGCGTGTTTACTGAAAAACCAAAAAGATAAGATTATGTTTGATCTTAACTTTTTCATTATTTTTAAATGTACACACGAGGTTGTACATGAACGGACTATGTCTTTCAATGAAGGAAAATGACAGTAACTACTTCGAAAAGCAACGGGATTGGCATAAGAACAGTAAAAAACAGAAATCATATTTGAAAGTTAACGGTTTTTACTGTAACCGTCTACATACTTGGTAGGTATCGGGAATTGTAGTATTGGGTGAAAGGAAACAACCTTGCCCGCGGCGTCAGTGATCCTGAGTTGTAACTGAATATTCAACACTAGTATACTTCCCATTGGCTTGTTCAAAGAAGCACACCGTTGATTTGAATGAAAACTGTCAACCACTACATTATCGTATTCTACACTTTTTGTCGTTATGTTAGAAGAATTTGAAATCATGTGGCAGAATTAACCATCTGAAACCTATTTATTTTCCCAGATTGTCTGAATGGTTTAATTAAAAGCCTTGTCAAATTTTTGGAGATGAAATTTCAATGTTTTTACTTTTTGCCTACGCACGCAATCACTTTAAGGATAAGCTCTCACAGAGTATCAGTGGGGAGACCAAAGGGTGTTCCATAAGAAAATTGCTTTGTAAAGTGTTACTCTCTTTTTACCTCCATTTATTTTTACATGCTTGTCTTATTAAATTTATGTGTAATCGAATAGCCTAACAAATCCAGAAACTAGCATAGCTATTTTACAAAAGAAAACACAAGCAATGCTATACTACATATTAACTTAATCTACAAAAAGTTCAGGACAAATGAGAAAACTTCATAAAGCTGTTCGAAATTAACCTTCCCCTTGATGGTCTTATTCTTTAGATAGATGAACTTCTCGGAAGATAAAGCAAACTTAAATTTTAAAACGAAATCACCAAACTTTGACTTGCAATCTTCTTTTTTACAATCATATATATAAAATTTCACATGAAAAATTAAAGCGTAGACAATTTCTTGTAAGCAATGTGAATAAAAAGGTTCGGAAAGTGACGTCGAATGTATGACCTTTCTGTACCAAAGGATATTTTCTTTGGGGGATTCATCAGTGTGCAAATTCTCATGCCTCCAGTGGCAAAGGGGGGGGGGGGGGTGGTGCGATGTAGAATGCCTAAGCATCTAGTGAACGGAAACGGTGCTAACTTGAATTTCGTTTCAAATTTCAAAGGACAGTGCGTTACCGTCTTTGTCAAAAAGATCTCTTATATACTTTACTCCTTTGTCATGAAGATAAGGATAAACACTATACGATCGGCTATACGAATATGTGAATTACTCCCAAGAGTTTGATTACCATAGTTCTTGCTTGTAACATAGAGGGAGATCTTGCACCAAAGCAGTTGTTGAATGAATGCGTTTTCAATTTTTAAGACATCACAGTCACAACAGTTGCATTGGAAAGAAATTCCTTCATTTGCAAATAGTGATCGAAGAAAACTTTTCTCGGACTTTCAGGATCATTGCAATAACGTGTAACCCAAGTCCCTTTTAGACTATGTACAAAACTTTGTATATGCATTACTGTAAGTCCATCGCCTTCGATTTATTAGCGATGTACCTTTAATTTTGTGCGGATTTGCAGACAATGATTAAAAATAATGCCCTCAAGTTTCTTAATAAATTTATGAGCTCGATTTGGCAGGGTTAAAAAATGTACACTCCCCGCGATGAGCCCGAAGGTCTCAACAATTACATTTCTACCTAAAGGTGTAAGGTCCCTACTCGATCACATAAGAAGCAGATTTTTCAGCCAAGAAAGCTTAGGAATGACGTTCAGACGAAACAAATCATCCCTCCTGTTAGTAAAGAAAACGCCTGAAATTTTTACCGTGCTAAAAGTAACTAAGATATTAAAGTTATGTACCATTGCTGGTCGCACAGTTTTTAAAGGAAAAGGGAGCCTTTAGGTAAATTTACTTTTAAACCGGAGACACGTCCAAATTGAGTAAAAAAGGGAAATGTTTCTTGAACAGTCTCAGTGCCATTTAGAATAAATAGTCATCTGCATATTGTAATAATATGAACTCAACATCCCTAATAGATATGCCTCTTCTACCATCACTGCTGCTAATTTTTAATGCCAGAATCCCGAATAGGAAGAAATAAATAGGAGCTGATTGGACAATTTTGCCGGATCCCCCCCCCCCCCTTCGTTGATTAGGAAAAAGCCCTGTTGAAACCCCATTGTTACATAAACATGCATTGCAGTTGCTGTAAAAATCTATGAAAAATTAAAAAAAAAAAAAACCGGAATATCATGATCTGAAGTATACTCAGTTTGATCAAGCTCGAGGCGAACACTTTCGACAATTAACCTTCCTTTATGGAAACATTCTGACTTGGTCCAATCATAGTACATAATACTTGTTTTAAAGGATTTGTAATGGCTTTTGAACAATTTTAGAGTCCCTGATCAGAAGAGTAATTGGTCTACAGTTTGCAAGAATGGTGGGTTTTGGGTTTTTTTCTTCTAGAAGTAAGGTAATAGTACCACGTGATTGTTCAGTAGACAAGGTAAACCCGTTAAAAACATCATTAAGAGCATTTACAATTACATCCCCAATAAAACGTTAAAATTCCTTGTACAAATTGACAGAAAACCATCTACTCCAGGTGAATTATCATTACATATTGACTTTAAAGCATCATAAACTTCACTTTCACTTAGATCCCTATCATAAATAGTAGACTCTTCTGGACTTAATCGGCTGCCAACTAGACCGTGAAAGAGAATATTGTGAAGTAATCATTCGTTTGTAAAGTTACGTTTTAATATCCAGTCTGATACAAGAGGGCCAGGACACTGAAAAATGAGCAATTCCTTATTAGAGGACGAGGTTTATGTCAATTTAATAAGTGATGTTATTGTTTTGAACTCACGTAATCCTACTCCATCCGATCGTAATGATATGTGGGAAATGTTAAAGGTTAAGATATGCCAGGTGACTTTTTCTTAAAAAACTGGAGAACTAAAACTGGAGAAATGCGTCGTAGGGATGAAATTTCCTGTCTTGAGAACCATTTCTATACGTGAATCTGAGGGGACTCGTTCTCAATTAAAAAGCAGCCCTGTCAAATCTTCACTACTATAATATAAATGTTGCAGAGCACCATAGTAAGATCTCGGGCTAGATGGATAGAAGAAGGAAAGAAAAATTCTAAGTATTTCCAAAATCTTGTAAGGGTTGCAATCGTATTCACAAGATCAAAGTGGAAAGCGGTGATTTATTTGACCAAAATAATGACATTTTAAAAGAAAAAAATATTTACTCGTCTTACTCTACAGGTCAAAAGTTATTTCATGATAACACCTGTAATATTGTGGGATGGTTTATCTTCTTAACTGCTTGGAGTGTAAGACGCAGTTTGTAGAAGAAACAGGAGGGGAGAGGAGGATTAGACATCATGGGCATAGACAAGAAAAGCGTAAAGCCAATACACACCTTGGTAAACATTTTCAGTGTTGTTAGAACTTTAAGCTCATAGGAATTGAACAACTAGGGATTTAAAACTTGAGCTCATAGGGATTGAATAACTAAGCAAGACAAGGATAATTCGAAAATAAGTTGAGCTTCAGTGGATTTATTGCCTCAGTACATTTGCTTTGATGGGTGTGAATGTAAAGGAAGTCAGCCATGACATTTGAGTTAATCTTGATTTGCATGTATGCTTAGTTTCAGTCTACTTTCACACATGAACAAGAAAAGTTTATCTGTTCGAATTTATTATATATATATAATAAATATTTCCCAAATTTTCCCAAAACTTTTTCCAGGTGGAACGTTGCCAACTGCATCCACCCATTAGCTGTTATAAAAAACCTCTGACTACAGTGACTCATAATTATTATTACTTTATGCAGACTTGATATATTTGGTGATATTTTGTGTGCAATTTCGTTTCATGTGTTGAGAGCATCACATTTCCCACTTCCGCAAGGAATCATAGTGCCCTTGGCTTTTGTTTAGTATGGCATTGAAATGACAAAAAAATATGCATGATCGGAGGAAAAAGTATGCTGTAAAGGGGCAAAAATATAATAAAATTGCCTTAATCCTTTATAAAAGTTACATTTGGGTTAAAAGATGTTCCCAATAGGCAATTGGCCAGCGTAAAATGTGGAGAAAATCATACATCTGTCCCTTTTCATTGAAAAGGTTAGCGATTTTTATTACCTCACTATATGATATTAACCCACTGTAAGAGACTTCAACTTCCTTGACTCTAATGAATTTATTTATTTTTGTCACTGCAGTTGAGACGATCCTTCCAGGAATGGACTACATACTAATATCGGAAAACTATCCTTTTTACTATCCAAGTAACGATTTCGTTGCAAAGGTGTTCGGCACCACCGAAGGTTACCAAATTTTAATCAGCTTTCATTTCTTGGAAACTGAAATAAGGGACGACATCGTGAAAATCGGAAACGGCGATACAATTGATGATCAACTTTTATTAACCTGGTCAGGTGGTCCGACTGAGAACCAACTGAGTGTTTTGTCATCTGGGAGTTCCTTGTGGTTCTTATTTGACAGTGATTCTTACACCAATAGACGAGGTTTTAATGCTACAGTACAATCCGTAAACGTAACTGACATTGGTAAGGGAATTGAAAATGCTTACATTAGCTGTTTTGTTAATGCGAAAACCATTAAATCTTTTGTTTCTCGAAAGCTCAAAGCAATATTTCCTGAAGTATGGTCTTACGTATTTTATCACTCGCATGCCTATTGTACAGGTGTAAATACTCTTGAATATTACATCAAGAAGCGAGAAGAGTGTCTCTTATGTACTGATATTTTTTTCTCTGGGTATTGTAAGGACTATTTCAAGCACTGTAATATATACCCGATATTTTAGAGGAAAGTCCTTTGAACTACAACGTATTTGGGAGAAGTTCATACTTGCTTTTGTATACTATTGATATAACGTAAACATCCTTTCATTTCTTTTCCTAATGGTTTATTCTCACTATGTCATCAGAATTTAACTGTGGTGAGGAATTCAGTTGCCGAAATGGAGTATGTTTACCAGAATCTGCTACTTGTGACAACATCGATCACTGTTACAACGGAGAAGATGAAGCATATCGACTTTGTATTCGTAAGTTGATTTCACATTTTATGATTTCATTTTATACAGGCAATGAACCATTATTGTATACTGGCGGCAATGAATCAGGCTGAAGGAAGCATTATCACTAATCGATGAAATGCATACTTTAAAATGTCAAAATGTCGTTTTTGCCATGGATTGTTCATTCATTTGGTGAATGAGGTCACCTTATTCATGCTGTTATAGCACTTTAATTGCAGCAGAAATTATCCCCATCTTTCATTAATTGTATTAGCCCTATTTATTGATTAGCTAAATGTTGTGCAATAAGTTACGTGGCAACATCCACAAAACCACAATGCATCAACTGAGAACATTAAGATGCCAGGGTTCTCTGATCAGCCTAGCAGAAATCATATTTGACAAAGTACTTAAAGTGATTGCGTGAGTAGGAAAACAGTAAAAACATTGAAATTTCATTCCCAAAGGTTTGGTAAGGATTTTAAGTGCACTGTGCAGACAATTTAGGAAAATAGCGAGGTTTCATGTATTTAATTCTGCCATATGATTTCAAATTCTCCAAACGTAACGGCAAAAAGTATAAATACGATAATATTGCGGTTGACAGTTTTCATTTAAATAAGCCGTGTGCTTCTTTGAACAAGCACATGGGAAGTATACTAGTGTTGAATATTCAGTTAGTTAAAACAATTAAGGATCACTGACGCCGCAATGATGTGATCACTGATCAATTTGAATTTTGGTTGTTAGTACCATGCTCCCTTTTAGCAAATTCTACAATTCCCGATATCGACCAAGGAACGACAACTTAAGTAGTATGTTTTTTGATACCACCAACAAGACCTATGCTATTGCATATCATTATTTAGACGCCCTATGGTAAGAACCGTTAGTTGTCAAATATGATTTCTGTTTTTCGCGGGGTTTTTTTTTCTCTCAATCCCGTTGCTATTCAAAGTAATTACTGTCATTTTCGTTCACTGAAAGACGCAGTCCGTCCATGCGCATCCTCGCGTGTACATTTAATACTAAGAAAAATTTGAGATCATAATATTATTCTTCCGGTTTTTCAGTACACACGCAATCATTTTAGACATTGCTGTAAGCGAGGTCATAAGTGCCTATGTTTCTTCAGATGTTATCCATTCATGGAAGAGCATGTATTTATGGTAAATATAAAGTAAAACAGGTTTATCTCCAGATGTAAAACAAGAGTAACAAGTGAGACAAAGAACTTCGGATGTGGCACACAATAATTAGTAGAATCAAAGGTTCAAATGAACGTTCCTCATATTCTAATCTGCCCCCTCTTTTACATTTTCCTAGATCACCAAACCACTAATGACAGTTTCCCTTTTTCATTTCTTTCATTTTTCGAAACATGAACATTTGCTTTTACCGTCTTTAATGTGATAGTAGTTTTAAATTATGTTACGAAAGGAAGTTATCTGAAAATAAAATCCTGTTCGGGCAGATTACTCCAAAATAAAGCAAGTAAAGCAAGAGAAAGATAAATTTTTAAGGAATGAAATATAGTATGCAAAAATATAACTATATCTGTATACATTAATTACAAAGTAATTGCTGATTAATTTATGCAATTCTTAATAATTATGAGACAAAATTACAAGTTTGAATATTATTGGTAATATCATTCCTTGTAGTCGATGTTCAAACACGAAAACTTTGCTTCAGAACATGAGATTGGAAATATGACATGCGTAGGCACCTGGTATGTCTAGGCACCTAGACTGTCTTGTATTGACTGTCTTGTGTTAACCGTCTTGTGAAGACTGACTTGTGTAAGTCAACAACATGACTGTCTGTGACATCATTTACTGAGCACGTGACATGAGAGTGCGATAAGATAATGACATGATCCCATAATCCTCTGCATGTAAGGACTTTTCTTCTCCCAGAGTCCGGTAACTCCTGTCAGCGCTATAGATATTTCCACCTCATGCCAGCGGAATCACATGATACCAACGATTAGTCACCACAATAACATATTAATGTGTTTGAATCCCCCCCCCCCCCCCCCATGCACTGCACTAGATAATAAAAACATCAGTGCTACAGACAGTGCTATGACCATGCTTATTGTAGACACTAAACAATAACTCAGTTTTTTTACTAGTCTGGCAGGCATAATTCGTGCCCTTAAGCTATAAATAGTGCCGCGCCCCTTCCCAACGTACAGCAGACTCGCGTCATCATGGGACCAAATTATGTTCACATTCCCCGATACAGAACGTACTTTGAATGAAACTCAACTACAATGAAACTTTATAGTAAAAACACGTTATCACAGGGCAAAGCATCACAAAGGCCTGACGTTAACCTTTGCCACAACTCCAGCCAGGTTGAGCTCAGGACCTTGAACAAGATGAAATAACAAAGAATAGAATACAATATTACAAACTTTTAATCCCAACACCACCGTTTAGGTACATACTTAAGGAGTGAAAAAAAAAGAAAATCATTTAGCTTAACATGCAGGAATAGAACCTTAGTCTATCACATGGGTTCAACTTTACATGAGCTAAAAGGCCCCGAATTCCTATTGGACTAATCTGCGACATCGTTCGCTAATAGTGCGACGATTTTTCGTTCGTTGACCCATGCTGCTTCACACGGAGGTGAGCTTTAGATGCTTGCAGCAATTCCTAGTTTGATCGGGTGAGATTCTCTTTGACAAAAATGCCATGCTGACCAGTTTACGTCGATATAGTTTTATCGCATCCCTATACTTAGTGCACAGAAAGGATAAATCGTACTTTGCTTCAGTTAAAGTCCCCTGTCCTTTTTTTCACACTTACTTTTATTGTACTTTGCTTCCGTTAATGTTCTGCAGTTAAAGTCGACAAAATGACACCTAAATGGGAACCCACCTAACACCTCTTTTAGTATTCAACCGAAACTTAGTGGGCCAGTGGGCCAGTGGCCCTTTTGTAGGGATGCCTCATGGTATACAAATGACATGGATCGGGATTACGCACTGGGGTAGGGGAGTGAGAAGGGGTTGAAATGTGTGTGTGTGTGTATGTGTAGGCGTGTGTGTGCATACAACCGAAGTTGTGTCACGATCTCCTCCTAAGACGGTAAGTCGGATTAACCTCAGACTTGATGAGTACATTGCCCGGATACATCAGGTGTAGTGTTGGCCTGAGAGATGACTTTACAGGTAGCAGGTCATGAAAACGAAAAACAATTTTTTAGCATTATCTAAATGGTGTGAACATCCTAGAGTTATAAAACTATCATATGTGGTAAGTAGGAGATACGAGAATCTTTTAAGTATTGATGACGTCACCATGTCAAAGGTCACGTTGTTAAAGGTCAAATCGGCAAAAATGCTTTAAAAGTGTGTCACGATCTCCTAGACGGTAAGTCGGATGAGCTTCAAACTTGGTGGGTAGGTGCCGGGTTATGTCATATAATGTCCTCCCGAGTGATGACGTCATAGGTAAAAGGTCATAAGTCATAAAAGCGAAAAACACATTTTAGCATTATATCGATGTGTGAATATCCTAGAGTGATGAAACTACCATATAACGAAAGTAGATAATATGAGGAATTTTTTGGAAATATTGATAACTTCACCAGGTCAAAGGTCACGTGTTTAAAGGTCAAATCGGCAAAAAATGTTGCAAAAGTGAGTCATGATCTCTTCCTAGACGTTAGATCGGATTAACTTTAACCTCACGGGTTTGTTGCTAAGAGTCCGCCAGACTGATGGGATGTCAAATGTCAAGGGTCACAGGTCATGAAAACAAGAAGCAATTTTAGCATATTTTCTATGTGTGAATATTCTAAGAGTTAAACTACCATATATAGACAGTAGCGGATACAAGAATTTTTTTGAAAGTATTGATGACGTTACGAGTTCAAAGGTCACGTGGTTAAAGATCGCGTGGCAAAAAAGCTCTGAAGAAGTGTGTCACGATGTTCTCCTAGACAATAAGTCGGATGAACTTCAAACTTGGTGGGTGGGTGCCTGGATGTGAGATGTAGTGTCCTCCCGTGTGATGACGTCATAGGTCAAGGGCAAAGATCATAATTACTGTAACGCATAATACAATGTTAGGTGGTGGTAACACATGGTGTCATGGTGGCTGCCTGTACATGAATGTGACACGTTATTTCAACCTATGCGACAGTTCTGGACTGAATGTTTACGTCCAGTAGGAATGTCATTTGCCGTGCCTTGATACGTTCACTTCGTATGTTTGCATCGTATACGTATAAATCTATTGCGCAAGTGTTCAAGAACTCGAGATGTTTACTCATTGTGGTGGATATATTGAGCCACACATAACGCGCTTTTCAACGCGGCACTCAAAGATCCACAACGACGGGGTGTGCGGATATGAGGAATACCTTGAAACTTGGCACGCGTTTTCTGGGACTACGTTTGACGCACATTTTGAAAATTCAGAACTTCTTCTCACACCGAGCAATATGAATCACGGATGAAATACACAGCTCAGCCTACCTCGGGACGATGGGTATGCAAACGATAGTGATGAGATCTGCAACTCCGTGGATTGCGTACTTGTTATCTCATCGCCCTATAGGGGTTAAGATGAGATATTATAGTCACTTGGCTAGTGGAGCTATATATTGTACTGTGTACCCATGGGAGAACGGTTGACACGGAAACGCTTGGAGTGGATGAGTAGCGACACCCCAGGGGGATCCCATGGTAGAGTGACCACGGGTGGAGGAGGGTCCTTTTGGGTGGTGAAAACGTGTACGTGCCAATATGGTTGCGTTTGTGCGTGTGCATGCGTGTGTGTGTGAGTGTGCATCCGGACCTGTCAATTTTTTTTTTTCCAGAATAGTTTGAAAGTATATATGAGCGATTAAGTTTAAACTTGGTAAGGTTGTGCATGATGCTATATCCAAGATGTATTGGTTGTGTAGTAAATCGTGTCAAATTTGCTGCTTTTTTAGAAAAAAAAAAAAGCCAATTTTTCCCCGACATTGCTACTTCCAGCATATCGTGAGAAGTATTTGAACATCTAATGCAAAATGTTGTAAAAACTGACCTGAGAATGAAATATTCAAGGTATATCACTTTTGTAGAAAAGAGAGTGAAAGTTGCTGAGAAAAAAGCCAATATTACCCTAAAATGTGTCTTTCCAGCATATCTTGAGGTGTATTTTAGCATTTAATGCAAAATTTTGCGAGGACTTACCTCAGAATGTAAGATTCCAGGTATATCACTTTTGCACTGAAGAGAGTGAAATTTGCTGATTTTTTTTAGAAAAAAAAACAGGCCAATTTTGCCCCAAAATTTGTACTTCCAGCATACCTTGAGAACTATTAGACCAATTAACTTAAAGTTTTGTAGGGACTTGACTGAAATCACATTGTTCAACATTTTATTTCTGTAATTGTAAATCCAGTGAATTTTGCTGATTTTTTGTTTCTGAAAAAAGTCACTTTTGCCCCAAAATTTGTATTTCCAGCATATCTTGAGAACTGTGAGACCAATTAACTTAGCGCTTTGTAAGAACTTCGATGAGAACACACACTGTGCAATATAATATTACTGTAAAGGTAAATCCAGTAAAATTGGCTGATTGTTTAGAAAAAACAATTTGGCTTTGTGGATTTCGTGGATTTCCACGATATCTTGAGAGCTTATTAAGCATTATACGCAAAACTTTGCAAGGTCCTGCCTATGAACACAATGAAGATACAGTATGAAGATACAGTATATCACTCTTAAACTGGTGAAATTTTATGATTGTTTGGTAAAACCTTAGAGCCAGCATCCGGGTCAATAGACACCAGCTTTTTAACTTTAGCCAAAACATCTTTATCAGAACTGGCCCCTGTGGATAATGTTGTTCAACATCCCTGCCAATTATGAGGATATTATTTTTAAGTCACGCAATAATTTTAGCAGACCCAGGTCCTGCACAGGTAAATAGGAGACTAATGTGCAAATAACCCATAGAGGAATGCTCATATATCATGCCCGAAACTCTAACCACTAAGCCTAACCTACATGGAATAACCCAATGTTATAATTGTGTTATGTAGCGTAATATGCACAGATAATTTTGAGCCCGCGTTGTTGTTATCGTTCCTTGAGCCTTGTGGCACCAGGCTATAAGCTTAACTTTGCCTCCTTGGATTGCCCTCTTTTTGGCACGAATTCTACGTTCGCAGTTGCAGAATGTGACTATTATAGCTCTTGGCTTATTTGACTTAGTTTTACAGATTCCCGAGCGATAAATTTCACCTGGTTAAAGATTAAGGCCCACATACGTGTACAACGGTCTCAAACGGTCTCTTGTTGGTGTTCTATTTTGGCTTTTCCTCTATCCCGAGGACAAGTAAGCAGTTTCTGAGTGAATAATGTTGGTATGTGTGTGTTTTTTTTTAAGTGTTAGATTGCACTTTTCCACCACGGTATTAATTTAGTCCTGAATTGGTTTTCCTGATGCTTTCCCCAGCTGTTACCTCGATATCATGTATTTGTCCACAGTTGATTTGAACACTTGGAAGAAAGTCATCCTTTTCTTTTCTAGGGCTAGTTCGGGAAATGCCAACAGTTTCTGTTCAAAAGTCTGGTATTGTACAGAGTCGCTCTGTAACCATGGTGATGATCTCCGTTTTTATCTTTATGGACGCGATAGTGTTCCATAAATATATTGCTAATCGAGGGCATGCCATGTGACATATTTTTTGTCTCAGCTTATCAACAAAAGTAGACCATTACCATCCATGTCATTTACATGGAACATTTCTTATCACATGCAGAAGATTATAACGAAGCAGGCACCGTGAAAATGATTGTTTACTCACTAAATAATGTGAACGTGTATGCATTTCATTCTGGAAACGTCTGAATATTGTAGTTTAACCATCGTTCGCAAGATTATACGTCATTCCAATATCACTTGTGTAGAATAGGATACATGCACTTCACATCGACAACACAATGTCGAATGTTTACATGAGGTGGCTCAATGGGGACGCAAAACACAAATTCTCCTTGAAAATTCAGAATTTGACTTTTAAAGTCGAAAGTTTGACTTTAAAAGTCAAAATTTTGAAAATCAAAAGTCAAAATGTCTTCGGTGGTCTTTCAAAGATTGTTTTAAAAGAGAGAATTACAAGGCAGAAGAAACATGTTTAATAACAGAACTCTTTTTATTTGTCAGTTGCAGTGTCAAGAACCCTTTAATATTAGCGATTGAAATGCAGACTTTTCACTTACTGATATTAAGTGAGTTGCTTTAGGAGTAATTCAAATAAATATTATCCTAACATCTTTACCCATAAACTAATACATTTTTCTCTAAACATAAGATAACTTTTCAACTTATCCAATACCATTTGCTTACAATCGCAGTCGAAGAAATCTTTGTAAAGACCAATGTTACCTTCGCTTCAAGGAATTATCCCGTGGACTACCCACACAACCATATCGAAGCTAAACTATTCACAACACATGATGATCTTCGGCTGCTACTAGTTTTTACAACATTGTGGACTGAACACAATGGTGACTACGTACATGTTGGATTCGGAAACACCACGGATAACACAACAACTGTTTTTTCCTGGTCTGGAGGACCGATCGGACAACCGATATCAATACTATCCAATGTGTCCAGTATCTGGATTATGTTCACGTCTGATGGATCTCTAGCGACAAAAGGATATGAAGCAATGGTTACAGCAATAAACAGCTCTGATATCGACGGTATGTGTTAACGTTTCTTGCTTCCTACTATACTGTATATAAATATAATTATGAACGTCAAGGGTACCAACGGCATAACGGAGTGCTCAGTACAACGTAGAGCAATACAGACATGATAAAAGTAAGCCATGTTAACAGCTACTTATATTTATTTCCGCTACTTTAAGTTTCACTGGGGGAGCCAGATTGTCAGGCAAGAGAGATTACAAATGAATTAAAATAATCATGTAGGGGTCATTGGGGGTCATGTAGGGGTCATGTAGGGGTCAAAAATAATCACAGGGGTCATTTGCAGTGTCATTCGCCTAACGATCGGACTCCGCCTTAGAACTATTGTTCTCTTTCCGTCACTCTCCACCTATCTCTCCACCGCTCTGTCGCTCTCAAAAGTTTCTGGGTCTTTTACGTTTTTGTTTGGGTTAGGATGTAGCCATTCAGGTTTGCAGGTCCCATAAAATAGCTGTCGCCTTGAGCTTGGATCGATGGACTCAAATAAACCATCTTTAATTTAGAACAACATTTTAATGTAGCTTTTGAATGATTTGTGTAAAGCGCATGTACTGTCACTTCAATTAGCAATGACAGTTATAAACTGCCCTTTCTTGTATTGTCCTCTATAGAATAGCTGCGAAATGCACAGCAACTTTTCCACAACATTCTACTCATTGGGGATATTATGATTGTCAGCACACAACAGGACTGTCCAGTTGAATTTGTTAAAGTTAATGGTGAAATAATTACTTTTTTGTTCATTGAAGCATGATTCGTTTTCATGAACCCAGGCAGTTACTGTACAAGTACTTATGAGCAGAAAAGGACAAAATAGGAAAGAACAATGGGAAACAACAATGGAAAAACTAGATGAGTGAACAGAATGCAAACAATGTAGAGATTGAAGAAAAGGACCAGATTTTAGAGCGTCGAGTTTCCTGGGATTATCATCCTATCTGTGGACCATTCTTCATTTCTATTCATTAAGGGATTGCGTTCAGTGATACAAACACCTTTAGCATCCTGTCTCCACATAGGGTCACCGGTATCAGGAATTGAGCATAAAAACATCTAATTTGAAACCCTCACCGTTGTGGCGTTCCACTAGTTGGTGGTTATAGAAAACTGAGTGTTCCTCATTCTGTTTGGAGTAATGCTCATTAATACTTTCACCCAAACGTCTAGGTGTTTCTCCTCCATGGTTTCCCTTGCAATCTTTACTCAGAATACGGTACCTTTCTTGATAGTGCATAAATTACAGATAGTATCCATGCATCCTTTACCGGGGAATGGATCAGATTTGTTTACTGTATGTGCAAGTCTTGTACCAGCTCTTTCTACATTTATCATCTTTCTATCTTCTGTGTGGGTATTTTTATGAGGATATTGCCTTTTCTGACCTCTAAAATAAGCCATTTTTTCTTCTCTTTTACGTTTTTGGCCTGTGTATCTTCTGGGGTCCTCCTTTGTCCGAAATAAAACCTGTTGTTACGAACCTGCACCCAAAAACCTACGCCTAGAAAAGAAAAGAAAAGAAAGATAAAGTTGGCCAGTGTTTACATTATTGTGGTTAATTGCAGCAGAACCGTAACATCAAAACAGAGTGGGTACTTACGTTGCAACAACAAGTTGTTCCCAGGAACGTCAATACGTCAAATATGCCGGTGGCCAGACACCGTGAGGTGGGACAATTAGGAGTTTTCGCCGGGGCAGATATTACATTTTCCCTGATTTCTTTTCAAGGTGAAATGGGTTGTACTTGGTCTTGAAAGGGAAGGTGACATGAAAGAAGCATAAGCTGAGCTCGTATATGAACGTCTGAACCCGCCTATCAGAGCCTGAGTCCTCTATCAGTACCTGAGCCCGTGTAACAGTGCCTGAGCCCGTATGTCAGAGCCGTATGTCAATGCCTGGGCTCGTATATCATTGCCTGAGCCAGTGTAAAGTTGTGAATATGGATCTGATAACTGATTGCCACCCCTCCCTCTTTGGATTTTTTTTTATTACTGTATGTAGGGTGGACTACTTGCAAGATGGTAATATATTTGATGCAAGATTTGACCTGAATACATCCAGAAATTCCTATTTTTTTAAGTAATTTCGTCTTTTTTTTCTTTCATTCACTTTGCATTGCAGGTGAAATATTCTCTTTTAGACGTTATCTGAATATGCCGAATTCAGAATGATAATGTGGTTAAACAGTGCAGTTTTGAAAACATTCATAGGCTATTTCACCAATTCTGTCCCCAGTTTGTCAAAAAAGATCCTGGTCCAATAGTATTTAGCCTGGCTTGCTAATCACAGTAAATATTGGCAGCCACACCGATAATCAGTCCAACGACTCGAAAGTCACTGAGACGTAAAAGGTAGCAGTGTTCATACCTGTAGATTACTTCGGAGTAAACTGGATTATTTGGAATAGTATTTCTTTTGACAATGAGTCTTTTCGCGATCTGACTGCGAACGCTCATATCTTCAAAATCGGAAGATGAACAAACACGTTCTGAACAACACGTGTCAAAAAACTGAGTTTATTTTAGAATTCTTCCTTTTTCAGACCAACTTCTACTGTACACAGAGGGTTCGCACCTACAGTTCTGTGTTCTGAATGGCGGGTACCATGGTTTTCGTCGTTAAAGAAATTGCTTTATAATCAGTCTAAAATTGTGTGCATGTATGGCCAGCTCAGTTTCTTTATCTCACTTGCATCCCACAAGTCCCTGCGTGAATTGCGATTGCGAAAAGGCCTATTGTAATCCCTTAAGGCATCCTTCATGACCTAAATTTAGTTTATGGGTTACTTCACTTTTTAGTTTAGGTGACAAAAAAAAATGCCTGATAGTCTTAGTTGTCCATAGCATCATGTATTGTTTAGTTCCTCACTAACCTGTAAGTGCTACTACACTGAACTGATCATAACAACACCAGCGCATTCCCCTTTCAACCTGCTCTAGGAAGGGGCATTTCTGTGAAATGTAACTCGGGAATGCTCTATGCCGCAGTGACGCACGAAATCTGGGGAACTATAGTATATCAGATGAATTAGGCATGGAAATATCTCACAATTTCTTATCCTCCAAAAAAATTGTGAGAAATGTGAAAGCAAATTTTGCCCAATTTTTTTTCTCCAAATTTCCTCTTTCCAATTTTTTTTTTCCAGGGGTACACCTTTTCCCCTGCCCCAGTAACTACGCCTCTGCTGTGCACATGTCGGAACAGAGAGTAGCTGCTTCATAGAATCCCGCAAGTGCCATGTATGATAAACAGTCAAACTGCTTTATTAGCGCTTTCCTTGGCTCTTATTCAGTTGTAAAGTAACATCGAAAAAATCAGGTCTTTATACACATGCTTGATTTGTGCATGAGTGCTCATGAATGAAGACTTTGGTCAGGCCTGGACATACTATACGTAACTCTAGCCCTAACCCTAACTTTTCAATCTTCTTAGGGTCGTCTTCATTTCTCATTTGCTCCTTAAAAGCAAATGAAGACGATAAATAGTCATTCACAGATCCTTGATGTTAGCTCACTGTAAACTTTTTTTTATTGTTTACTGCCTGTCTTTTATATTTTTACCCTTTTAAAGATTACAATTGCGAAGATAATTTTGACTGCTCGAATGTAGTTTGTATTCCACAATCTGCTGTCTGTGATGGAAGAAATAACTGCGGAAATGACAATGATGAGAGTAATGAAACATGTTTAGGTGAGAAAAAATTACATTTATTATAAGATAACTTTAACGGACGTTTTGTGGGGTCCCAGCAAGCAGAACAGCTGTGACACATTTGGGCTTCAACCGGGCAAGATGGTGTCCATGTGTACCGCATGAGTCCGCAGGTGAGTGTGGTGTGTCCTACATTGGTTACGTTCGAAACTTTTTAACTTCATTGAGATGAAACTGGGCTTCAAGTGGGCAAGTATTTGCAATTTAATTCAAGCCCTACACTCAAGTCTGTCTGCTTTACTTTTCCACTCCATGAACGGCCTAACATATTCTGCACTGGGCTCAACCTGTTGAGTGGGTTGCACGCTTTTCACTGTGTTAAATCAGTGTGTAAAGTGCATATCATGATACTCATTAATATTCATAGATCTTTCTCTTCATCCCGATTTATAGGGTTAAATGTAAGTTTAATCACAGGGTATTAAAATGAATGTCTTAGGGTTAAGTGTAATTACACATATTGTGGGAGTTTGTATGCACATGACATGGGTGTACACGCTTCATTCAAATATCGCTGTTGTGGGTAAATAATTAAATTGTGATCCACATTTATTATATTGCAATAATATTTAGTATACCAACACTGAGTCCAGTTCGATGATCTACTTTGAAATCTTCGAAGACAAGCAACTGCTCAATAGATTGTTTATGCACAAATCAATCTTTTGTTACGTTTGTCTTTCTTGCAATGCTAGAAAAAATGCTACGAAAACAAACTCATTTTAAATAAATGGTTCATTGAGAATGCCAGTACTGCACAGATTGCCCATGTATACCCCCTATAGGCCTAACTGACATTGCCCAGATAGGTACAAACGACAACTGGGATCTATAGGGTCCCAGTTACTAATCTTGGTTCCGTGTGAGTTGCCTATCCCATACTGCATGTCAGCCCAGTTATACCATCTAGATACCCATCCCTGGATACCCTTTACATCCGTCCTTCTCAGATACTTTGGGTTGGAAAGTGGTAAGACTTGCAAGACCACACAAAGAGGCTTAGAAGCAATTAAAGTCAAATGTCATGTAGTAAAGAGTCTTGACTTGTTGGGATTTTCCTTTATTTTCCTTTATCTTTCTTATATCTACACAATTAGCGGGACAGCACACATCATGATTCGTGATGCGTGAGACTTTTGTTGTGAAACAGAGAGAACAGAATTCCTTGTAAATGTCTTGAGTCGGGTTTCTGACGATATTGGCGAAGCAGGATGGACGCTTTACCATGCTGTTTGTGGAGTTAGATAGAAATTAGAAGAGAGAAGATGAAATCAAGTTGTTTGCCATAAGTCGGTTTTAAGGGTGACCGTAGAGAACAAAGTGAAAAGATACATTGAGAGAAATATGAAAACCTGCCGCACTGCTAGCTGCAGGAAGGGTGAGGAGGGAAACACGGGAGGGTAAAGAAACATAGACGGGATATTAAGGGTAATAACTGGAATGTAATTGTATAACGAATTTGTCCAATCGACAATTGTAGTAAGGCTTATCTTTCAACAGGTTCTTGTCAGTCGGGTCAGTTTGCTTGTAACAATGGTTCATGTATCTCTGAAAGTTTTGTTTGTGATGGAATCCAGCATTGCCTTGGTAATGAAGATGAAAACAATTGTATCGGTGAGTAGATTGCTATGTTCTTACAGGCAGCTGATTGTGGATGTAATCAGCTTACTTTATAAGTAATATTTCCATTTTCTACTGTGGTTGAAGATGCTTCAATACATGTTTTGTCAATATGTCATTGTCCAAACATTTTAATATGATGAACTAGATTGGCATTTTTTATGCACCACGATTCGGGGGTCTGGTGCGTTTTTAGCACATCAGAACCTTACATTTCTTGACTATAGGATAACAGCACCACTAGTGTAGTGATAAAAAAAAAGTTCAGCAAGTTTAAGTTCGTTCTTCGTGAGACTTACAGGTATCTTTCTTAGAAGTACGTGGAGTCTTAATATTTATGCGGATTTACGAAGATTTACTTCATATACAGATTGCGGAACTAGAGTACTACTATCAACTGATGACAAAAATGGGCGTATAGTTGGAGGTGAACCCTCAGGTCCTGGAACATGGCCCTGGCAAATAAGTGTTCGCAGAAACAGTTTACAGTATGGTAACCGACACATTTGTGGAGGAACCCTCCTAAACAAAAGATGGATTCTAACAGCTGCCCATTGCTTTACGTAAGTTTACCCTGTCGTTTAGGTGTAAGGTTAACGTAGAGGGTTTTCTAAGGATGGGTTTAGTAGTAAACTGTTGAATATGTGTTCCTGAATCTTTTTATTTTGGTCCATTTAACTAGCTCTTTGCCCTGTTTGCAATATGCAGCTGTACGTCTAAATGATTGAACTCACACATACACACATATATACAGACCCATACGAAGTTTTCATGCACCAATTTGCCATTCAATGGATATAGGGGCCTACATTGCAGTTTGTAGATCCAGTAACTGGTTGAATACAATAGGATAATGAGATAATTAAGTTCGTCATAAACTTCATTTAATTTATGCATATTCAGAGGAATTGCAGCAACTCCAAGCGGGTGTACGTTCAGTGCCATTTCCATCTTATTGAGATAACTTTAAAGTAACCCCCCCCCCCCACCACCACCACCACCACCCTCTCCAACTTCAGAAATGTGCCAAGAGTTTAATTTTCGAGTAACACAGGAGAAACAGCTTTGTACATTGTTCAAATCATATTCCACATGCAGTGGCGTCACCAGACTTTTTATTTGGGGGGGGGCGCATGGAGGGGCACAGCAATTTGATGGGAGGGGGAACCACCGTGGGCGATGGATCAGTGTCCTGGAGAGGGGAAAATTTTAGCTCAGGTAGGGTAGGCTAGATGCAAAATGGTGCTATATTTGTTTCTGAATTTGAGTTGAATATATTTCTGGGAATTCTTTCAGGTAATGATTTTAATTTTCTGAAAAATTTCCCCCCACAAAAATGGGGGGGGGGCAAATGTCCGCCTTATTCACCCCACCCCTACAAAAAAATTATGCTCAAACATGTTTTCATGCTCACTTGCACCGGTAAAATCAGATTTTCTCTTTAGGAATTTATCCATTTCAAACTATATACATGATCACCAGAGAATATACTTGAAAAGTGACGAGCGTTACGTAGTAAAAGGACGGATGCTCCGAGCTTCCGATACACGACCTATGAATTGATCACCGTGTATTTTCTGAGGTGGGCGGCGTGAGCCATGAGCTATTTAATTGTTTTCGCCGCTCATTCAAAGAAAATGCAATTTGTTGCCTTTTCTTGTCCTAAGAACTAGAATCAAATAAGATGGAAACCGTGGAGTACAATATTTTGACTGAGTGACTGTCTCTAGAAGTTCGTCAATTTTTTTATCATGACAAATCTCAGATGGGGGGCACACTGTTGGCACAAGATTTTCCAGAGGGCACGTTCCCCACTCCCCCCCCCCCCCCTTAGAGACGCCACTGTCCACATGAAGTCGAGTTAAAGAAAGACAGTTGTAATCTCCATCGCTCACAAATTTCTACACCCCCCCCCCCCCCACTGAATTTTCTTAAAAGTTGGCAATTTTTATCCATATTCTTGAAAGACACAACTATGGCATCATCAGTTCTCAGCAGTTATAATCATTTTCAACCGCATAATTTAAATTTAAATTTTAGTCTTTATTGTGCAGTTGTTCGAAATTTACACTCAGGAAATTACATTTTCGCATTAGAGGTAATTATTAACCATCATGCGCTTCAAAAAATTAATACATACAGTGTTATCTCATTGCATAATTAACATCATCTAGGCCATTCAGCAGAACGGTCTTTTACTACTCATAGGGCCTTAACTAAAGCCTACTCTCTGTCTCTCAATAGCTCCTTTTGCGCACCTGGTATTACCTTCGCCATTCCTTTACTGTCATGTCCGAAATAAATTACGTAATGCTTAGACTAAAGTTCTAATTTCGTAGTTATAAATAATGATTAGTGACCAGGGTTACAGTGACTACTGCAAAATGTAACGGTCATAAATGATGTTTAAATAGATCCCAAAGCTAGATCTCAAATGTAACTTAAACCGCAATTCATATGTGTACATCTCAGAAACACATTTAATATTGATTTTACTTATTTTTCTTCTTTCCTCTTTTTTCATTAACAGTGAGTATTGGCAAAATGACAAGATAGTACTTGGAAGTTACCACGTTAACATTGTAGATGAAACGCAACGTACTTACTACATTGAAAGAGTTGTTGTTCACAGTCAATATAACTCCAATACACATCAACATGATATAGCATTGTTAAAGGTATCAGCTGATATAATATTTGATGATCACATAAGACCAGCATGTCTACCATCAAGAGATTGGCCGTCCGGTACCAACACATGGATTACAGGATGGGGCGATCAAGAAAGTGGTGAGTCCTAGCAAATCTAGGTAAACATTACACTCTCTGTGTCAAAGACGAAACAGAACAAATATAAACAAAAAGATCACCGATCACAATCAAACGCACACGTTAATATTTACATCTATAAAGCAACGAAATCAGAGGTTTTAACTATGCATAACTACTATTACTACTGTGCGTTATAACTACTGTATTTACTACTGTGTATAATTATGTCATCCCTATACGTAGTCGCATGGGGGTACCATGAGTCGATCACCTAACAAACATTTTAATCCTAAAAATATGAAAACATTCTTATAATGTATGTAACTTGACAGAAGTAGTCATAAATTTGAGCTTATCATTCTAATCCCTGTTGCTTGTGTTAAAATTAATAATTACTTGGAAATAGGTCTTGAACTTAACGTAGCCGTACATAACACTAGGATTGTGATGAAACCTTGAGTCGATCACGTCAGAATAAGATCTATCAAAGCACTACATATTATCAAATAAATACATAATGTTGTCCAAAAACGATAAAAAATATTGTCTCTTCTGTCCAAATTTTAAATGAGAGTTTTACCACGGACATTCTGGTCAACATAGGGATCTAAGTTGCCCGAGAAGAAAAAAAGCAGACTTCAATGACCCTAGCTCTGATAGCATTTTTCCAGTTCACTGAGGATAAGCCAAAATAAACATCATCTCTGGCCAATTCCCACAGGGAAGATAACTGTGCAAATCAAATGCATACAATTTGTGTACCTGTGGTCAATTAAACAATAAAAAATTGAGATGTAAATGGCCAGCTCAGCCTTGAAGGTGACTAATATTTACTTCAGTGACCACACAAAACTGATATCCAGGCTAACCCTACGACTTCACATAGGTCGGGTTGTAACATGCTGGAAACTGAAAAAATTGACTGTGAGTAAAATTTTCATGAAAAAATGAAAAATAACAAGGCAAATACTAGTTTTTTATATTGTTTGAAGTACGTATGATGCAGGCGGTGCTTACTTTGAAATTCCTCTGTGTCCACACGGCCTCACTGGAGTTTAGAATGCATTGATCGACTCAAGGTACACCTAGTATATACAAGGGTGAAATATTGTACTTACTTGAGGGGTTAAAGTAGCCAAAAATGATACTTAAATGATAGCCCACCTTACACCCCTTGTAGTATTCAATCGAAACTTGGTGGGCCAGTAGTCCTTACGTGGGAGTATCTCATGGTATGCAAATGACATGTGTCTATGTGTGTGGGCGTATGTGTGTGTGTACAACCGAACTTGTGTCGCAATCTCCTCCAAACTCGTAGGAAGGTGCTCGGATATCAGGTTGCAGTGTCCGCACGAGCGATGACGTCATAGGTCAAAGGTCACAGGTCATACAAAACGAAAAACACATTTTTACCATTATCTCAATGTGTTAATAACCTAGTGCAGTAAAACTCCCATATATGGAAAGAAGACAATACAAGAAATTTTGAGAAAAATATTGATGATATCGCCAGGTCAAAGATCAGGTGATTAAAGATAAAATCGGCAAAAATGCTCCAAGAAGTGTGTTACGATCTTCTACTCCTAGACGGTAAGTCGTGTATACTTCAAACTTAGTGGGTAATTGCCGGGGTATGTCATGTAGTGTCCGCCTGAGCGATGACGTCATAGGTCTAAGGTCAAAGGTCACAGGTCACAGGTCATGAAAACGAAAACACATTTTTAGCATTATATCAGTATGTGAATTTTTTTCTTAAGTATTGATGAAGTCACGCGTAGAAGGTCACGTGATTATAGGAATTCTCTACCATCGCTTCTAATGTCTCTTAAAAAGATGCAAACATTATTGTAGACAAGTCATCGCTCTCTTTTTTCAGGAAATATCTCAAAAAATTCGCAAAATGAATTACTTTAGTAAATATTCGAGGTACGAACCTGTTGCTAGAAATCAATCGGTTGTGACGTAGTAGAGACAAATCAAAGTTGAACATTGTCCTTGATTTTTAACTCAAGCTGTGGGTTACAGTACTGTTCTGATCTCTTATTTGTTGATGAAACCTTGTTTCACCAAGGAGTGGCATAGACCTACCTTTTGAAAACATTCTTCTGAGCTACCTAGTTGCGTAAGGATTAGTTAAATTAAATGACGTTAGTCTGTGAATGATATTGAACTGGTACCGACGACTAAAGGATACAAATACCTTTGAGCTAATTACATAGCTTACCTTCGCTTGGTTTGATGGGTCTTAAAGTATAAGCAGCAATTAAATTTTATGTTCATCACAGTAACAGCTCCTCGGGTTTCATGCACTTAGTATGTTAGTATCTTACGGAATACATTGTACTGAAAGTATCTTACTGAATCTTACATTCATAGGGTTTTCATAATCTCTGAACGAAAGAGTTTGCTTCCAAGACCTTGCCAGAAACAGGAAGAGTGCAAAAATGGAAAACAGTTTTTGTCGGTTCTATGTCACAAATTTTCAGGCTCGTGCTCAAGTTCAACGTTCAAAGCGTTATTTCACATCTAAGGAAGCTTCCTCTGGTTAAACAGTTATGTTTTACTGATTGAATGGTAAAGAATCTCATATATTATGTGAAGTTCTTTTGAAGTTGGTGGAGAATTCCTTTCAAGGTGAAATCGGCAAAAAAAATTTCTAAAAGTTTGTCACGATCTCCTAGACTGTAAATCGGATAAACTTGATGGGTAGGTGTTCGTGCATAGTGTCCGCCAGACTGATTTGACGTCAAAGGTCAAGGGTCACATGTCGTGACAACAAAAAACATTTTTTCGCATGTTTTTTATGTTTGAATGTCCTACGAGTAGTAAAACTACCATATATAGACAGTAGAGAATACAAGAATTTTTTGAAATATTGATGACGTCACGAGGTCGAATCTTTCATGGTTAAAGCTCAAAACGGCAAAACTACACTGATAAAGTGTTACGATCTCCTTCTAGACGATAAGCCGAATGACCTTCAACCTTGGTGGGTGCCAGCCTAGGTGTGAGATGTAGTGACTGATGACGTTACAAGTCAAGAGCAAAGATCATACACTCACAAAAACGTAAAGAACTCCATAACTTTTTGGGAAAATTTTACACACGGTTAATGTAAGTCTTACATTATGATTTAACAATTTTACTAAAATGTAGTAAAATTTACCAAAATTATGTAGAATTTACAAATACTGCTTACATTAATTTTACATAAAATTTATGGAGTTCTTATTTTACATAATTTAGGTAAATAATTCTGTGAGTGTAATTACTGTAACGCATAATACGCAAAATACCAGATGGTGTACATGGTGTCGACATAACTTTTGCACATTTGCCTTTCCATGAATATGACACGGTATTTCAACTTTTACTTATTTGCCTTCCCATGAATGTGACACGGTGTTTCAACCTATACCACCATTTCTGGGCTGAATGTTTACGTCTGGTAGTCATTTCCCGTGATAATTTCCCGTTGATAATGCTTTCACTTAGTTTATGCTTACAACGTATACATATATAGATCTACTGCACACATGAACTCGAGATGTGTACGCACTGAGAAGAAAATAGTGAGCCACGCCTAACTCAACGCGCTTTTCACGGCATTTAGAGGATCCACAATTGACGGGGCGTGTGAATATTAGATATAATCTGACGCCCACGCGTTTTCTGGGAATATCGTTTTGACGCACGCGTGATAGCTATAGGCACATGTGAACGAGCATGCCTTTGCAGGTATTTGTGCCGTTCCACGCTTATGCGGTGAATTGCAGTATAGTACCACATCTTTAAGTGACTTGAATATCCAACACTTCTATTCACAACGAGCAATGTGAAACACTGATGAAATATACAACTCAGTGTACTTTGGGAGAATGTGTATGTAAAACGCAGGATGAAATTTGCAACTCCGTGTATTTCTTACTTGTTACTACGAATACTACTGCGTATAACTGTGCATTGCTACTTCTTGTGTCTTATTACTTGCTAGTTTCGTACAACCCACAACGTGCTGCACTCTTCAAGAATATGACAGTAGTAATTAATTTATACAAATTTAGAGAAGTTGGCAATCCACGTATTTGGAAATTTCTTCCCTTCTTTTTGCATGGTCATTCATACATCAGTTCATGTACTTCCGGAGTGCGCTATAGCAGTAGATTATTTTCATCAGTGATTCGTATTGCTCGTCATGTTGTGGCTAGATGTACTGAATATTGAAGTTACTTCAACTTTGAAGGTGCTAGTGATCTAGTACTGCAATACAACGCATATGCATCCAACGGCAAACATTCCTACATGCGCGTACACATGTGCGTAGAAATCGAGTGAGCGTCCACACTATTGCTAGTAATGTGTGCACGTCAAAGTCTTCCTCAGACACTGACGTGCCGATGGAAAAATGACTCATGGAAAATCATGGAAAATGACATTGCTAACAGATATAATCACTCAGCCCAAAACATGGTTGCTTACCATGGTTGAAATACCGTGTCACATTCATGAAAAGGAAAGATGTAGAGTCATGTTGACACCATGCAATACCAGCCCCTAACACACTGTATTACGCGCTATTGTACCGGTGATTTTTAACCTTGACTTATGACGTCATCGGTGGAGCGGACACTACACCTCATACCCAGGACATCTACCCACCAAGTCTGAAGTTCATCCGACTTACCGTTTAGGAGGAGAGCGTGACTTTATGAGCACTTTTGCCGATTTGACATATAAATTACGCTACCTTTGTCCTGTTGACAACATTTATAAGAAAAAATCCTGTATCGTCTACTTTCCATTCATGCTAGTGTTATAGCTGTAGGATATTCACACATAGAGACAATGCTATAAATGTGTTTTTCGTTCTTCATGGCCTGTGATCGTTGATTAATTAAGGACGTCATTGGTCGAGCGGGCACTGCACGTCATACCCTAGATTTGTACATTAACTGGATTGGGCGAGCGTCTCCTTTTCAATACCATGTCAGCACTATTGGCTGGTCTTCAGCGAAGCCAACGGACGCTAGTCTTTAGGTATCGCAATATGGACGACATGGAACCCCAAAAGGCAAAACGAATATTGATTTCCTGGATTAGATGTCATGGTTTTAACATCAATGCAGTGCACAAAGAGCATCATTTCCTTTGGATCTATTGGTCTTTCACCTTCAATTCGAGGGCTGAAAAGGCAGACTTAGTTAAGCCAGCGACAGCTATGCCACTATACCAAGTCCTTATCTGTCGAGGATTTGGCAAACTTAGTTGAAAGATCTTTCAAATATAATCATAAGTCCTTAAGGAGGAAAAGTACAATATCGTAGCAAATGATTTTAGTTCCAAAGGAAAGAAACATTAACACTATTTGTTCATTGATTTTTAACCATGAAATCTACTCCAGGAACTCACGATTGTTTTGACCTTTGGCGTTCAATGTCGGCCCTCCTGCAACACCCAAAGACTAGTTTTCGGTGACGTCACAGCGGCAAGTAGTTTAGCAAATCCAATTTATATAGAGATCAGTGCTCATACCCCACAACCTTTGAGAGTTATCCGTCTACGAGGATATCGTGACATTCTTTTGTACACAACACGCACACACATTTGGACACCCCTTCTCACCCCTAACCCCAGTGGGTAATCCCGATCCATGTCATTTGTATACCATAATGACCCCCCCCCCCCCCCCACATAAGGACTACTGAGCCAGCACGTTTCGGTTGAATACTACAAGGGGTGTAAGGTGGACTACCATTTAAGTGTAATTTTTGTGCCACTTCTCTCAACGAAGTGCAATCTCCTCCCTGAGTACTGCCTATAGGGATGAGATAATAAAGCAGGAACATTGTGCGTACCTGTATGTGGACGCACAGTGGTAGTCAACACGTGACTTTGCATAGTCAAGAAAACAGTTTAAGCTATGCGTGCTTCAAACCCCCCTGCTCGGTGTTACTAGGTAACGAAGTTTCTCAGCAAAAATTTCTTTGCGTGTCTGCAACACAGACTATTTTTTCTGTGGTGGCACCCGGTTACTGGTTGATCACACTAACTCAGAGTAGCTAAATGCCGTCTACAAATGATATAATATTTCTGCCAGAGACACATCTCCTGGAGGATGGATCGCACGATGAAGGCTGTTCCAGGATTTTCCAAGTTATGGAATATTCAGTATTAGTATCCTTCAAGTCCCGAACGTATTTGTTTAATTCAGTATTCAGCCTTTTCTTAATGTAATGGACAATGTAGATTTGTAATTGGAAATGTCTTTTTTGAAGTAGTTCCCGGTGAGTGTTATACCTGTTTCGTCTGATCGACCGTATTTTGTGGTGACAGTAGCTTGATACACAATGGACTGTTTATGGCAGTGCTAACCAGGAAGTTCTTATAACGTTAATTCCCTGACCGTTCAAAGGACATCCATCCATATACCTGCAGTTGCAATCGTCCGTTTGAGATACTTAGGACTCTTGCTTCAACTTGGTTTTGTTTTGGTGGTTGATTTTATTCATACAGCTGTGGCGTACTTTCATTTCATGTTCTTGTTGAATGTCTTGTTTAGAATGCAGAGACGGAGATAGCAGTTTAAGACAGAGGAGGCGAAAATGATTTTATGGGCGCTTTGTAATAGAAATACTTCCCTATAAGGAACCCTAGAAATACACACTGCTTTTCAAAGATATTGGGTAGGGGCTGAATGCCGGTAGGACTATTTTGGGATGAACCTTTATGGAAATTCTTCTTTAAAAACTTTGAAAAATTTCCAACCAATGTTAAAAGGATTTGATGCCAATCCGCACATCCTTACAAACAAATAAACAAGAAAGAAAAAAAAGCAACAACTATCAGAGTAAACTTACGTACTGTACTTAAAAGTCAAGAGAGAATCTGTAGCAGCATGAAATATCTTGAACTTGTGATATCTACTCAGTGATATCTACCCACGGGAAAAGGTTTTACATTCCTTTGGAAGGACTGACGAGAGGCACTCGATTTCACATTAAGGCGAAAATTATGCCAAATAACATAACAATAATTGTGCAGGAGCATTTTACAATGTAGGAGGCCTGAGGCCATAGAGGGCAAGTTAATCAAAATAAGAATAGAGCATGGAATGGCATTCGACCGAATCGGCAGAAAAAATTATGGCAATGGGGATGAATATGCCGCACTTACGGAGCTTAAACACAATGGTTTGATGACGATTCGATCTAGGACGTGATCGGGGTTGGGATAGGGGTTCATTTTGTAAGGAGGTTAGAACTAGGCAACCGAACCAAAAAGAGAATCCCTCGAACAGCATTTCTCCCACCCTCCCCCTTCCTTTCTTGAGGCGGACAAGCTGCTCATAATGGCAGCAAAAGGAAAATCAGTTAAAGAAGCAATGAACGGAATTTAATATCAAAGTCACGAAAAAATAAACTGTTCTCGTTTCTTTCATTCAGTCGTTTTCGATGAAGCGTTACAACAAATCACCGTACCTATTATTGACACAGCGGTATGTAATCAGTACAACTGGTACAATGGACGTATCCTGAGTTGCTGTATGTTTTGTGCTGGATTAGAAGACGGTGGCAAAGATTCCTGCCAGGTAACTGGAGACTGTCATATTAGTCTTTATCTCTAATAGCGCCATGAAATTTTCCTTGGCCCTGTAACTTGTGATATAATCATATTTTGTTTTGTCATTTCCATTGCAGGGTGATAGCGGTGGTCCTGTTGTTGTTGAAAACAATGGCATCTTTGAGGTAATTGGTATTACAAGCTGGGGAAGAGGCTGCGCTGATGCAAGATACCCTGGTGTGTACACACATGTGTACAACTACCTGAGCTGGATAAACGAAACCATGATATAACGATTTCCAAACGAAAAGAATCCTAAATCTACATTCGTATGATATATGCTGTAATATGATATATACTATAGTGTCATATATGACATATAGTATTATATGTGAGATATATCATCACGTATGTAATAGAATCACACTTGTCAACGTAATATCTTGGAGTGCCTCTCACACATTCATTGTCTAAGTTAAGGTGTGAAACCTATTGTGAATTGCATTAAGTGATTGTATTGTCGGACAGCGATAATGTCTAACCGACCATATAATGCGGAGAATGGACCATCTCTACGCCATATACACGGAAAGGGACTATCCCCAGACCAGGGAGCTGTTATTTAGATGGAGGCAGTACGCTTTGAAGTCAGGTTTGTGCCCCCAAGGTCACACCGTAATCTGTTCTTTGCATAGTAACTGAAATTTCCAAGGACTTACACCGGATTAGGAGATAAACACAAAAGCAACTCTGTCGTCTGCTACAGCAACAGAACTTCACTTTGACTTTCCGTGCTGCTACAACCGTACATTGCCAGTCGTCACGGAAATAAATGCCTTTTTCGACTTTTCGACGTTCGGTGACTCGTATGGCCCTGGAATATTTGGTTTGTTTATCAAACCATGAAAAAGAATCTATATCTCGCCATTTCTGGACACTTGAGGAAACTTCTCGGCTATTTGTCAAAAACGTAGACTTTTGCCTCTATAGCTCATTTGCATGCGCTAACTTCTAAAGGAACGGGCTAAAGAAAATCATTCATTTCAATTAAACAGTCGCTTCGAATTGCGTGCCATCTGCTCTTTAAGGGTTGGCTGTACATATGAAAGCATTGTTCGGAGCGATCTTCTTGTTCAAGAATTAGCTGACTTAAATGACGTTGCCAGGTAAATTGTATTGAACTGCTAACGTCGAATAAAGGAAAGAAATACCTTTGAGCTAATTGCACAGCTTATATCACTCAATTGGGGGGGGGGGGGGATCTTAAAGTATTAGCATTAAGTTAATTTTCCGTGCTTCAGCTAAATAACAGCTTCCTGCCTAGACATCGGTTATAAATGAAAGGGACTATCTTTATCCATCCATGATTATGAGACAGGATCATCCCCTTGATCCAAATTAATGGGAAGGGATTATCCGGAACAATCAATAGTGTTTATGCAAAGTGTCGTCTCTGATCATGTAAGTTACTGGGAAGAGACCGTCTCTAATCGTTCATATAATTGAAAAGGGGCTATGGTCAATCATCCAAGGGATTTCAATGGGAAGGGACCATCTTTGACTATCCATGTGGCGGAAATGGATCATCTGTAATCTTCCATGTAAATAGGAAGTGACCACCCAAGTTATTATAATGGAACCACCTCATCAACCATAAGTTATTACAGTATAAAGGGACCACTCTAATCATACTAGTGATTGCAATAGGAAGGAACCATCTCTTACCATTCATACAATGGAAAGGAATGGACTATTTCTTTAACTGTCTAAGGAGTGATAATAAGAAAGGACCATCCTTAATCCTCTATAAAATTAGAGGGGACTGTCCCTAACAATGCAATGACCTTTTTCAAAAGTGATGTAAGCGCTATACCATCTTTGAAATTTACTCTCAAACAGTGATCCTAAAAGTTTAAAGAAAGTCATTGAGCATTATGCGGTATGTTCCAACTTTAAATGATCGATATTAGGCTCAATGATTTGCTAAGTCATGATAGCAAGAATGATTGCAGTGTTCAGCTCGGATTGGTGTTGTACTGCGGGAACGGTCTGTCCATGCATTCTGAATAGATATAATGATAGAGAATAAAAAATAAGTATGTAGTCTTGCGTGCTGTTTGATATTGCTTACCAGCTTTTCTATAGCCTCAGGTGATCGCGGAGGAATACATAGTGGAGAGCGTAAAGAATACAGAGTTGATAAGTTTAACCATATCTACCCAGAAAAGTAAATCCAATGACAAAAAACAGGCAATTCATATAATTGCTTATCAAAAGTTTAATTCGTTGGTCTACTGTTTGCCTTTTTTATTCAGAGGAGAAAAACCAGAAATATGCAAGCAAATGGTATAATTGTCTGAATAAATCGTCTAATTACTAGGTTTAAATGATAGTGAACATTTAACTCATTTACCCGGGTAGAATAATCAGAGGTAAAAACAGACAGTTCATGAAATCGATTAACATTTTTCTTATTCACTTTTTATACGTTTACTCAGAGAAGAACCAGAGACAAACGGTAAAACAATTCACAGAATTGGATTGCTCACTAATGTTTTTTAATTATTAGTTCAACTTCGACATGTTTACTCAGAGAATTACTACAGAAAAAGAACGAAACAATTCATGTAAATGTCATTGTTTTCTGTCCTAATATATGATTACCCAGTGAATACCGTAGACGTGCAAACTGGAGTGTGTGCTAAGTGTTATTTCACTTTTATATTTAGTCAGAGGAAATTAATAGCTCTTCGATTTGTTGTTTATTCTGAAGTTCAGCAAACCACGTAGATTGCTTAATGAATCACTAGATATGAAGTCTCAGGAATGTGAATAAACGTCTGCCAACACTCCACTTTGTTTTTGTTTTGTTTTTTTTTTTTGTTTACCAAACCACACTGTCTTAGTAAATCGATAGACGTGTGTAGCCAATGTACCCAGCACTGTACGTGGTTGAACAGGGTATCCTAATCCAAATTTGGTTGAGAATGTCCTAAATTCGAAACTAAAAATTAAGACCTATCGCTAGTATCACACCAGCCACATAGATCACTTTTTGTTTCTTTCATTTTGTGCTTGCTACAGGTGATAACCAGATGACAAAAATGCATTGTAGTCTCTATGATGTAGGCTCTACCTATAGCAACCAGCTAGCCGCTCACAGTAGTTAATACATTAGTAGTAGTATTGGACTATGGCAAACATTGCGTTGACCCCCACATCATAATGTTATGACTCAACAGATCGATCCCAGTCTCGACAGACATATTTTGCGGCTATGAACATGACGCACTGGAACTAGTACGTTCAAGGAGATACAGCACATGCAGGCAGGAGTTAAGTAACTCCCTGGCTTAGTTGACCATGTGCACCATCACAGCCTGATGAGGTGATAAAACTGCCTTAAGGCGACGAGGTTTTGCAACCAAGTTTTACCTCAGTAAAACAAAGAAATAGTGCGGTACAGAAACTGGCCTTCCACCATCGACAATTCGACAAGCATGCTACAATCGAAAAGTAATTTTTAATGAACCCATAAGGCCTACTCAGTGTTTTTCTTGCTTACTCATTACCACATTATATAGCGTTCCTATGTTACTAAATAGCACACTAGCAAATTTATGAAAGTGTTGTGAATTTCAACATACGCGTCTGATAAATTTCTTGCAAAGGGTTCACTAAATATGACATACAGTGACCAAGTTTCTATTCTTGAAATATATGACAAACGATGTTTTAACACATTCGACGTCTGCTGACCTCAAGCGACTCATTGATTAACACCAAAATAATACTGAGGGTATTACACTCGAAGAGGTCCATCAGCTATGAGAACACTTAAATGAAAAGTCAGGGCTTCTGTTCTTGCAATGTAACAAAAAGTCTATAAATCAGGGTTGACCTCAGGTAACCCTGTACCTCCACATAAATCAAGGTGAACATCAACTATAACCAGGGAGGTGCGATTTAAAAGGAACTACGTTTTTCTTCCGTCCTTTGAACCTATCAAGTTGCAGTCAAAGATAGCTGCTTTGTTCACCACTTACAGATTCAATGGGCTTGGAAGGTATTAGGACCTAACATGAAAGGGTTCATGTCGTCTGCTACATCGCCAGTTAAATCGGAAAGTTTTGCTCATACATAACATTGCCAGTTCTTGAAAATTAATTTTCACCTTATCGGCGAGTTCTACTTGTTTCGTTTATCATAGTAGACCAATTTCATGATGTATACTTGCTGAACATGGGTACACCGTATGCAAATAACGAAAGTTCGCAGAAATTGATATAAAAAATCTACATTAAATTATACCCTTATGTCCATTTAAATCATTTGCCTATAGCAAAACTTCTATAGATTATTCCTGTCTTGCTTTGTAAGAAACAACCAGTCGTTATGACTTGTGAATCTTAAGTCCTTTCTTTACTGTCCATGCTTTGATGCCAACAACCTTGGCATCAAAGCTCTGAGTAGTCCCGTTCTCGGAGTAATACTGTTAACTCTGCGTAATCCTGTTCATAGAAACAAGCAGATGTGAATAACAGTTACTTGGATAAAAATGAGAAGCTGGATATGTCACGAAAAAGTAAGCGGGAGTTACTATCTTTTAAAAGTTGTTGTTGTTATATAAGAGAATAGCGCCCCTACTTTCTATTCTTTTTTTTCAATTTCCTCATACTCTGCTTCCCTCAGTGCCAGCGGAATGGTGTTTGTGTGTGTGTGTGTGTGGGGGGGGGGGGGGGGCGTACGTTCACGTCCTAATATTTGCCATGTACAGTACTTCAGACATAAATGAAAGAGATGCATACTTAAATAACGATTCTTGTTAAGTCTCAATCCATCTGGCATGTATCACTATTTTTTATGCATATTTTCCCCTCACTTCCAAAATTACAGACATTAGACCCCATTTAAACTTGAGCTGGGTACATGCAGTTTAAAACACTCGGAAAGTGCCATCTAGAGGACAAGGAGTCGCAAAGCCAGAGACAGTCTTGCGGCCACTTACTCACCCTCTTTCACCCCTCCCCCCCCCCCCCCACAAATATATTATTTTCATTCCCCAGTCACCGCTAGTTTATGGCACTTTTAGGCCAGATGCTCTGCCAGCCGACCACCACCACCACCACTTCCAATAACAAATCGACGCCCATACAGCTTACAGTCATTTGTTCTGAGATTACTTTTTTTAAAGTTTTTGCCACAATTAGTCTCCCAGTGGAAATCCTTAGTCTCTGACGTGCTCAGAAGATCCAATCCTCCTCCAGTAATACTTAATTAACTGGATTGCACAAGTGCATTGTGGTTTCTATGATCTGATTATGATTTTTTTCTGGACCTGACACAGCATTACGATGTCTCACAAGCTACTTAAAGGTTGATAAACCTGGTATATCTATCGACGCCAAATGCTCCATAACTTGATAAACCTAGTTTATGGGTTGATAAACCCACTTTATCAAATTATTGGGCATTCAGCGTCGATAAACCTGAATTTTTGACTGATAAACCTGGCTCATCAGTCAAAAAACTAGGTTAATCAACCCCAAATGCCCAATAATGTGAAAATCCAAGTTTATCGATTTAATAAACCAGGTTTATCGACTTTCTGTGGGAGAAATAATAAGAGGAATTCAGGTTACACTTCATCTGATAGTACCTACAATGAATCATATTTTAAGATATAATGTATGTTCAACTATGTTAGTTAATTTCCACTAATGGCCAGAGAGAAGGCCACCTTGTTCAGCGTAGTGAACGAAAAAGGTTCTATTACCTGAAAAATGTTACTAATACCACATAGTGTTAAATATGTTATTAACATAACTATTGCTTGTGTTTATACAAGCATAGCTTAATTCACTGCCCACACATTAGTAATAAACATAATAAGAAACAAAAGGCAATGTGTTCCTCTAACACTGACAATGATTGTTTTTAAGAATCCATATCAATTCTTATGACTGATATTTCAAATGTTAATTTTCAAATGAATTTGGTTCATTAATACTGCCGTAGGTATTCATTCAAATCACAAACATCTTTACTAGTCTTACCTGTCATCAATATATTTATTTCCTAACTGAAATTGAAGTTGAAATGTATGCATTTGCGACAAACAGCACTAAAGAAAACTAGGACTTGTGAGTCAGTGTAATTTACTAAACAAGGAATGAAATAAAACTTAATACCACTAGAAAAGATATCATTTGTTACATATTTAGTCCCTCTGTTGAGCACTTTTAGCATATATATATCCTTAACTAGCATTTAGCATGAATTAAAATATAACACAGGAAATGAAAATTTACAATGGTGATATCAGCAAATGCAAACCATAATGAAAGCTACACAAATTCATTGTCCTCCAAATAATGGGAAGGGTAAGATGGAGGTGGTTGATATGCAGGTGGTTGCTCTCTATTTGCCACTGAATAATGGGGCGGTAATTTGACACATCTCCCTCTGTTATAAGAAGGATCACTTGGTAATTTCGTCAGAGGCAAGGCAACTTCTTCTCTTGGTAACTTGAATGGGCTGATATCATCGGGCAGAATAGCTGCTGGGTAGTTCCTTCTTGGCTTCCTTCCAATGTACCTTTCATTTTCCAAGACTGTTGGTTTTCTGCATCCAATGTAAACTGGTTTCTCCTCAGATAACAGAAATTCCTCTCCAGCATGTTTGCTCCGGCAAAACAAACAAATCACAAAGCCAAGAAAAATAAAGATGAACAATGCCACTAGAGATGTGGACAATAACAGCCAGAGTTTTCTACTGTTTGATGTCTGAGGACTAAAAGTTACACCAGGAGAACTGGTAGTGACATATCTTGAACATTCACCAATTAGTTTCAATTTGACAGATCCAATTGGGAATTCTCTGCCCACGATTTCTTGAAACAAGGGGTTAATTGATCCATTTTCATGTACCATCAGTTGAAGAATGTCTTGCAAACCTTTGGAATCACAATATGTCACAGGGATACTGTTATTGCTGTATGTTATAATAACGGAACCATTTAATACAGAAAAGACATTAATCTCTCTTAGACCACCTCCATAGTATAACGATAATGCCTGGAAGAATTTATGTACATAATAAAACTTATCTTGCAATATAAAATAGTTCAAAGCGAGAATAATTTGAAACTGATGATTGTATTCTGCATTGTTTTCCATTATTACCAGAGTCAGAGCATCATAAGCCACATATCCTGCAGAATTTTTGGCAGCTAAGTAAAACTGGTGGACCCCATCGACAAAGTCATCACCAACAATTAATCCATCCAGCGACTGTTTTTCTTCATCCAAGAATATCCATGATGACATTGCAACACTTTGGTAGCTACTATCCAGCAGACAAAGAGAGAGGTTGCGTGTATCTCCATCCCATCTGTCATAAAATGTGTCTGCTGGAATCACAAACTGGAATACTTCCCCACGTAACAATGCAATATGATCTATTGGATTTAGCAGGATGGGCACAGGAATGACTGCAAATAGAATGGGCAATATTTTGAACAATTAGAGCAACCAATTTAACAGCACACGAAAATTCAAACAGGTTATCTGCCATTTATAAAACTCGGAAAGAACTGTTTTCAAGCCCTACTCAATTTCAGTTAACCACCAAAATGTCTGGTTAATGCAAAATGGTAGCTTGTAATAAATATCAATGATATCATAACAAGATACATTTGCAAGAAAAACAGTAACTTGATTCCATCTTATTTACCAAAGATGGAATTAATAGGCATCAAACAGGATACAGATACTGAGAAAATTGAAATCAAATTGAACAACCAACGATTAGTCTGTACATATCTCCCTTTCCTGCATCACAGATGATGCAGATCAGCAGGAAAAGAGAAGAAGGAAAAACCATGCTACCTCACCTGCTGGAGACTGAACAGACTTAACACCTAATTAATCTCAGAAAACCACGATACCTCACCTGCTGGGAAACAGACTTAACACTTAATTAATCTCAGAAAACCACGATACCTCACCTGCTGGGAAACAGACTTAACACTTAATTAATCTCAGAAAACCACGATACCTCACCTGCTGGGAAACAGACTTAACACTTAATTAATCTCAGAAAACCATGATACCTCACCTGCTGGGAAACAGACTTAACACTTAATTAATCTCAGAAAACCATGATACCTCACCTGCTGGGAAACAGACTTAACACTTAATTAATCTCAGAAAACCATGATACCTCACCTGCTGGGAAACAGACTTAACACTCTGAAAAACTTTGAAAGTAGAGTCAAACTTTGAAAATAGAGTATGTCTTAGTCTGTGTAATGATATGTGTACTGCTATACTGCTTTAAGCTGTCAGTATAACCCCTGCCATTATTAATATGAAATATTACAGACACATGGTGTTTTTATGGTAAACAAGCAGTACCCTTAGCAACCTGCACTAGTCCATCTTGCAGGGCGGTCACCTCTAGCCTAGGTCAATAAGTCAGTTTCTTATTGTAATTCTTTATGATGCATCAATCATCCTATATCTCAGATACCACAGTATCTAAGCTGAGGTCATGACTGAAGAAGTCAGTCAACGCTGGATAAGCCAAGAATAAAGTCAAGATCTGTCTCTCTCAAATACTTGTTTTCTTCCTTTTCTTATATCTGTGTTCTCCATTGGTATATTGAACGTTACAGTCTGAACCCAGGGTATGTTTAAGTTTGAAGCAGGAAATGTCGAAGATTAATTTAGCAGAATATCCATAATTGCAAAAGATATAATAAAATGTGAAATTTGAATATTTGACCGTCTTGGAAAGTTAAGACACCTGGGAGTTTGTCAATATAGATGAAGTAATGCATACCATTCATTCTATGTCCCATTACAACTTCAAACAAGATGACACATACTGTACGTCTGCATGGCAAAACAGTACTTGACTGAAACTGAAAAGGTTAACCAATAGAGGATATTTTCAATAGTTGATGTCAGACTTCCTTAAAGGACACTAACCTGTATAGTGTGATGTTTCTGTGGTTGTGACATTTGCTGGAGAAGCTGTTGTAGTTGCAGGTAAAAAGTATGAACTTGAAGCATACTGCGAATTGAATGTGCTATAATACGAGCTATGATGAATGCTTGAATACATAGTTGGTAGAGATGATCTAACTGTTTGCAATGTTAATGAGCTCATAACCAATGATCTTGTCAGACTTGGTAGGTTTGTTAAGACTGGAGTAGTACTGGACTGTCTCACATGGTAACTGCCAAATGATTCTGAAAAGAAGAAGGAGGCATTTCATCAATTTAGGATATCTCCACTCTAGGTTTGTAGTATCTAAGTATATCCATGTGCACAGCTGGAATCCATAAAATATCATACATTAATCTGCTCTAATCTAAGCTTCTTCAGATATTTAACAAGTCATTTTCTTGAACTGCAGCCAAATAATGTGTAACACTCATTGGAACACTCCTAACAGAAACAACATTATCTATGAATTCCAGTGGTGAACCACTAAATGTAAATTAGGAAAAAGCGAGTAAAAACAAATAGAGCATTGCATACAACAACAGTGATCTGTCAAATTCGTCGCATTTACAGTTTGTAAAAATCAAATTATATAATTTTAGTAAAACTTCAAAATGTGGGGTGCACTACCCTGTTCTGAGAAAAATCACCATATCTTAGAACCAGAGGAATAAATGTTCACAGAGAGAGCTAGTGCATCAAACCATTTGGTCCAAAGACAGACAAAAGGGGTGCTGCAAAATGTAATAGGTGCCTGTTTACAAAGATGCTGTCACTCGCCATCATAGATTTGCAGAGAATGCGAAAACGTGACAATGTTGATATATTTTTGTTTATAATGATCAGAATCAACAAAATGAAATGTGACTCACTTGTGGTGGGTAATTGAGAATTACCACTGCTAATGATGGTGGATACTGGTCTTGAATGTGAATACATACTAAATGTAATCCTGCTTGACAACTGTTGAGTGGAGTCCTGCACCCTCACAGATGATGTTCTTTCTAAAAGACTTGAGGTAATGCTTTGTGATGGTGTTGGTTGAACCGATGGAATCATACTACCAAGCGATGGAGATGACACAGTCCTAGAAATAAATGTTTCACTTACATCGCGTGATGGGAGAAGAGATGTCCTCATTGTTGAATATAACTGAGAGACATTTGATGTGCTGTAAATTGCAATGGTATTACTGACACCGTAATGAAAGTTTGATGAGACCGATGATAAATGTGGACTAATTCTACCAGATGATGCTTGAACGGTTCTCAGCATTGTCTTGGCAGTAATTCTCTCAGTTTTTGATATCATGGAGGAATGATGTATTGACTGCGGTGAATGTATCACAGACGTTGCTTCGGTTGCAGAATCAGAAGTAATTTGTACTGTCACTTCTGAGCTAATGCTGTTTGAAATGGTATTGCGTGAATATGATGAGATAAGGGACTTTGGAGTTGTAGTAACTGATGGGCTTTGAAGATTAGAATTTGATCCTGTAATAGTCGATGTAAAAGCATCGACAGTAGAGCTCAGATCAAAAAAGGACGGTAGTGACTTGAAAGGTGAACTATGAAGCACAGAAGTTGTGCTCTTAGCTGGTCTTACTGAATCAGATGTGAAAGCTGTTGGAATTTGAGTTGAAAAGGGTGATGTTAATTGTGAAACTTCTGATGGGGTGAGGCTGGTTCTTCTGGTAAAAGGTAACATTGTATTGGTAGGTGGGGTATAGCTGCCAGAGATTCTACTAACATTAAACAATGTGTGTGTAGGTAAGGTATAGCTGGCAGAGGTTCTAAATGTGTGTGCAGGGGAAGTATAGCTGGTAGAAGCTCTACTGGTTACAGGAAATGTATGTGAAGGTGAGGTATAGCTGACAGAGGTTCCACCAGTAAAAGGTAATGCTGTGTGTGCAGGCGAGGTGTAGTTAACAAAGTTTCTACTAGTAATAGGTACTGCGGTCTGTGCAGTTGAGGTATAGTTGACAGAGGTTCTACTAGGTAAAGGTAATGTTGTATGTGCAGGTGAACTATAGCTGGCAGAAGTTCCACTAGTGACAGGTAATGTTGTATGTGTAGTTGTGGTATAGCTGGCAGAGGTTCTACCAGTAAAAGGTAATGTTGTATGTGCAGATGAGGTATAGCTGGTGAAGTTTCTACTAGTAACAGGTAATGTTGTCTGAGCCAGTGAGGTGTATCTGGTGGAGGTTCTACTACTACTAGTTACAGGTAATGTTTGTTTTATGTCTGATGTCATTGATAGGGTTTCAACTCTAGTTGTAATAGGTAATGTTGGTTGTGGAGATAGTGGTGCGGTTATGCTGGCATCTACTCTACTTATGGATGATGAGGGTTGGATAACTAAAGATTGGGTATAGCTGGTAAAGGTTTTACTGGTAACAGGTAATGTTGATTGTGTAATTACATATGGAGTAAATGTGGTTTCAATTTTACTGGTAACATGTGATGTTACAGCTGTAATTAAAGACTTGGTAAAGCTGGTATGGATTCTGCTTGTAATGGGTACTGTAGAATGGATAACTGAAGATGGGGTAAAGTCCCCATAGGTTCTACTGGTTAAAGGTAATGTTGACTGTGTAACCACAACAGAGGAAAATATGGTTTCAATTTTAGTAGTTACAAATGGTGTTAGATGTGTGATTGGAGGTGAGGTAAAGCTGGTATCAATTTTGCTTGTGATGGGTGATGAGGGTTGAATGACTGGAGAGGAGAAACTAGAATAGATTCTACTTGTAACAGGTGATGTAGGTTTGGAGGCTACAGATGGGGTAGAGCTGATTTGGATTTTACTTGTAATAGGAGAAATTGATTGGGTAATAATAGTTTCAGTTTTGCCTGGGACTGGTGATGTTAGATGAGTAACAAAAGGTGGAACGAAGCTGGTGTAAATATTACTTGTTTTTGCTAATGAGGGTTGGATAAGTGAAGGAGTAAAGCTTGAATAGATTCTACTTACGACAGATGATGTCAGCATTGCCATGACAGAGGTAGGATATATACTAGTTATTCCAATTCTAGAAGCCAAAGTTGATGTTACAGCAGAGACGTCAGTTTGAAATGTTTTACTGCTTTCAACATCTGTTATGTAATATCTGGTAGAACCTGAAAAAGGTTTCAATTCTGTTGAAAGGGAATCTAACTCTGATGTTGAAAACAAAGATGAGGAAAGAGCAAGAGAATACAATTGACTGGAGGCTTGAGAACTAGGAATAACTGTTACGTCTAATGATGCAGTTGATGGTACTGCAGTAAGAAATAGAAGACTTGAAGATAAAGAAATCTCCATGCTTGAACTCAACTGTTGCACAATGGTAGGACTGGTACTACTAAAGGAAGGGTTCTCACTTATTTGACTGCTATGGGTTGAAAAACTGTTGTGTATTGACGTCTTTTGAATGGTAACTACCTGTGGTGATGAAAATGATACATTTGACAAATATAATTGTGAACTCCTTAACAAGACCACAGAGGAACTTGACGTAAGAAATGTGCGCACAGAGCGATAACTAGATGTTGGTGATGGTCTTAGAGATGATGCATAAATCAATGAAACATCAGAATTTACAAAAGATTTGGAGTTACCCAAAGTTGTTGTTAGTCTAGTTTGTGACTGTAATGTGAATGCAGTAAAGAATGATGTAACAGCAAGGGACAAACTGGCATTCAGACTAGGGGATTGCACTATACCTGAAGATGGCGTATCTGATCCACTACTTGTAAACATGTTTGAAACAAAAGAACCTTGAACAGAGATGTAGTCGGTAGACAAAGATAATACACTAGAGATCATGTGTGCTGAGGTCTCAAGAGAAGGTGATGGTGTAAGGGTGTTAGCAAATCTTTTTGTACTTGATGTTAATGGTACTGATGAGCTTAACACTTGTCTAGATGGAGTTTGCAGATGAGACTGGAAAGATGACAAGTGTGGTCTTGAAGTCATGACAATGGATGAAAACATTATTGAGCTCTCTTGTATCATTGATGTAAGTTGGCTGGTATCATCCGAATGAGCCTCTGAAACTAGGAACGTACTGGGAGATGATTTGACGGGTTCAGATAAGGACAAAGTGCTTAAAAGAAAGTTCACTGTTGAACTACTCACAGAAGAAGTTTCAAGTGAAGTGACTGTTGTCACATATGCTGAGGGTAACATTTTTGTTACAGTAGGGGTTACGAAAGGAGTTTGGAATACATTCACTTCTCTCTTTTGCCTTCTTGAAGAGCTTCTTGAAGAGCCTTCTTTCTTAGGAAATGTGGCCAGTAATAACCAACCAGTGACTGGACACCCTAAAATGCTTTGAAATGTTCCACTTTTAATGTTATGGTTCAAGACTTGTTTCAAATCTTCAGCATGAAGAAAAGTATTGCAGGAAATATGCCATGAGATTTGAGAATCCCATCTGATATTTCCTTCTATTTCTCTGAGAGAAGAGGCAACTTCTACATCTCTTTGGCTGTGGACTGGAAACTTTCTTTTAGCTGACAAGACTACCTCATAGGGTGTTCTTGATATAAATGCTGAGAAATTCTTGACCACTTCTACCATTTGACCAACTGTCATAGATTCTAAAGGCAATGCCAGCATGAGAGTCACTGAGAATCTAGTTTCCATAGGTTTACAATAATGCACACCATTTTCATCTTGTTGGGGTTTGCTGTCAATCTTGTCTGTGACAACTTTTGGGTCCAGATTAATTGTTGCTGCAACACCAGGATGAATAACATCAATGGCGAATACATCTTCGTTGAATAAACTTGGCAATGATGGAGCAGTTACTTTGATGTAAGTGAATCCTTCATGTACTGCCATAGGAACACCCTCTAGAGCATATGATGACATATTATAGTAAAGCCATGTTGGGAGACATGCTCTTCCAGCCTCAGTCACCTAAAAAGAAAAGAAATGTAAGATTTACTGTTTACACAAAAGAGCCACAGTGCAATATGCTACACATGTTCTGCAAGCAAATTGACATTTTATTTGTGAAAGTTTTGGTTCACAATGTATTCAAAGAATTCTTCAGTTGAAGATCAATGTGGCCATTTGGAAAGTACATGTACACTATGGATGTTCAAATTATTTTTACTCATGTCATAGCAATTTTAATCATTTTTTATACCACTATTACATTGATTGATAATATAGAAACAACAGATCTGTTCTCTGACATGCTTCCAAAGTCAAAAAGAAAAGTATTTGGTTTGATACATTTTATCTTCACTGTTGTTCAATGTTGTTTTGGACTGTGAGTGAAGGTAACTGGCAGTAATTTGATACTTGTCAATTACATAACATTGTAAACCTTTTTCACCCTGTGCACAAATTACATATGCCGAGCTATTTCAGGCACAAATTTTCACAATTAATGAATATAGTTAATCTACAAATTACATCAAAGACTTATCAAGTCTTTTTAAGGTTTACAACTATGTAAAGTAAGGAGGGGCTATGCTTACCTCAATTTCACTGCTATTGTCCATTGATATCCATAAATGATACTGAAAGTACACACCCACAAAGGCTTGCGTATCTTGCAGTTGCAATATCCTTTGGGTTCCAGACTCCTTGATATTTCCCATCACCATGATAGAGATTACCATGAAAGATACATGGCAGAAAATAAATGATCTCCAAAGAATAAGTGAAAGTCTCCTATGGTAAACTTCCATTCTGTAACAAGTTAAGAATTTGGTGAATTTTAGCTTAGTCTTGACTCATCAGCTGGTACACAACTCCAGTCAATTTAAATGTGTGTAGGTTTTCTTTGTCTTCATATGCAACAATAGCAAACAGTTATGATAGCGATACTCAATTCAGTATTAAATGTATAAGAGAAACTATCACCATATATTTTGTTATCAATGAAATTTCTGTACAGTTCTAGGCCAACAGGAATAAATACAGTACCAGCACACTACAATGCAGTGAATAAGCCCTTGTGAAATGTAGTAAGACTGTGAACACACTAAATGGTCACAAACAGAGATTTTGACAAGATTCATTTTACTTTTGACCTCTAAATGAAAAGTATTGCTGGTTAACTAAGAAGTAACTTCAAAACAATGGTCAATTGCAACTCGGTGTTGCAATCACAATATACCTAACATGCTCATCACAAACATGCATTCTGTATGGCACAAGAGGGCTTGAGAGCAAAAAGAAGACACACATGAAATGCCCATTTTGAATAAAATGTACAGCAACACATTGGCCTACTACAAATAATGCCAATTGAAAAGAAAAGAATCTTGTAACTGCAAACCTTAGAAGCTTCTATGCTTTCTCATTTCAAAAAAGAATTGCCACAGCCTGTCTTTAACTTTCAAGTTACAAAATTTGCAAAACTACTGTAGCACAGGCTGATCAGCAGTATAGTGCAGTACTATGCAACAGTGCATTCATGTCCTTAGTGCTATTTGTTGGTATTGTTCTAGTTGCAAGTGTGACTGACCTTTACAGTATTTCATATTTCATATACTGTGTGTTACGGTATATTGCCATCACAGCTTGAAATAAACTTTGAAACTGATAACACAAATAGAATACAATGCTGTATCTGTCACTTGTACCCCTTACAGCCTTAGCTAGAAAATAAATTTGCTGCATACAGTACCTCAGAAGTCATCAAATTTCACAATCTTTCAGGACTTTCCTCCAATGATCTTCATTACTTTGCACATACTGTACTGTCACCCAAAGAAATCAGTCAACTTGATGATACCCTGCAGCACTGTAACACTGGCAAACAACAGAACAAAACAAAACTTAATCAGTATACTAATAAGATATGACAGAAAGAATTAAATTTCTGGTTTTGAATGAAAGCTTGACATTCACTATGTAGTACTGTACCAATCTGAGTGTCCAATCTCACCTTGACATATATAAGCCCAGAGGCTCAGTGATTGCTTGCCTCTAATGGACCTGCATAATTTTTTCCCAGTTGCAATACATACAGTCATAGGCGTAGATCCCGAGGGGGGGGGGGGGATGGGGGGATATATCCCCCCAATATTTGACTAGGGGGGATGGTCAATGTAATCATCCCCCCAATGTTCAGTCTGCAGATACGTGTTTTTTATTGACAAGTAAGCTACATTTATTCTCCCCTCATGATTAACGTGACTCACGTTGTTCACCTACGTGTGTAATATAATGCTGTCTATGTAGGCTACGTTACATCAGGTTTCCAAACTTTTTACATCATTTTCAAAACGTTTCGAGCCATGGAAGTCACATACTACTACATCCACAAGTCAATACTAGATAGCATCGACGTGATTCAGCTTGCAAAAGAGTTCGTGTCTAGGTCAGAGACAAGAAAAAACATGTATGGTAACTTCACTGAAACTGTGTAAACCAATATGATTACGAGCCTCAGGCTAAGTGCATTAACAGGGATCTCTGACCAATAAATGACACATAGTAATGTCAAAATCAGGCACTTTTGACAATTTGAAGAAATCACGTTTTCTCTTTCAGAAATTGCTACCTTGTAACTCATGAAAAACTTGAGGGTATGGTTTGCTTTCCAAAGTAAGCAAAACTCTCTTATTCTGGGGTAAAGTTTCTACCTCCTTACTACTGTAGCTTAGTGACATGGAGAGTAGGTATTGTCCTCCTCAAAGCATCCTGTTTCACTCCTTGCGACTCTCCCTCCCATTCAAGAAATTACCTAGTGATGTACTCAAATGATGTCTTTTTAAAAACAGAACCCCAGAGCTGTGAACCGTAATGCCTTACACGATCAATTAATTTTTGACCGATGCATGGTCTCATATCAGTAAATAGCTATTTTTTATTAAAAATTATTACCACAAAGGGTATGTCGGGCAAATTCTGGCATCCTTAAGACAGTGAATGGCACCAAGAAAGTTACTTTTGTGAATATCGATGGGGTAATTTTCGTAAGGAAATCTCCAGTCTCTGTTTAATCTCTATGCGTTTTTCCATGGTTGCAAGTATTTTGAATCGATTTCAAGTTGTTTGAGGTTGTGAGAATAACATGTGATAAAGCCATATTACAACACTGTTCTAACGTTTTACTATTCAATTCGTTACAATCCTTTTTACAAACTCAATTTATTTACTGATATTTGATGATTTTTTGGCAGGAATGGTTGATAATTTGGGAACTATATCATCTCATTCCGTTAGGTTGCACAAAAATTCCAGCTTAAGTTTTATGTATTCATATGTATGTCCTTTGCATTACTTTCATGAATAAAGTTGAAAATTTTCTGGTTATCTCCAGCCAACTTGCAAGTCATGTAATGGTCTTTGAACTCAAATTTTTTTTACCGGGGATAACCCTGTGTTGATACCTGCCTTTTAAAACTTAACGGTACATCGTTGCTCTAGAATTGTTCAATTTCAGTCCTCCAGTGCAACTTGATAAAGAGTTTTGTGCTCAAAAGAGCCTTTCCTAAGCGTATAATCATGTCAATACCCTACAACATTACCTCTGTATTTTACCCCTTAAGGCAGTCTTCCTGGGGCCTCTGAGGCATTAAAACCCAGGAGCTTCCAGGGGCTTCGCCCCCTGGACCCCACCAGGGGCCCTAAGGCGGGACCCTGGGCCCCACCCTCTAGGGGCTTCGCACTTCGCGCTCGCCGTGTGCACGCGAAGCGTGCACACATCATCCCCCCCAATGTTGAAAAGAAATCTACGCCCCTGCATACACTACAGTACTGTAGTAACCACAGGATACTAGCTATCCATGCATGATAAGTAGGCCTATTTTCAAATACATACACAATGTAAGTTAATACTGGAGGCCAGGAATTCTCCAGCCAGCAGTGGCAGCGCAGGTACAGTACAGTATAAGTATGCATTCTCCAGGAACAAGAGATATACTCATACTGTATGACAGTTGAAATGATATCAGAAAAGCCATTCTTCAATCTACGAATATAGTTATACAAGAGGCTTTTACTGTGACAAATCTTTGACACAGCTTCAGATATTTCAATTCATATGACAAAATTTATGTATTAAACATTTTTTGATTACAAAACAAGAGCTGTACATCAGATAATGCTTCCTCTGGGGAAAATAAACACATCAATCTTTCTCCATTTTCGACAGAGGTCATTGGTCACTTCATTTTCAGACAAAAAACGCTTTATCAGAAGGGATCAAAAACCTAATTGGTTGTCTTTTGAAAACTATGGGAGCATGTCTGTCAAAACAACAGTCACAAATAACTGCAGCATGGTGTGAGTATTGCTCCCTTTGTAATGCTCCCATCAAGACACCACTTTTCTACAGAATTTCAATGTTATGAGGCCAGCAAATAACCATAGCATTATACTGTGTAAACAAACAAAAAACAGGACAAAGCCAGTCAGGAAGATACTGTAGATTAAGTTTCATTATTATAAGTCAAAGATTTGTAAAATTCGCACAGCAACTATGCTATATCTTTCTGACAGGTACAGTTTTCAAAATAGTTCTTTCCTAACACAAGCACTGCCAGCTCTTGTCTACAAGGAAGCACAAGCCTCAAGCACAGTAACTTCTACCCATAAGAAAAGAAAGAAAAATCAAACCAGGTCCTAAACAAACCAAGTCTTAACATCTGGTTCTTATAGTAACCCTTATAGTACGAGCCCTGTGCAAGCTTCCCTTCTTTAGATATCATGTTTGCAATGTTTTAGCAATTTGACACCTGTTGCAGGGTTTTCCCTGGGGTTTTCAGGGTATGAGGCGGTGAGGGCGAATTACTTGACACCGCCATCATGAAGTTTGGGTTCAAATCCGTACTTAGTAGGTTACAAGTATGGGTGATTCTTGCATTTTGACCATGATATAAGCAGGGCTGGAAAGAGTGTAAATCTCCAGGAAGCTAATTACAATATAGTCAGATTTTCCGCCAGACCTTACATGGCGCTGTATTCATCATTCGATAGCGAAGCGATTGTCAACCAGCGTGGGGGTCTATGGGCCCACCATAGGGCCCCTTGTGGAGTCCATGGATGACCCCGGCAGGGTCCAGGGTGCACAGCACACGGAAACTCTGCGACTTTAGCGTTTTTAGACGTGTCCTAATAATTTGAAATCCATGCTAAATTTCAACTCTTAAAGTTGTATCGTGTGAAAACACGATAGTTCTATCAGAAAAAAGTCATTGACATTGCTTCAAAATCAAAACGTTCTATGAAATGTTGCACATGTCATGTAGAGTAAACTGTATTACATACATTTTTGAAGTTGAAATGTCCCTAAAAGTTTCGTGAAAAGAGTCACGTAAGATCGTGTGCAGTCTTCCGAAAATGTTAAGTAATGATATCCTAACACAATGGGTGTATATTGAATAGCCTAACCACCCTGGCAATTTCCGTATCACAGGGAACAACCGGCATTTTCAGGTTTCAGAGTTTTCCAAGGGGCATTTTTTTTTATTGTTTTGTTCATTGATCCTAGTCACTTTTAAATGCTTAGACTAAAGGTTTGAAGAAGCAGACTATTGGTTTCATGAACGGTTTTGGACATAGAAATATACGTTCATTTTTGTATTTCTAGGGGTTATGATATGTCCCCTAGCTGTCATTCTGCAGATAACTTGCATATGCATGCAGGCCTAAGGCAGGCCTAAGCTTATGCTTTTTAATTGACATTGAATGTAGTAAAGGAGGTATACGTAGAATCCTCTGGGAACATTTGCCAACGTTGTTTTTTCACATATTTAACTTGAAAAATATTGATCATGAGTTAAAAATAAGGGCATTCTATGACAGGAATAGTAATTTCCTTCAATTTTTGTTGAAGATTGAACTTGGATGGGGCATTTAGGATACACATTAAAATGGATTTACCAGTTATTTTCGGACGTGACTATTTGGAAACCACACGTGTGATCTCTACCGTTCTGTGATCAAATGTTCAAAAGAAGTTACACGTGATATGTACAAGATAAACACGGTCAGAAGTACAGAAGAAGCGGATTTCCCGCGAGACGCAAAATTTCCCCGGAAGAAGCCTCGGGCTTCCCGACTTTTTCCAGCCCTGGATGTAACCATGTGAGGCGGTAATTACGGCATTTTTTGGCGAGGCGGTCTTAAAAAGTTGCGAGGCAGCCGCCTCCGGAATTAAGTACCATGGGAAACCCTGCCTGTTGTATCAAATGACCTTTGACTGCCACCAAAACCTACAGGGATCTTGTAATTAATGTAGTACTCATACACAAGAAACATGAAATTTGTCCAAGTTTTCCCTACTTTCCATGACCTGCACCAAAATCAATAGGGTTCTTGCACTTAATGTGGTACACCTACACACGAAATATGACAATTGTCAAAGCTTCCATTCTTGAGATACTGTATCACGTTTATAGGGTTTCCAAAATTTGACCCCTGCTGACCACATATGATCTTTGATCTACACCACCAAAGTCAATATGATTCTTCCATTCAATGTGGTACACCTGCAGTACAAAGCAAATGAGATCTGTCCAAGCTTCCTTTCTTGAGATATCCTGTTTACAAGATCTAGGGTGTCATGAACATACAAACACACACACATAAATACACACACATGTCACTACTGTAGTTACAAAGATTATGATTATCATCAAAATCAAAAAGGCAGTACATGGTCATGACCTGTGCATTTGATGTATTGATGTTCATCGGTAAAACCAGACAGTCAAATGACTTTCTTATTCCCAAGTTGCCAATATCTCCATATTTCATAAACACACGATCACCTACTACCTACCTATGCAAGTCAACAAAGGCAACCTGGAATACCTCTTCCCTCCCAAGTGAGTGTTTACTGTGACTAAAGCAACAAAGCACTTCATAAATCTTGACAGGGAGTTGCTGGTAACTGGGATATTCTCTGAACGCTGTTCCACAAATTGAAAGAAAATGAAACTTAAGTCTGTCTAGCAGCAATATCTGCTACTAAACAGAAATCTACATTTTGGCAAGTTTTCAATATGAAATATATGGTCATTTTGAGACATCTTGATCAGTGGTGAGTTCAGGAAGATACAGAATCATAACATTTTCCACCACATAACTGACATTGTTTGAAGCTACCTTGGATAGCATGCATAAGAGCGAACATCTGATACGCAGGTGAAGACCAACGCTTAGTCACTTGACAATTCATGTGTAAGAAGTGTTGTGATTAATCAATATAGTTAAACAAGCAAACTAGCCTGACTAGAGCAATAATTCTCGATATTGCACTCCTCTTGAACTCCAATATGTCATCACTTCTGAAGGCCGTTAAAACTGTCGATCATTCTACAGAGTTAGGATAGGAAGGTATTAATAGCCAGCCATGCAAACTGTCTGACAACCAACAAAACGGCTGCAGACCGCTTGCGTTGCAAATGGCAAATTCGTACTAATAACTAGTGTAAGAGTGATTTTATTAATATATTGGATGTCGCAGGTGCGCAAAGTGTGCTAATACATCCAACGATGTGATATAGTGGGGTAAGTAATGTTTATAAGTTAACATAAGGATGTAAAAATAGGACAAGTTTTGTGTACCGTTAGAAAGAATGCCCTACCTTGTAGATATATAGATACATAGAGCATAGCCTTAGAAGCTAGTTGTGGCATGGATGTATAAAAGTTGGCACATCTAACGTAAAACCCTTGCAATTTCTAGCTGTTGGAAGTTCAAAATCCCTGCAAATCTAATTACCTTGTTTTTGCAAGTCTAAAAGTCAGAGTTGGATAGGAAGGTATTCATAGCCAGCCATGCAAACTGTCTGACAACCAACAAAACGGCTGCAGACCGCTTGCGTTGCAAATGGCAAATTCGTACTAATAACTAGTGTAAGAGTGATTTTATTAATATATTGGATGTCGCAGGTGCGCAAAGTGTGCTAATACATCCAACGATGTGATATAGTGGGGTAAGTAATGTTTATAAGTTAACATAAGGATGTAAAAATAGGACAAGTTTTGTGTACCGTTAGAAAGAATGCCCTACCTTGTAGATATATAGATACATAGAGCATAGCCTCAGAAGCTAGTTGTGGCATGGATGTATAAAAGTTGGCACATCTAACGTAAAACCCTTGCAATTTCTAGCTGTTGGAAATTCAAAATCCCTGCAAATCTAATTACCTTGTTTTTGCAAGTCTAAAAGTCAATTTTACTAGTAATTTGATCCAGTATGCTAAAGATTGTACCCCAAAATCTGTTATTTTAACCAACATTTACTTGAGCTAATGATACGACGTAAACCTTCCAAACTTCGCTCGCCTCACTAATGTTAGCATGACAATCATAACATGAAGAGTGTCCTTTCAAACAAATACTGTGCCTAAACCTACAGCAAAAGCCTGAGAACAAGCTAGCAACAAAAATGGTCAGGAAAAATTCCATTGAAGAGTCTAAATCATGATTTGAAAATTTGTAACATTCGGCAGAAACTGTGAATAAGATGCTCTAGGCCTAGAGTACCTCTGCTACGCAACTGCAGTACTGTAAAGTTGACTAACCAGGCAAAGGGGGTTAAGTGAGCAGTATCTCACTGATTTCCCTTAAGACATTTCAAGGCATGGTAGTCAAAAATGTGTCCAGCTACTTAGGTCATCGCATTTTAGGGCTTATTTTCTACCGGTGCGCGATGTTTGTCATAGCGCGAAGTTTGTTTTAAGCACTATACTACATGGGGGACGCCTGTGGCCTGCCCATGTACTATGTAGCCCGGCCTACATGCGCTGTACTAGAGCAGTGTACTATGTAGGCCTACAGTAGGTAGCTTTAGTACAGCATTATGTACTGTGTAATGTAAGCCTAGACTAAGCAACTTTGAACGAGTTAGGTATGAGTTGGTTTTGTCTAACCCGTGAATTTGACTAAGCCAGTATTTTATTTCTGAACTCCCCTGGGGAAGAAGGATTAATCTTACGATTTTGTCTTCTGACAATTCAATCTGGCGCGGACTTACCAAATTTGCTTTACTTTCTTTCATTTGTTTATACTGGCTTCGTTTGTTGGTTAGAAGTAAGAGTTTACGCGGAAGTGGCCAGAAAAAGAACGATACCCACCTACACTAACTGTACATTCCTAGCGTAATCGAGTATTTTGTCTAGATACAAAATTGCTGAAATGAGAAGGTAGGAGTGCTATTGGCAACACAGCGTCCTTGTCAACTGGATTGCCACGTCCATGGAATGCGATACAGGACATTAAATAATTTTGTATGTTATTTTGTTCAGTATGCATACAACACCTGATCTGATGGTGAAGACCCGTGTCTTAGCTAGGATTTTTCCCAGGAGGGGGCAAAGACTTCCCCATTTTTTTTTCAGATACATGGGGCTCAGCTGACTTAAGCTTGAAAGTGGGTGGCACACGGCCAAGGGGACATAAGCCTGTCTCAGGCTGTATGTGTTTGAAGTAATAATCCCGGGTCCTACCCTTTTGAAAAATGTTTAATTACAGGCCTGTATGCAGCTTTTTCAGGGAGGGGGTTCGATTTTTCCATAAGTGGAACATTTTACCCACAGGCGGTCCTAGCGTTAAGTATACACTATTACCTACACCTATATATATATAGGTGTAGGTAATAGTGTATACTTAACGCTAGGACCGCCTGTGATTTTACCCAACAACCATGACCAATTAAAACTCTTTATATATGTTGCTAACGTAAGTCTACTATCATAGGCTGAGCGGAACTCCAGATCTTGTAGGCGGGGGGAGGGGTTCGTCCGAATCCCCCGAACCCCCCTGGATACGCAGGCCTGAATTATGTTGGGTAGACTACATAGATGTATGGAAAACGAATATATTTTATGCTAGATTTGAATTGACTCCAAGAATCCCTATAGTGATTTGCATCATATTTCGTTAATTCGCACTATCGTGATGAAATATTCATGACCTTAGGCTACCTGAGTAGCATATGCCTGATTCAGAAGGACAATGTGAATAAACACTGCAGTGCTGAAATATTGGTAGCTTCTAGGCAGGCTATTCCCCCAGTTCTGTCTGTCATTCAGCTGCAAAATAGCAATGTCGGCGAAACTAGGTCCTAGTCCAACAGAGGTAGGTGTACCCAGGCGTGGTAGGCACAATGTAAGTGTTAATTGGCCAACACACCAATAATCAGTCCAACACTGCAAAACTCCGAGACATACGCAGTGCTGCATGCCACGGTGACACAAGAAATCTGGGGAAATTAGTAGTATTTAAATGGAAAGATATCTCGAATTTTCGAAGATTCTTCAGGTTGGGCTAGTTGCCGCCCCCCCCCCCCCATGCCCCCTACATGATTATGTCATTGGTGAAGACTAAAGTGTCCGGGCCGTATACTTTCACGAACTTATTCTAATGAAATCCCTCATTTTTTCTACATTGTTCTTCAGTTTATCTGCAGCAGGAGCACGTACAATGATACGGTACCTATCATGGCATGCAGAGATCACTGAAATCAGTATGCCTACCTTCTTTCTAGAAACATTTACGTACCGTGTTCAAGAAACAAACAAACAAACATACAGAACATGGTGGTCGGTAAGGGGCTGTTCTGTATTGTCCGGATGTGTTATGACGGATGTAAACGTTAGCAACACAGAAAAAGCTCCAATTACCACGGGTTACAGATAGGTTACAGTACAGTAAGAGACAGCGACGTAAGAAAAGGATCCAAGGAGAGAGTTTCCTTTGATTTGATCAGAGTTCCATTTATTTTTTATTTGACTGGCGCACACTAATTAGGCAAAATCAATGACTGGAAGACTGAATACAGTTACATGACGTTGACAAGAAAAACGAAGAACGGAGAGTATAAACGGCGACGCAGGCCTACATGATGAACAGGGAGAACGATGTTCACACTTTGACGTGACACTTGCCAGAGCGGGCCATGTGACTGACACTTCGCCTTGTGGTTCCCGGGTTAGATGGTCACGTGATCTACCTGACGAGGTTGACCAATCACAGGACATCAGCATATGTCTATGAAGACATATGCTGATGGTCGCTACCCGTGATCTACCAATCAGCAAAGTATTGCGAAACCTGTCTGAGAACAGGGTCTACGTTTTTTTTTATTTTTAAAGTATTGCCTTGTCTAATCTGACTGAACTTTGTACGACCTTTTGCGTACGGTGGTGAAGAATGACCATCTTTATACAACAACGGAACTAGCTTATTACATTAATTTCATGTCACATTACAGTGATGAAAAGTCTAGGCCATGCATGGGGTAATTCAAAAGACTGACAGACATCATCTACTCATCAACTGCTAACAATGTTGACTCTTGGGGTTCTAGCTGAATTTAGTTGCTGAGATATCTTCCTTCATAGGTTTTCATACTTTGTAAGTTCTGAAGACCTCACATGACCTTTGACCTCCATGACAAATAATAGGGATCATCTACTCACAATGGACTACCAACACACCTTTGAAGTTTGAGCACTGTTCCCTTCTTGAGATATCGTGTTTACAAGCCAAGGCATCACATACGCACACACACACGCCGCATATCAACATTACACACGGAGCAAAATCCATTGAATTTACTTTGTTATTGCTTCCTGAGCCCTAAGCTTACAAATACACTCCCTATCGTTGTTTTTGTGAGGACTTGAGAGTTCTTATAGAAATTGTCTCTGAGGACCTAAAATTCTTTTCGTTCAGATCCTAAGAAAGTACAGTACTACAATATAAAGGCACCACAAACACATACAGGCACACATGCCATCATGTACTACTTCGTTCATACACATTTAAACATAAAAACTCAGCAAAATGAATGTCACTTAGACATTATTGTAGAAAGGTTGTCAGCAGAAGGTACAGACAATTGTACAGCATCATCAACCAACTGCATAGTTAAATAAATAGATTATAATATGATCTGTCCAAGCTTCCCTTCTTGAGATATCGTGTTTACAAGATTTTCACAATTTGACCCCTGTTGAACCCTTATGACCTTTGACCTACATCAAAAACAGTAGGGTTCTTCTACTCAATGTGGTACACCTACATACAAATATGAAATCTTCCTAAGCTTCCCTTCTTCAGATATCATGTTTACAAGGTAGGGCATCACAGACATACATACACATATGTATGAATGACTACAAAGGCTACAGTTATCATCAAAACAAAAACAAAAAAATACTTAATTATTGCAAGCTTCACAGGTGTTCAAATACAAGTGCAACAACCATCCAAAAACATGCCAGATTGAGAACAACAGTCTAACAGCACTAAAATGCTTACCTGATGCAATTTTATTATTATGGAAATTCAGGTAAGTATGAAGCACTCTTTTAAATACACCACGTTCAATTTAGGGTAAGCAAAGAACAGTGATTAATGTTTGAATCACACAGAAACCTCTTTGAGAGTGTACAGTTTACTCAATCAAGCTAGCAACAATATGGCTACTCCAACCCAAACTGAAGTCTAAGATAAGAACAGGAGGATTATGTACCAAATGTTCAGATTAAATACGCATTTGTATTAACGGTTAAATTCAAACTTTGGGTCACCTAAAATTGTAATTTACCACTGAATTTTAGTGACATGTTTTCAGACAAACTAGCTTATTTGCTGTGCAAATGTTTCTTTTTTTTCACAGAACAACAGATACAAAAAAATATCAAGTTCTGATATCTAGAAAATGAAGAAACTTCTTAAAATGCCACAGAAGGTTCTCCTTTTACACATTGCCAATACCCGCTATGACATATTTTACAATATTAGTATAAATATATACCATTCCATTTATATACAAATTGGAGGCACTACAAAAAATGAGGTTTCTTAAATCATGTGTTAGCATTCCTAAGTCCTCCTCCAGCTGATTCCTCAGTCCTCCTCCAGCAATTTATTATTGGTACAGGGGCTCTTTCAGCTGTCTTTTTGGTACAGGGGCTCTTCCAGCTGTTTTATTGGTACAGGGGCTCTTCCAGCTGTCTTATTGGTACAGGGGCTCTTCTAGCTGTCTTGTTGGTACATGGGCTCTTCTAGCTGTCTTGTTGGTACAGGGGCTCTTTCAGCTGTCTTGTTGGTACAGGGACTTGTAATATTTCAGTCTAGCATGATGAGTCTGCTGATCAATCATGCCAGTTATTGGTCAAACAAAGTTCCAAAACCTCAGCAATGATATGAAAGGAGATATGATAGACTCATAGCTAGAGTTGCTCTGATTGAAGTGAACAGAGTGGTTCTGATTCAAATATAGGCCTGGTGCATGACAATGAGTCTCCTGACAACAAACTCATAGACAGGGCAACCATGATTCATTTCATGTTAATTTAGTATGTCACACAACCTAGTTTTGGTAATTACTGTACAAGAAACTTTTAATGGTAATTACACTCCACCTCTGTAACAACTCATTCAATGCCCATGTTGACAAACTTTCTCTTCCCCGGTAATATTTCAGCAAAGAATAGTCCAGAAGAATACAAAGAATCTGCTGTTTATGATTTTACTGGTTATTGGATACAGTTTGACAGGTGGGCACATAATAGTATAGTTATGTGAGAATAATATCATAGTAGTTACTGTGTGCTGGAATAATCATTACTCAAAACATATCAGCTTTTAAGTACTTTTTTTCATATTATTCTCAGGACATGGACTTTAAGCATTATATCTCACAATCTTTTATGCATGGGTACTAACGTAGGAATTAAAGGACAACACAATGTCAAGTGACTCTTTCTGTTAGTATGTAAAATCACAGCTGAACCAGTTATGTCATAACCATGTCAAAAAACCAATAAAAAACATTACCTCACTTCTTTAATACCCTAACATTTAAAAAGAAATGGCAAAACAGAGAAGTGAAGACAGAAACATAAATAAGTAAATTACAGAGCAAATGGAATTGTTAAGCTCCCTTAAAATCTTGTTGTATACAAAATCAAAACCATATATGACCTTATGATATATGACTTAAAATTAAAAAAGGGACCAATTGCGACAATGGCATTGCCAAAATACATCAGCAAACGTAGTGGGTCGACGATGGGTGAAAAACAGTTACTATTTTTTTCATCTCTCATCTTCTCACATATGGTACAGCAGGTATTGAACTAATCTTGTCCACCAGTATCTTGACTTCAGACGATAATCATCTAAGATTTCCACAGCGCAGCAGTGTGTCATCTTTCAGATTCAGCCTGCTGTGATTTAAACATCTTGCTCACATCTTCATACTTTACTCCTTTGACTATTTTTCCACTATTTGGTCCCTGTAAGGACAAATATTTCAAGTAGCAACATTATGCTTTATCTCTGTGAAGAAAACTTTCCCACTGATCATAAATGCCAAGTATTTATTATTTACGGTTCCGATTCTGTATATTATTCTGCTCTCATTATTACCTTGTTTGTTTCCATTTAAACCAAGAGTGACAATGATATCACAATCAGTTCTTATATTCTGTCTTCACTTAAACAAATCTGACTATATATAATGATTCCACAATGGAAATATCAATTGAAATTCTCTATATACAACCATTCCACAATGGAATTATCATTTGAAATTTTATGAAATGAAGGTGAAAATTATCACAAAATAAAGGTTCAGATGTGATCTGCAAAAGTGATTTTCCACACATTGACTCCTTGATAACACTTATCAGCTTGGTGTAGAGGATGCAGGACTTGACTCAAACAGGGAAAATGAAATATGATACAATGTAACAGTAAACTACTTACAGATTCAATAAGAACATGGAGGGATGAAGTATCTTCATCTAGTTTCTCTAATTGTCCTCTCTGACCACAGTAAGGTCCATTCACAAACAATAATGAACGACCTACAACAAAAGACACAAAACCAAAAGGTGATGATACTCACCCTTATGGAGCTACTATGAATGGAGTAAAAGCAGCATCTCTGTGACATGACTCTATTGTTCAACCCCAACATTACCTTTAATGACATTCTCATCACCACCTTTACAAATTCATTCAGAGCTTAAACTCTCTAATCTGACAAATCCTTGTCCCATTGTTCAGGATAAACCCTTTGAACTTCCTTCATCTGTTTTCTGACAAACACGAGCCCAAACTTCATGTTATCATAGTTAACACATCCGAAAATGTAAATATTAAACTGTCTCAAAACACAATGCACAGTTCCTTAATTAACAGTGTAGTTTGCAGTTACTTGTGGAGCAGCCTGCAATTACCTCTACATCTGTAAAACAACCCACAAACAAAGGAAACTTGGCATTTTGTTTCAGCTCTACTACATATTTCTGTGACAGAATTATTTTTGAGACAGTAAAAACTGAAAGACTTTTCAAAGGTAAACTTACCATCTTTCTCCATCATTCCCGACAACAAAACTAAGCTTATCGTAAAGTTAGATCGTTAGTTAGTTTTGTAAAATTGATGACATGCATGCATACAAGTGCACATTTTCAGAAATCACTTCTAATACTACTTGAAACTTATGAGGAAACCAGCAGTATAGCTAAACTAGGATTTATAAGTGGTGAAATATCTTGCCCACAACTGTTACTTATCCGTCGGTTATCCTGGATTATAGCCCTTTGTACCAGCTAATGAGCGTTTTGAGCTTTGGAATGTCAAAACAGATCATAACTTCAAATGATTAGACACGGCTTTTACTCCATTCGCAGTAGATCCATGGTACTCTTTACATCTAAACCTTCATTATACTTCTTTGCAATCTCTTAAATGAGCTGTTGACATTGCCAGTTGATGTGCAACAAATAAGATGGAGTTTAGAGTTTCACTTAGTGTTTCATTTAGTGCTGCAGAAAACAGAATAGTAGTTCTTATCTTCTACAGATTATGATGCTGCAGAAAGAGCTTATTCAGACCTCCCTCACTGAGGAAATTCTATTCTTAGGGGGTTAATATTTGATTTCACAAAATAATAAAGTCTGAGATGTATCTTGATTATATTACACATCTTACTTTGCAAAGATGCTACAGAACCACCTCATTTGCTTTAAAATTTTGGCTTCCAAAGAAAAATACTAGTCAAACAATTTTAACACTTTTGTACAAAGGTCTTAATGTAGAAAATTTAGGGACTACACAGGACAAGTGACTCTTTCTGTGAGGTTATAAAAATACAGCTATAATAGTTACCTCATAATACAATTACTTTGACAATGATTTAAAGTGCACAGAAATCACACTCCAGTCCTTATCTTGATATTCACAATTTAGTAATCATTTTAAGAAATTTGTCCTGATAAAGGTCATTATACATCATCTAATGTTTTAAAGCATGACAAATATCTTTAATAAATCTCAAAGACACCTTCTGTCCCACACATCTATGGTATGATACTGCAAAAAGGCTAAAAGTTTGAAAATACAAACAGATCAACCAAAAGTACAAATGATCAGGAAAAACTACGTTTCACAAAGGAAAATACAATTACCGACTGCTGGAATGACGCTCTCCACATGGATTTGATCAACTTTAATTTTTATGCCAGTGTCTATCATCTTAATCACAGCTGTGTACAAACCCTTTAACTCCTGTTGAATGAAAATAGAGAAAACTCCTAGATTTGAAAAACCATACAAAAGAGCAAATTAACACGAAAATGTTAACAAAAGTTATAGTTTATTACGAACGTTTTCGAAGATATCACATCTTCCTCCTCAGGTAAGTGAAATATACAGAATTATGAAGACAATATAAGATAAGACAATATAGGATCAGAAATATAACACCTGACAGGTTTTAAAAGACGCTGAGTGTGTACGATGATCCATGTTGAAACAGTTGGTTATTTAGAACAGGCTTGAGTTTTTTGATGTATAAAGCTTCTTTGATTTTGAGTTCAAAATCTGTATTTCCGGTATCTATGATGGTGAAATTATTGCTGTTTGCTGTTCGGCAGTCTATGCACTGAGTGATGTGTTCATGGACAGCTGATTTTCCTGAGAGATGTTCCTTGATCCTGGTTGCCAGATGCCTTTTTGTCTTACCAATGTAAGTTTGGTTCTTATCACAAGAACCTTCAAAAGAATAGATGGCATTAGCTTTAAGGATCTTAGGAGTCTTATCTTTCAAGGAACAGTAGTTACCAACTTTGAAAGTTTTGAAAACCACATGGCATTTCTTATTGATACTTCTACATTTGTATTACTTGGCTTACGATAGACTGTTGAACAGTACGATGAATCAGGTCCACAAGGTAAACAGACTTCTGTGTCAAGGAAAGCTAACCGGTTTGGCCCAATTTCATAGGTAAATTTCAAATTTGGATGTAACTGGTTTAGGAACCCAAGGAAACTATGTACGTGATCCAAAGAGTCAAAAACACAGAATATATCATCCACATATCTTAAATACAAAACAGGTGCAAAATCATAGCTTCGAACCATGAAATCATTTTCTAAATGAGCCAGGAAAAAATTCGCCAAAGTTGGTCCCAATGGGCTACCCATCGTTACACCATCAATTTGGCAGTTTAAACTCCTAGATTAATTCTAATATTTAACTTTCAAAATTATTTCAGAAACTTGAAATGTGGAATAATCTCTGTCACTCTTAAAGACTGACCAGAAATCACAAATACCATGTGGTTTTAATGCTGCAGCCCAGCCTTACTCTGCACAGTAATTTTCATACAGGAATGCATGTATCTTTGTAGGACAAATAATATTACAAATAGTCTACTCAATGCGGTCCGTCATCAGTCTACATATGATGTCAGTTTAAACGAGCATTGTTGAGAAAAGGCTACACAAGGTCTTCATAGTTTGAACTCTGCTGGCTTTGTTTGACCTTTGACCTTCACCAAAAACAATAAGGATCTTGAGCTCAATATGATTAATATTCATCAAACTAAATATAAAATCAGTCAAAGCTTGTCTGAGACTTTCTCTTTACAAGGTATTCCCATTTTGACCTCTACTGATGTCAAATGACCTTTACCATCCACGAAAAATGATAGGTTCTTGTACAAATCATGGTACATACACACACCAAGTATGACATCAGCCCAGAATTCTGTTCTTAAGATATTCTGTTTGCAAGCAAGATGTCACAAAGAAACTCAGTAGACATACACACACAAACGTTACCTAGACTACTGTAACAAGGATCACAATCACTAGCCTAAGAAAAAAGGATTGAAGTCACAGATAAAATCCATCATCTCCCCCCCCCCCCACCCCTACGTCATCAGTGTGAATAGTCTGCATATAAGACATAGGCTTAGGCCTAACGACTCTAAAGTATGGAGTGGAAAACTGTTCAGAATACTCCTCTCTGTACTTCGGAGCTCAGATTCAAGCAGTTTATAATGATTGGCTCATTTGAATGTCAATTCCAACGCACAAATACCAGAAGGTGAGAAGGGGATTCAATTCACAAGTTTCATAGACTGTCAGACGATCCGGAGAGTGACTAGCATCAAATGGTAAGGAATAAGTTGACGATGTGATACTATGTAGGTTTACAAACATTGGAATGTTTGCAAACTGCACAGGGCATTTGGGGCAGTTCAAGAGTGTAGGAATCAACATTTCTTCTTCCACAAATTTGGGCAGGGAGAATATCATTGGTCACATCAGAAATTTATCATCAGTAGGCCACGCCTAATCTTACTACATGCAGCCTATATATAGCACTATTTGTTAGTACTTTTAATAGCAAATTGCACAGAAGACATACAAGTTTGGTAAAATTGCACTGATGGGCATCATTTCTTTACTTCATATTTGCTCTTACTTCTATACATGGGATTTTTCCACAACAAATAGCAAACCCTTAACAAAAATTTTAGTTGCCAAAGGACAACTAAAATTCCATATCAACAACCAAGACGTAAAAGTTGTTAAAAGTTTTCTCGGTAAGAACTGAAGCAGCTTGTGCTTATCTGATTCAAGACTATACAACTTTCAGCAAATTTGGTTGCTGAAAATTGGTGACTAGACACTATTCACATAAGTGCTAATTCATATGTACACAGCCAATAAGTCAGGGTCAAAAATTCAAAACTTTTGACAGTTTCATAAAAACTAGCAACTAGACTAATTATGTTAACTACAAGCATTGTAATGTGTTTGTGCCTGTCAATATCCTCACAAATTTATTGATAAATTCATTGAGTCTCTTTAAGATCTTCACAAGGTTTTCACAATTTGAACCCTGATGACCCTAACTGACATATGACCCCATCAAAAGCTATAGGGTTCTTGCACCCACTGTGGTACACCTACTTACCAAATATGAGATTTGTCCAAACTTTCTGTCTTGAGATCTCTTTTCTACAATCTGAGTGTCACAAAACACATCACACACACATGCATGTCATCTTGATGACATAGATTATGATTTAATCCAAATCAAGTATCATAAGTGTATCATTTCAAAATTATCAGCTCATGAATTAACTTCAGACATCTTTTCATACTGTCAAAAATCAAGTTACACTAAAAATGAAGCAGATTTTACAGCCATGGTGACAAAACAGTATACCAAGGCAATATTATGATTATGTAAATTTAAGCAAGCAATCCAAGGTTGGTTTTGAACAGATATCTTCCTTTGAATATCTTTAACACTTCAATTCCATTAACTGAACTGTTCAAATGTTACATAATGTACAGCACTTGGTGCATTTTCTCTATTTTGCATATCAATTTAAGGTTTCTTTTAGCTGAATTGCAATCTTTGATTTGAATCAATAAAATGAGTAACATTGTACCAAATGCACTGTCGATCTCCTACTGTAGTTGCTGTGGTAAAACCATACTACAGTTGGAAGTAGCTTGTTACAAACAGTTTTTGTAGCACTCACTGCACCTGTAGTCAAATGTGAAGTTTACAATTTTATATTTATAAGAATTAACAGTCTCACCATATACACCTAGTCTCAGCTAATTTGCATTTAATTAATGGATGTAACAGTAATGCATGCTGGGCAATGAAATACAGTATTCAGATCATGTGATACTTACAGCTGAGGGTTTAATATTAAGCATTGCAAACTGAAAAATCAATGTATACAAAAAATCACAAAAATTGTGAAGGATGTTATCAATTTGCTTCACACACTTCACCGTTTTCTGTGTTATTACTGTCTTTGCAGCATGGAAAAGCTATTTCTAGCCTATAAGTACAACAAAAACATGCCTAACATTCTAGCATTGCCCTAACATGCTCACGGAATACCACACAAAATATTCAAGGCAACTGTATTCCTTTGTTCCCCCTTCTTAACAATCTTTTGCAAGTGTGTACCATTTTCCTTCTTTCTTTTACCATGATCATGAACTTACCATGACAACACCTTTCTTCTTGTAGAATCTATCACCAAGTCTTTTGGTGATAACTTTCACCACTATTCCATCTGTCAGCCAATGATCTTTTCTTGTCTCTAACCTGGCCTTCTTTTTGGCTTCTTCCTAATGTAACACACACAAAAAATAAACAATATCAGCGACCAATTGCACTACTTTCAACTGTTCAATTGTTCATCTAAATAGTACATATACTAATATAAGTATTGGCTTTTATACATATGTCAGTTTATATCACTATTATCCTGTATTGTACTCCATACTCATACTATGATTTTGATCATACTGAGAGATAACAACAATGTACTGCTCCCAAAACAATAAAATGTACTAGTACATGCTGATATTTATATTAATTTAGTATGAGTTCCAAAACATTCCATATTGGTGCCACAAGTTCACATGAAAAGATTTTTGAACGTCACCGGGCATGTTGCCATTTGTAGCAACAAATCAAGCTATCTCATTGGTCTTTTGTTGTTATATTATATCATAAAGAGTAATGTAGTACTCAGTGACTATGGTTTCTGGTATACAGCAGTCTGTTACTTCAGTTAGCATGAGCCTATGCTTAACTCATTGCTGCAGCAGTAGAGGAGTGTTTTGGCTGCAAAATATCTGTTTTCACTCCAAGAGGCAAAGTATTGTGAAAATATTGAAATATCTACTACCAATAACAGTAAAAGTACAGCATGAAAATTCTGAAGAGAGGAATCTCATCTTGTGATTTTGTTTGAAGAATAGGCCTTCACTGATAGCATGTACTGTAGCTGTAGGCTAACTCTCACCTATTATAGGCTAGAAGTAAAACTAAAGACTGGCACTGATGCCATACACAATTAATCTGAGACCTTCAATAAGACAAAGAAGTAAGAGGGTGTTTATGAGAGAAGGGGCCTTTCTTTGGAGTAAGTACAGTAGTTGCTATTTATTGAAGGCACACATTTGATCAAGTTTGATGGCCAGGGAGAGGCAGGCACAGTGAATCAGATATTTTCAAGTTCAACTTATTCTCTGTTTCTTGGTATATAGTGTGCCATCCTTACATTCATGAAATGACCACTCAAAAAAAAAAAATTGGATGCACACATGCATTGTTGTTTCGATGATCAAATTATGAGCACTTTTTTCTGAATCTGAAATTATATTATTAGGATGTGTTACAAGCTACCTATGCTTTACATGGAGTATGAGATCTGTGCAAGCTTTCTTTCTTGAGATCACATCTACAAGGTTTTCACAATTTGACCCTTGCTAACAGCAAATGACCTTTGACCTCCATTAAAGACGAAATGGTTCTTGTATTCAATGAGATACAATTACACACTGCATATGACATCTGTCAAAACTTCCCATCTTGAGATATGATGTTTACCAGAAATTCATAATGTGACCCTGTTGACCTCAAATGACCTTTCACCTTCACCAAAGATAATGGAATTTTTGTACCCTCAGTGAGATATACCTACATTCTAAATGTGACGTCTGTCGATGTTTTCCTTCTTGATATATCACATTTACAATGTTTTCACAACTGACCCCTGTTGACCTCAAATGACCTTTAACCTCCACCAAAAATAATAGGGATCTTATAATCCATGTGGTTCACCTACAGACCAAATACAAGATCTGTCAAATGACCTCCATTTATTACAGTAGAGTTATTGTACTCTATAAGATGCACCTACATAATTAATATGACATCTGTCTAAGCTTCCCTTCTTCAGGTATTGTGTTTTCAAGTATTTTACAGTTTGACCATCATTGACCCCAAAAGACCTTTGACCTCCAACAAAAAGATAGGATTCTTGCATTCAATGTGGTACATCTATGTATTAAATATGAGATCTGCCAAAGCCTCCCTTCTTGAGATATAGTGTTTACAAGGTAGGCATCACAAACACACAGAAACACCAACGTGTGTTTACAACGGTTACCATTTTATCGAAACCAAAAATAGTTCTACAGCTCTCAAGGTGATGAGGGCATATAACAAGCAGCAAATATTCAAACCCACCAGCATGAATATAAATACAAAACTATACCTAAACACATGTCATTAACTCATACCACTGACTCCGTATGAATACCTAAGGTTATTAGTGCAGTGTAATAAACATTCACGGTTAATTTTGACAGTGTGGTATTTAAATATACGTAATTATGCATTATTGAAATATATGTAATTCAGCACAATTGCATTGTGTTAACATATAAAGGGTACAGTGTATATGAGCTGGGTACAGTGAGTGGATCACTGGACATGGTGACTCACTGTGCAATTAATGATCCAGTGTGCCCCAACATGGTTTTACTACACACTTGTAGTTGTCAAACCACAACACTACATTGAAACTGGTCTCGCACACAGCCCCAATGATTATCACTACATAGTGGGAAATGCAATGATGACAAAATCAAATACACTCTCTTTCAACTTCTTTACTAGGGGACTTGGCTGATGACTGGTAAAATTTTAGTTTTGACAATGATATTCAAGATCTTTATGCTAATTTTGCCTGAAGGTGAACCTCCCATCAATTTTCTTGGCGGATGTTAGGCTTTGACACATGTGTATAAAAGATTTAATTAATTTCCAAGTACTTAATTTCTCAAGTTATTTGGTGTGATTCCCTGTGCTCTGTGTGCCACTGTGTCCCACCTCCCCCATAGATATGGCAACTTTCTTGCACATGTACCTATCTCACAAAATTTTGCAGGAAAATCCAATAGATGCATCACTACAAACTACCAGGGGCTTCAGGAAATTAAACAATAAACAAACAGATGCCCACCGATGCAAAGTAACAATGACGACCAATAATCACTAGTCTAATATGCCTCTGAGGCATACATTGCTAAAGTAAAATTTTTAACTAATATCTGCATACGGGATAAAGAGCTCACCTCCATAATTTCCTCTAGGGCAGTTTTCCTCTTCTGCTTGCCTTTTTTCTGCTCTTTTACAGAATTTGCCACTTTACCAAAATCTTTCAATGCATTGGATGCCGATAAATCACTGTACAAAAAAATAACACAAGAAAGAGACACCTGAAACCATGTACATCAGATTTATGTTATTTTTAACTATTGTTTCAATTAAAACATCATCAAGAGATGCATTCTTTACTCCATGTATTGTGTCAACAGTATTTACTATAGTCAATGGCTCGTGTCAATGATTATTTGAAAGCTTTTAATACATAACAGCAAGCAAACCTTTTTAAAGACATCTATCTTCCAGGGAACTTGATAGGATTTGCTAAAACTTTTAGTAAATTACAAGTACAAGCAGCACAACACACAGATACATAGCAGTTCATATGCATAAATATATTGTAAATATTCACCTCTTGTTCGTGGTCATATCATTTTTCTGTGTGGAGCTTCCAGCTGAAGGTTTCACAAGGTTCAAAGTAATTTTCTCTGTGTCATTATCTCTTTGCAAGTCAGTAAATTGTGGGGTAACCTGAAAAACAAATCAATTATCCATCTTCCACTAATATATCTTCCAATAAACAGTAGATGAGTGCTTGCTGGCATTGGACCATTACCTGTATTGTACAATACGATACATGTTTACAATATTAAAACAGCATGAGTGACTGCAAGGTTACTTCAATAGGACAATTACATCAAGTTCGCTGTGGTATTTTCAGGTGACCTTCAGCATGAGTACTGTATGTTACTATCATGGAAATGAAAAACTTAATAATATAATATCAGTGTTCTTGACTCCCCCGGTGAAAATAGGGCCCCCGCTAAAATAGCTCCATAAAAAATCCTATAAAGTCCTATCCTATTCTATAAAAAGTGACTACATAATTGTTTTGTAACCGATACTGAATATCATGAAGAAAAGGGAGAGATCAAGTATAAATGTTTCACACTGCAGACAAGTGCTAGCCATTAAATACTAATCTTATAGCAGAATGGAACATTTGTATTTGAGTTATGACATCACTCTCAGACTGAAGAAGATGAACTTTGTATGTAACAGAATATAAGGAAGATGACACAATTAGACCTCACACTGAACTACCGTAAACTTTACTTTCTATTAAACAATCAGTTAATGATAGGATCTCATAAACAACTGTACATGACCTGTTGATCTACCATGATAACCACATTTTCATGTTGAGGTTGGAACATGTTATTGCAGGCCTACACATCTCAAGATGTTCAGCTTTATGTTTCCAGCAATGTTAGAACAAGAATTACAAACTTTACTAGGGGTGCACTGGATTTCAAATACATGTGGAATTCCCAGAATTCCGGGCGGAGTTTAGCACTATTCAAACTCCGGCATCCAGCAGGATTTTTTCACAAATCCGGCCAGATTTGTGAATATGCTATAGCTTACAATAAAACTGAATTTACTGCAAGTCTTAATTAGATGCATAGACTGGGATTGCAGTGCTATTAGTAATATTATTTAATAATGGGGTAATATTCCTTGTTACAAACTTTCAACTGCTGAAGTGCGTCAATATCACACTCCACATGATGCTTCAGAAATGGGAGGCACTGTAAGCATAAATTACTTGCAAGTGCAAGTGATATACCTTGTGCTGAGTAATGAAACAACCCAAAGCTTATCAAATTGAAATGTCTACCAAATGAAAAATTACTGAATTCCTATATGTTTAAACATATAACAGGGACAAACAGGGTTTGAATAATGAGTACATCATACAGTGCCTTAAAGTGACTTCCAGAAAAGTAGCATCACACAAAGAAGCGCAAATCACTGTGGTATTGTAGTAAGCTTCAGTGCGTAAGGTATAGGTATGTTTAAATTATGGTAAGATAAACATAATGTGAATATCTTCAGTACATGTTAGTGTAACTGAACTAACAAATGTTACCAAAACTAAACTGGTAGTACTGTTTCTTGTAAACTTAAATCAGTAAAAAAATAACCAGAAAGCCAAGAGACTTAGTGATCCTGTAAGTTGTCTACTAAATTAGCTTTACAAATCAAGAAATCAAAACTGATGAAACATAATGCCACTGATTGTTACTTAGAAAAAAATTTCAGAAAATTTCAAATGGCACAATAGCACACTGCACTGCAGTCCAATATTGTGGTTCTTACTCAACTGGACAATGCCCTAAGATAATTCCTACCAATGAAATTCCTTATCAGCAAATACCGGACCGCTACTCTGTTATTAGCATGCTTATCCCCACTTTGCGTACCTGGTTTTACAATGAAAATCTTCCTGAGTGAAATTTAAAAGCTGCATCGATTGAAAGTCACCAAGGTTAAAAATGTAATGTTCCTTTTCAAAGTGATGGATGGTTCAAGCAAACTGGATAATGACTGTCGATTTTGTGGAAAAATAAATACAAGCATGTTTTCCTGTAAATTTAAAACTCCCTTTTTGTGCCCTGATTTGCACACACAGACAAGTCAAACATTCAAATTGCTAACTTTCAGCAAGTTGCATGTCGGGATTTACATGACTGTAAAATACATGGTCTAGATGATGTCCTTCAGAGTACAACATCCCTTTAACTTAACCCCCTGGTGGGCATTGTACAAATTTCTTATCATGTTGCATACACCATTCAATCACATACTCAAGACAGACTTGAATTCCACAGTTTATGTGTGTGAAAATCACAAAGATTGCCTAATAATAGGAAAAGTAAAAGAGCACTTCAACAGTTAATCACTCATCCATGACCCCATTCTCAGCTGTAAGGTGTAGAGGTGGCACTAGTGATTTGTTCACCATTTTAGCATCTGCCAACTCTGACTTCAAAATTAAGACCAAAGAAGCATTGATACTCAAGGAATACAGACCTCAACTTAACACACAATTACTACTGCACAGCTCATCATAATTTATCTGTTTTCTGACTCTATGTGTAGCTATCTACTCCTGAATACTGCAGTCTAAAGTCAAGTTGTTTTTCTTTGTATATTATATATTTTGTATGATTGAAACTTTTGTACAAATTGCCTGAAGAAGATGTGCCATCTTCAAAAATGTTTGCATTTCAAAATGCCTCTAAAGAACTTTCTTGTCTGTATTTGCTCATTTATTTGTTTTTAAAAGTAAAATATTTTATACAGTGAGCTTTCTGGTTAAATTACAAATATATTGTAAAATTCTGCTTACATAGAAATGAAAGAGACATAACCCACTTAGAAGGTTCAGGTACTTTCATTTGAATAATCTAGCAAATCTGGCCGAGATTCAGGCTGGAATTTTTGGGTAAAACAGGCAAATCAGGTTCTGGCTGGATTTTAAAATTCCAAATCCGGTACATCCCTACACTTGCTATTTTACCATGCCAATAGCACATACTGTAACTACATGCTCTGGGCAACGAGATCAAAGCCAGCAACTCCCTGATAAAAGGTTTAAATGGAACAATCACAGTACAGTGTGTATTATTGTTGGAAGTTACAAAAGAATTACCATTATTGTGATATTTTCTTCAGCAGGCGATACAATAGCATGGTTTTGCAAATAACAATGACTGTAAGTGTGAAAAAATATAAATGAAACAATAATGCTCATCCTCAAATACTGATAAAATTCCACCAACTTTTCAAGATCGCACAGTTTAAACACAGCAGCATGTGGTAAGGATGAAAAACTGGGGTGGCGTTTATTGGTGTAGATACTCCTGGTAGCAATGTAAGCACATCGAGCAAGAAATCAGGCATGGGGGTCTGGGGATCAGAGGCCTGTTGCGGGGGTTCAGGGGAAGAGTCCTTGGATTTAAGGGAATGTAAAAGCATACTTGGTAACCATTAAATGATATATTCTTCACAAACTCCCTGTTACGGTGATCTGGACAGATTCATGTCACTGACATTTATCCCAATTGTATGGTACAATATTTTTTTCCCTAGGGATTATAGATAAAGACTAAAGATTATAGATACAGATAAAGACTTTTTTGACAACAAAGTAGGGATAAGTATCCCATTCCCCAATCCCCAGACTGTGCAACAAAACATTTGAGTACCATGGGCATTGATTACGTGACCTGTCATGTTCTCAAAAATAATGTAGCAAAGCAGTATTGTGAGATAGTTGACTTCTCCAAAATATTTCAGAGATCTTGTGAAATAGTACACCAATATCAGATCTATTGTGGCTACAAATATCAAGGCAAGGCTTCAGCCAGACAACCTACAGCTGTCTTTGAATATAAAAAATATCGAAAAAATATAAACAAATAAAAAAGGGTATGTTGTGCAGCTAATCCCCTATATTACTGCCTTGATCCTTAAATGTAATCTATGTAAATAACAAAAAGCAATGTTAGCTCCTTCAATCGATGCTAGAGCTGCTGATTTTCTGCTCTAAAAGGAGGCAACTTCTGTTTTCAAATTTATGAGCCCCAGTAATTCTTTTCCGTTTTTAAAGATACCAATTGGCATAAAATGGCAAAGCATGTTCAAAGTAACAAAATCTTTTAATGGGGGGTTTTGTCACATCTCTTTCATGGTCAGTCTCGCAGTAGGATGGTATAGTGCATTGGGTAAAAACATTAAAATTTGATCAGAATAAAATCACTGATATTGCTTCAAAACTAAAATGGTCCATGAAACATTATACATGTCATGTAAAGCAAACTATTACATGCATTTTTGAAGTTTAAATGTCGTCAAAAGTCTCATGAGAAAAAAACAGGTAAGATTCTGAACAGCCTTCCAAAAATTTTAAGACATGATATCCTAATGTAGTAGGCATATAGCGAATAGCCTAACCACCTCCGCGATTCATATTTCCATATCACAGGGAACACACAACTTTTTGTAAGTTGCAGGCTTCACATTTTCTCAAGAAACATGTTTAGATTGAAGGTATAAAGTAGCAGAATATTGTCTTCCTCTAGGGTCCTTGATCATAGAAATACATGTTCATATTTGTATTTCTATGGCTTGTAATATGCCTACAGTCATTTTGCATATATGGTGTGCACATACAGTCCTAAGCTTATGTTTTTTAATTGTCATGAAACGTAGTAAAGGGGGTATGCATAGAATATTCGGGAAACATTTGCTCACTTACTTTCTAGTTCACATAACTTCCTTTTTTGGTACAGATTGAAGATGGATGGAACCTTTGGGATATATATATTTGAATGAATTTATTCAGCAGTTATTTTTTGGCGTAACCATTTTGAAAACCACTCTTCTGTGATCAACACGAGCATAGTAGGTTTAAGATAAATCCTGAAGTAAGAGTCAGTAAGTGGTATGCCAACCGTTTAAACATTTAGCAAATTAAACGGTATCTGAGAGCACTAACATTGTATCATTTCAACCCATCTGATATAAATTACTACTTTTCATAAATTGATTTTGCTCTCACTCGGGCCTAACTGAGAGACTGCAGGCATGGCAGCAGGGCACATGCAGCTTGGAATACCCCCGAAGTGCCATTTCCGGCCATCTGGGGATTCTCAAAAGCAAAAAATTATCTTCCAGCTCTGCACCAACCGATGGTGGTGTTTCCGCTTAGATAGTCCTGTCGGCACCCTCCCTCCCCCCTTCCCACCAGTACTTCAAATTGTACTTCATTTTGTGACCTTTACTTCAGGCTCTTGGGTACAGGCACAAAAAGGCCTCAAAATTTACACCATGAATTGGCAATGCCCCCATCCCCTTAGAGCAGTCTCTCCCATACTGCAGATCACAAGGGCTCCCTGATCTGAAATCCTGGCTTAAGCCCAGTCTCAAAATTTTGACAGTTACAGTACAACATTTTCAGCACTTGACCACTGCTGAGCCAAAGTGATATTAGACAATCTTAAATAACTACAGAAAAGTTTCTTACTCTAACATGTGTGCATGTTCAACTGCAAGAAATAGATTTTGTACTTGCATGTTTGTACTAACTGAGAAGTGCAATGTATTCTGAAATGGAACAAGGGTAGTCAATTGCAGAGTGCAGTACACAGTTTGGCCTGCAATAGCAGAGGGTCTGTTAATCATCATAGTTGAACACCTTTAACAGAATGGCAAGGAAGCAGCAAATGAGATATTAGTGAGTCAGATTGAACACCTTGCATGATACTTACAAGTTTCTGGTCTACTCTTCCCATGGCTACACAGAACTTTACCAAAAATGTAGGGATCATCAACTTTTAATATGAGAAAGTCATATGCCAATTATACAATCTGCAGTAAGTGTATACCTCAAGATACTGAGGTTACGAGCACGAAGTTTCCACTATTTTCCGCCACAACTTTTATGATTGTGATGTTTTTACCTCACCAGACCCCACATGACCTTTGACCTCTAGCAAAAGCAGGGATCTTGTACCCACATGTCAGAGCCACATGCCAACTAGAAAATGTGGTTACCTACCGTAACCACAATGGACATGACCATGTCTCTGGTTGCCTATGTATGGTGAGGATAGACTGCCTGGTTAATCCGACAACAGGGACGTTAAACAGCCAGTGGTATGTGGACGGGGAGGGGAGAGTAAATGTTTTAAAAAATTCAACATCCTGTCGTACTGTGGATCGTTTCCAGTACCGGAATCATCTATAAGCAATCCACCCCAACCTACACGAAAGCGTGCACACACGTACACACACACAACCAAACATTCACACACTCTCTCACTGGCAAGCACATCTCAAAGTGACGTGTTCTGGAACCCCCTCCGTATCATAAAATGTTATTATATTTTATTTTGTTTGTTGTTTTTTATTTTAAATCTGCCTGAATTATTTAAGCCTGTGCAAAACAGTCTTCTTCTTCTTCTTTTGAAAAATGGTGAAACATCCGAGGACATTAGTACACGATGTACGCGTCATGAGGTCGGTCAAACCCTCAGTGAATTTATAATAAACTCCACAGGCTTATGGTGACCAACAGCCCTCTCAATGAGACAGCCAAGAAGATCATTCCAATCCTGAATAGTGTTTGGTATAAAACTGTATTTGTAGCAATTAGTCCTAGCAGAGGGGGTGCGGTAGTGTGAAGCATGCACGTTGCGAGTAATGTGAGTGGGTTTACAAAGGCTAGACAGAGGGATATTAGCTTGACCATGGATACCTTTAGCAAGGATTTGAAGCCTACAACGCCTACGGCGATCAGATAAAGTGTCGAGACCAAGATCTTTCAAAAGGGTAGTCATCGAACCAACTTCACGGGAGTACTCGTTGGCAATAAACCGAACAGATCTCCTTTGTACTCCCTCAAGTTTATCCTTAAGAGACGCTTGATAAGGATCCCAAACGGAACAAGCATACTCCAACAAAGGCCTAAGTAAACCTTTATAGGCAGCCAATTTAACTTCCTTAGAACAAAAAGAGAGGTTCCTACGTAACAAGCCGAGAACCTTGTTCCCTCTATTACAAACAGACTGTATATGATTTCCCCAATTGAGATTCTTGGTTATGGTCACCCCCAAGTACTTAATAGAATCTGCCCTCATCAGATCAACCCCATTGAGGGTATACTTAAAGACTCTTGGATTGTGTTTCCTAGTAACAGACATAACATTACACTTTCCAGGATGAAATCTCATACCCCAGGTTTTGGCCCATTGGCCCAGGCAAGAAATGTCTCTCTGTAGCTCTTTACAGTCATTATGATTTTCAATGACCCTATTACAAACACAATCGTCAGCAAATAACCTAACTTCAGACGAAGCAGCATCCACAATATCATTTATATATGACAGGAAGAGGACTGGTCCCAGAACAGACCCCTGAGGAACACCAGAAAGAACCGGAGCAGAATCAGATTTAGTACCATTTACAACAACAGATTGTGAGCGATCAGAAAGAAAGTTATCCACCCAATTAATGACTTGACCAGAAACCCCTAAAGAATATAACTTCGTCTTGAGGAGTTCATGAGGAACTGTATCGAAGGCCTTTTCAAAATCTAAAATAAAGACATCAACCTGTTTATTTTTATCCACGGCAGCGGCCCAATCGTCAATAACAGACACCAACTGCGTATCACAACTGTAATTCTTTCTGAAAGCATGCTGCTTATTGGAAAGGATTTTATTCTCTTCATAGTGATCCATCAGGTTTGAGCAGATAATATGCTCCAACAATTTACAGCAAATACAAGTCAGAGAGACAGGGCGATAGTTGGATGGGAGCGAAGTATCATTTTTCTTAAAAATTGGACAGACATTTGCTCTTTTCCAGTCCGTGGGAATGTGACCACTGGTAATTGACTGCTGGAAAAGGTGACTGATCATTGGTGCCAGATCAGTCACGAGCTCCCTAAGGACCCATGGGTGAACGTTGTCAGGACCCATGGTTTTACTAATCTTAAGGTTCTTCAACAACTTTTCAACCCCGAAGATGGAGATAGAAATATCCCTCATTTTGCTACAAATAGGCCTCTGGAGAGGAACAGAGTCGAGGGGCTCTCTAGTAAAAACACTACTGAACTGACTATTAAGGGCCTCGGCCTTATCCTTATCACTATTAGCAATTTTACCATCCAAGGACTGTAAAGGGGGGATAATATGTTTATCCTTCCTCTGACCAGTATGATTGTTCCCCCGAGTATTCCCAATGGGGTGGCAACTGCCCACCTGCCCCCACCCGGAGTGCATCATGCCCCTATCCGACAAGAGAGGAGTGCAGCAAGTTTGTAATAAAACTTTGGCTCTGATATTCAGAATAGGCCGCCTATAAGTGCCTGGATTGAAGTGATCCTGCAAATGCACGTACAGTTTATGTACCCCGTTTTACGTTTTGACTTCAGTTCAAACTTACACATATGGTAAAATATGAGATTTGCATCGAAAATTTGGACTTGAGGTTTGACTGCACCTGCCTTCCATAGGACGTTTTTGTTTATCACGAACATTTACCTTAAACACGCTAGAAAACTAATTCGTGCAATTGGTCACATCATTTGTACAGTGTGACTGCAATAGACCGTATACATACTGGCTTTCTACTGATCGCTGATTCGCACCCGCAGCCTGGCTACTACTGTACACATATTGTAAATTTATAAACTGTATGCAGTTCAAACGACGAACGGAGACATCGTAGCAGACCGCTATGCCGAAATTCCAGGGAATTACAAGATAGAATTATACTTATTTTTTCACATTTATATTGATGTCTTCATTACCACTTCATAATTCGATTATAAAATTTTGAAAATATATCTAAAACGGTAGCAAACACCAACGATCTGGAAAGAGATTAAGAACACAGTCCACATACGACAGCATCTTTCGTTCATGACTGTGTCATGTGTAAAGTACTTAGGCGTATTAGCCTACTTAATATTGTAATTAGCCTACTTAATATTTAAATTTAGAGCATTTGAGGAAAAATGCACCGCATTTCGTAATTAGCGACATATTTTACACAATCTTGTCACATACCCGTCGTCTTGGCTGTAAAAACCTTTTCCCAAAAGATCAGTTTGTTTCTTGATGGGAGTCGTCCGATAAACTGAACGAAAGAAATGTGGTCACGTGATCATCAGAAAATGCGACCAACCACAATAATGGACATGCTGTCATGTCCATTAAAAATCAGTTGTGCTCTCAGTACCTTCCTCAAGATATTGGGGTTATAAGCAAGGATGTCACATACTGTACACACACACATACAGTATACACCACCCTACAAGACTGCAAAGGTTACTTGTCTGCCTTTGGCGAGTAACCAACAATATTCACACTCAGGCTCCTACCAATTCAAATTGAGCAAGAAATAATCTCTAAAACAGCACATTTTTGCATCATTCAGCATCTCAACTATTAATATTTCTGGGAGTGAGGGGGAGCCACCTCCCCTCAAATCACACTTAGTAATCACATACATATGTACTTCATATGTGAAATGTTACGGTATTCAAAGAGATGATGATTAACTACAATAGGCCTGTAATATAGCGTCAATACGACTTTACAGGGAACAAGAAACTCAATTTTACAAAGGACACCAATTGTTCAGGACACCTTACTACAAACATTATCGATATATGACTCTTCCAGCTTAGGCATGGATCAAGAATGACCTTAAGAAACTTAATACGGATAGATTCCTGAATAACTGCTCCATTCAAGGAGAGATTGAGAGTGAAGTCTAATGAATGACAGATACAAAAAAAGAGAGGGTTTCATTAGCGTTACGCAAAAACATATTCACACTAAGCCAATCAGGAATTACCAGAGATCTCTATTCAAAATATTGGTACATGCTCTCAAATCTTTGCTCTTAAATAGAATAATGGTATCATCAGCAAAAGACCAAAGTTTAAGACCTTTGAACAGTTGAAGACTGAATCCAGGCATGCAATGACACTGTTCCAACTTGTTTATGCTTTAATTGTTAGCTAACCTCCATATTGCTAGTAACACTGCCTCGTTCTACTTGTTTTTCTATATATTTCTGAATTCTTTCTTCATCATCAAGATCCATTTTCTTCTTCTTTGCCAGTTCTTCTTGTCTCTTGAGAGTTTCAGGATCCCTGTCAATGTATGTGATAAACCAGCCCTTTTCTGTATGATCTACAGTGCAGTAACCTTTATAGAAGGAGAAAACAAAAGTTCTAAGAAGGCTTAATCCACTCTAAAGCAATGTTGTGATGAACACTGAGTATTGTCGGTCACAAATATCTGACTCAACTGAAAACATCACATAGATAGATTTCATAGAAATTTATAGATGGCATTAGATGTCATTCTTTATCTTCTCAGAAGCTGATCAACAAACCTAACATAGAGCATAGGATGAGGTGTTCTGCATTGAAAGGTTTCATACATGAGGGTCTCGTTGCCAACTTTGGTATTGGTGATTAGCAATTGCCAAGAATTACTTACAGATTATTATCTTGAACATATATGTTAATAAATTAATCAAAGTACCGCCATAGTACTGATGAATTTTACGTAACTTTGGGTTACCTTCACGTCCCAACCATTTCACAAATTCAGTCAAAGTCTCCCATTTCGTTGAGTTCATATGTGTGTGGTCCCTGTCAGATATATACTCATTGTATACAACATTGGAGTGCACTCTTCGAGTACCAAAGCGCCTTCTCAGCAATTCCATGAAATCATCCAGAAAAGATCTGTTAAAGTTTCATAATAAATATTACTGAAGCATGACAGTATTTAAAATCATTGATCTAAAAAGAGTACTAATTTCGATACTGAATACAGGCTACCTGGAAATGAGTTAAGTATTCTAATTTATAACCATAATTTTGAACCAGAAAGTCAAATGACTTTGAGATTCCTTGCCAAAATTCATGGAAAATAAAGGACCATACAAACCAATTTTGAAGTTCTGAAAACACTTACTCTTTCTTAAGATACTGTGTTTACAAGTTAGCAACTATGATTTCTAGCGACCTTAAGTGAACTTTGAGCTGCATATAAATGATTCATTACAAATGTTAGCAGTTTGAATCTCAACAAGCAGTCTTAGAAGAACTTTGGTTTTCATACTTATACCACTGGTGACCATAAATGAACTTTGAAATCCATTAAAAACGATGGGGACCATCTACTTACATTGGACAACCTTGGACAACCTTGGACAACCTACAATATACATCAAGTGCGAAGTTCCGGCGACTTTCCCACATTGAATAACCATGTTGAAAAGCTTTTCAGATGATAACATCGTTTGACCTAATGTCACCTTTCATCTCCATCAAAAAAATGATAAAGCTCATATACTCATCATGAGCTGCCTGTGTTACCAGTACAAAGCTCTAGCAACATTTACTGTAGTTGTAGAGAGATCTTCTTTAGTAAGATTTTATACTTAAGCAACTGGTAACCTCAAATGACCATTGACAGCCATGAAAAACAAAATGGATCACTTTCTACAATAAACAATCCACACACCAACTTTGAAGTTCAAGCACCACTCTTGAGACATCTAACTTCTTGAGATATTGTGTTTACAGTGTTTTCAAACTATGACCTTTAATGATCTCACATGACCTTTGACCTCCATCAAAAATGACAGTAATCATTTACTTATGAAGATTTACCACTGTTAATAGTAATTTAAGTTCCAGCAATGGTCAGTTGTAGAGATATCTTCATTAATAAGTTGTCACACTTTGAGAATTGGCCTTTGACAAATGACAAAAGGCCTTTGACATCCATGAGAAATACTAGGGATCATCTGCTCACAATGGACTACGTTTACACCAACTTTGAAATTCCCTTTTGAGATCTATAAAGTCTTTACAAGCCACGGCATCACACACACACACCCGTACAGTGTACACACACACACGTGACTGCTAATCAGCAAGAAATCAAAAAGACTCCTTCATATATTAGAATGGGGAATACTTCAGAAAATCCTTCTTAAGAATATGTCACATATACAGTACATTGAAAGTGCAAACACAAGCCATCCTAACATTACAAAATACAATGACAACAGTGTGCAGGTACAGTAGTCCAAATCTACAACTGCACCACTGCAGCACCAACTCCAAGGGAGTCTCTAAAACATGAGGCATGTATAGAGGTTTTATATATCGCTAATGGAAAGATCACCTTCTGTATCACTACAACTGCATCACCAGCTAAGGATGCACTTTTCTGACAGGCCAGTGTAATGTCTGATAACAGGGGTTGCCAAAAAGCATGGAACTCTGGAAAAAAGCCTTCTTAACATGAGACTTTTTTCAGCGTTCATATGAACAACAGCTTTATCTAATGGTGTAGCCTGGAATGTAGCACATCTGGCGTGGTACAACAATGACAGTGTAACTTTTCATGGAAATTTTACCGAGAGTTGGAAGGTAGTGTGAACAAAATCAGACAAACAGCCTTCATGATGCTTGGGAGGTTTCTCCTTCAGAGCACAGCATCCTGTTATGCAGTTTCTACTTGGATGTTATCCATGAAATCTAATTAGACTTTAAATCAATGTGTACTAATATTCCTAGCATGGTACAGGATAGTTTGAATCTTCAAACACCCTACTGTAAGTAGCTAAAAACAAAAACAAATACCCTGGAGTTCTTCTGACAAAACCGCACTCACTCTGAAAAGGCATCAAGGAATTCATCTTCATTCTCAGCAAATAGTAGCAACTGTCTTTGATGAGATTCTGAGGTTAAGTGGCACTTAAATCCATTCTGGTGGAAAGAAAAGTACAACTATTTCAAACGAGAAATCAGTTTGCAACAATTTATGAAACTACAGTAATCATATTTTTCCTATCCTTTAGTTTAAAGATTGTAAACGTTAAAGACCATGGCAGGCCATAGGATTTCAAAAATCAATTAGCATTAATAGAAAGTCAAAGGACTTTGTGATTCCTTGTAATATCTCTTTTTTCCCAAAACACACACAATCACTTAAACAAAAGCGACCCAGGGAGAAGGAAAGGGACCATATCAAAACGAATAACAGAACACAAAACGTGGATAGAAAATTACTGACACTAAAGTGTAGGTAAACATCTGCAAAAGCAACCTGATAAATACTTCTGGACCTAAGAGTGACAAAAGGTGACTAAAACAAGATACTTTGTTAATCTGGACAGAAAGTTGCTGGCAATGAAGTTGGTGATAAATCTAAATAGATGAAATCTGCAGATAAAATCCAAAGAAGATGGGACCAAATGCTATTCAGCAACATTTATCTGCTATTAAACATCTACTTTTTTAATTTTTGGCAAAGAGCAAGGAAGGGAGAACGGAAATGATCCTTCCTATTAGATTTCAATGGTGACAAGATGTGACACTTGACTTCCCCAAAATATTACACAATTGTTACCTACAAGCTGGTCCAGAAATGTTGGTGTTTGCTAAAAATACAAATCTCTAAGATAATTAACTTCGTAATTTAACATTTGAGTCGGTATGAAAACATGATTTTTTCAGTCTCCCATGGGACAATTCAAATAACAGAGATCATCCACTTATCAACTGCTACCAATTTTGACAGCTTGAAGTGGTAGTTACATTCAGTTGCTGAGATATCATCCTTAGTATGTTTTCATACTTAAGCCTCTGCTGACCTCAAATGACCTTTAACCTCCATGAAAATTGATAGAAATCATCTAATTACAGCGGACTACCAACTTTACAGATCTTTTGAATTTCAAGCAACTTTCCCTACATGAAACACTTTGTTTACATGGTTTTAAAAATATGTCTTCTATTGACCTCACATGACCTTTGACTGCCATTAAAAAGTGACAATAACTATCTACTTATTAAGTGCTACCAATGATAATACTTTTGAAATTCCAGCAACATTCCATTGATGGGAAACTCCCTTTGACTGATTTTCATACTTTACGCTCTCATGACCTCAAATGACCTTTGACCTCCATCAAAACAATAGAGATCATCTACTCACAGTTGACTATCAACACACTAACTTGGAAGTTCAACAACATTCCATTGCTGAGATATCTCCCTTAACAGGTTTTCCTTTTTATGCCATGGTGACCGAAAAATGACCTTTGACCTAGATGAAAAACAGTAGGGATCATCTACTTAAAAATGGACTACCACCACAACAACTTTGAAGTTCGAGCGCCTTTCCCTTCTTGAAATATACTGTTTACAAGCCAGGGTCAGGCCCGTAGCCAGGGGGATCGGAGCGTTCGAGCAACCCACCCCAACTTGAGGGAGGTCCATGTTTCCATCTTGAGACCTACCTGTACTTTCCGTTCACTTTTAGCAGGAAGGTAATTCCTTTCCACTTATGTCATAAAATGTATACAGGCCCAAACTGACCACAATATCTCATCACCACATACATATACTATGTGGGGTGATGAGATAATAAGCTCAAAAATGCGCATGCATGGTTATGTCATTGTGACTGTGGACATCATTTAACTAGATACAATACAAAGCCCGGGACACACTGCCACACCAACCTGTGACACAACGGCGACTAACCACCGCGTCTGCTGCGGTCTTGGCATTGGGACCGGTTCCACGACTAGAGTTCAGTTGCGTCGTAGGCCGTCAATGGACCCGATTAAATATGTTCAATTGTAGTCTGGTGTAGTCGGTGCATGTTAAGCCTTGTTCAAATCGCCACGACTACCAAAGTGTCTACTCTACTCAGGCGCGTAGCCAAAGAGGCGACTGCCCCCCCCCCCCCCCTTGGCCATATTTTGGTATTTGTTTTTAGGACTTCGCGAGAAATACCCACGATCATAGGCATAGCCAGGGAAAGGAGGACGAATAGGGCGACCCTGCTTGATCTCATTTTCGTCTTTTTCAGGCGATATTGCTAAATAGTAATTCCCTCAATTTATGCGGCAGGCCTACCAAGGCAGGGGTGGAATGGAGGGTTGGGAGCATGTATGTATGCATGTAAAACACCCAGGAAGGGCCGTGTTCTACTATCTGAGTTGTTTGTAGAGCCAAACGTTTCTTTGAATGCTCATCTCGGCATTGCATCATTTTTTCAGTCTAATTGTTTTCTCAGTAATGGAGAAATTGTAGACATGAGATCTATATTTCAAGGCTGGGTTCATGCAGCTGAAAAGCCTTGAAATTGGCTATTTCTGGCCATTTGGAGGGTTTGTAAAACTCAAAATTTTCTTTACGCCATGCGCTAACCGATAGTGGCGCTCTGCTAAGATGGTCTTCACGAGTTCGCACCCCCTTGGCATATTCCTGTCTACACCCCTGTGTCTACTACTGTATTTATGTAAATTGTCTACGACAGAAGGTCTTTTGTAGTGATCTAAAATGCTCCAGATTGAAGAGAGACCTGCAGATTTTCAAAATTTTCTGGGGAAGCATGTCCCCTTCCCCGAACCCCTAGCAACTCAGGCTTACGGCACATGCCAGCCACTTCCATATTTGGAAAAAGGTCCACATCATGGAAAAAAGACCCACCCCTCCACGTGGGCTGTCTGCAGGCCTGAGGGTGTCACATACACATGCACACACATGCCATCACCATTGCATAGATTCCTTGCCTGCCTTTGGCAAGGAACTAAAATATGAAGCTGGTGTAACAAAGCACTTGCAAAATTATACAATTCTAAAAACTACAATCACATAGTGATTCTGATCCAGAAGTGGGTGGCACTTTTTAACAAACCACAGCCTTGCTTACCTTTATTCATCGTCACATATCTCATCATCTCCTATCATGTGCAATGAATTGAATAAATTATTTCGAAATGCAATCACCTGGTCAGTGTACCAAAAGAAATTGTGTCTTGCAGTGTTATTTCACTGTGGACAGTCAAGTATATTATTAAAGAATAATATGTAGCAGGCCTTGTTCATCGCTAAACCCAGATACTGGATTAATCAAATGAATCAGACCTTTACTCATGTCCTGATCATTGTCATCAATCAAACTACTCTTGGCTTAAAATACTGTATAGTCCCTCCTCCCACAGAGGGTCTCTGCAATGCTATGAGACACCACATCCCTCAATTAGGCACTCAGTGTCAAACCAAATTTCCAGTATGACACAATCACAATGCACACTCTTCCCTGTCAGATGGATCCCCTGAAGTCAGTCGATAATATCATCCAATGACAACCACCGTTTCAACTTTCAAGTCAGGCTATGATTTTCCCCAGCCCAATTCAAGACCAAAATTCCTCCCATGATTGATCCCTACCATCACTTGTGAATATCGAATGGAGGAACGGCAGTATGGTCAATGTTTGGTGAATTTCTATGGAAAGTGTGACTATTTCCAATGTTTCTAAGGATTGATTTTGGCAAGTGATTCTGCAAATACTCCAAAATGTGTTTTATAAGTCACATGTGCTTCATTAGGCTTCCTACTGTAGGCTAGTATTTTGCCTTAATATTTGGTTACCTGTAGTACTTAGGCTAATACTACGGGCATACGTGAAATGCTTACCATTTAGTAAAGACCAACTTTTCAAAATATTCTCATAATATATTTGCATTGTCTGGAATGCTAATGACAGAAAAAAACTGGCAAATGGACAATATTCACTGAACAGGGTTGGCTGCTTTTATCCAGCACAATTTACGATCCGACAAAATCTAGAAAAGCTTTTCCTGGGATAAAACTGTAAAAAAAAATATGCAGTTCTTAGAAATAATATGGAAGTTATGGAAGAGCGTAGAGAGTATTTGAAAGCAAACATACTGTAGATTAGCGGCTCATATCGACCAATTTCACTTTCATATCTTACACAAACTGTAATTATAGAATCTAGAGAATTTGATGGTGTTTTCTTAAGTTCCTAATGGGATGCAATATATTTATTCATCTACTGCGAATGTTATACCTTATTGTTTTGTTACAAGGGCAGTTTGTGATTACAAAGAGTTGAAAAGAGAGCAGTCTGAATTGAATAAAATTGCAGAGAAAAATAAAATTGTAAAAAATAGGCTCTGGAAACTGAGCAGATTGAAAGAATGGGTATGGTGATCAGAGAAAGGAACATAGTTACAGCATAATTGTTCAGAAATGGAAGCATTTTTCCTTACAGACACTTCTCATAACTAATAAACCAAGAAAGCCAAAAGGTATTGTGGTTTTGATGATTCAATTATGAGTATTCTAAATATGGAGTATTGCATATGTTGACCCCAAATGATTTTTTACCTACAGTAGCTAACAAAATTAACACACTTCTTGCATTCAATAATAAGCAGTTGAAAATCAAATGAGATTTGCCTAAGCTTATCTTAGTGTTTACAAGGTTATCACAACTTGACCCCAGTTGACCTCAAATGACTGTTGACCTTCGCAGAAAGGAGTAGTCTTCTTTTGCTCCATAAGGCACAGCTACATACCCCATATCATACCTCTTCATGTTTCCTTTCTTGGTATCCTGTTCATACTATTTTGCAATATGATACCAAGTGACCTTTGACCTCTACCAAAAACAATAGGCTTTTGAACTCAATAAGGTACACTTGCATGTCAAAAGGGATATCTGTCCAGGCATCCCTTCTTGAGATATCACATAAATACACTTTTTGACTGAATGATCCCAACTGACATTTGACTTCCACAAAACAGGGTTCTTGTACTCAATGAGTTACACTTAGATATATCACATTTCAGACTTCATTCAAGCTTTCCTTCTTCAAATAGCAAATTTACAAAGTTATCGCAATTTGACCCCTGTTGACCCAAAATGACCTTTCATATCCACTGAAAACAATAGGGTTGTTTTACTTGATATAACTCATTCACATACTATGTATCAATAGCTTCCATGATTCATATCTTGAGATATAGTGTTCAGACTTTTTCTAGCTTTTCACCTTTGGTGATCTTAAACCTTTAGCCTCCAAAAAACAATGGGGTTCTTTCTTTGAATATGACCTACCAAAACACTCAGCTCAAAAACTACAACTAGACAGTATGATGTCAGTGTGTAACTGACATTATATGGCAGAATCCACCTGAGAGTAAAGAAGATACCAAAGAATGTGAAACATTTGCATATTAATAGAAATGAAGTGTGAACAGATAGTCAAAGCATGTAGATAAACGAACAGATACAAGGTAAAGAACAAAGAACTAAATACCCCATTGATACAGGAAGAGAGATACCTCAATAGAAAGACTGCCCAGACTACACTGTTCAGATACAGTATCCCAAGAATCAGTTGAGAATTTTGCTTTCCAGAAGCGCAAAAATATAGCTTATGGTAATGAATTACTGCATGTCACCAGTCACATTGTGTATTATACTGCGACCGGGTGAATAAACGAAGGTTTGGCACAGAGTGTGGTACTTAACTGGTGCCCTGGTCAATAGACACTACAGCGATTTCAGATCGGACATATCCCATTTTTTTATTTAAAATCTTCTCCATCTCTGGTCGAAGGGAACCAAAACTTTGCTATCATGTGTAAATTTATGATCTGTATCAGAGGACTGTATAAATGAAATGTAATCTTATTATTTCGGGATGTCACATGGTCATACAACTTTTAATAAGACATGCATAGTAGTAGATAAAAACTGTGTCGATGTGACGTAACGAAATAATTTGTGTTTTTGTTTTAAATAATCATACCATAAAAATCATACATTCACACAGGGTGGCAAAATATTGGTCCCCTACGACCAGAGATGAAGAGGCTTTTAAATAAATCTAAAAAAAAATAGGATAGTAACCCGATCCGATATCGCTGTAGTGCAGTGTGAGTGGCGCTTTACTCCGCAAAAAAAGTGTAGTGGAACTGGGCTAATCCTCAGTCACACTCACAGAATCCAGAGGAAACGCACAACCAGGCATAGGTCTAGTCCAAATCCTCAAATTCTGGGATAGAAATCAAACTAACCTCATCTCTGCATTGCTTTTGACACATTTGACAATACCATCTCAATTTTTGCAATCCTTTTGCTTTAATGCGATTCGCAATAGCCTTCGGAGTCAGAAAACCGTGTTTCGGCATGTTTTACTTGGGGCTTAACGTGAAACAAAACATGAGCACTAGGCAGCTAGCATTCATGTATTATCACACTAGCACTAGCTCCGTATTGCCATTGTGTAAGTACTGGGAGTAGGCAGTCTACGTACAAAAGGCTAGTGGGCAATGACATCCCTGACACAGGAGGATTACAGCTGACCGCTCGTTGACCGCCGCTAACACTACAGCGATATCGTATCGGATTGTTATACCATTTTTTTAGTCTTATTTAAAACCATCTCTATCTCTGGTCGGAAGGGCCAATATTTTTCCACTCTGGGTAAATAAACGATTTTTGATATGACTAAAAAAAGAAAAAAATACTAATTATTTCGTGTCCTCACATCGACAGACATGTTTTATCGGACTTCGCGTGTCTACTGTAGGCTACCAGTGTTGTTTGATTTGAATTGTCCTCTGATACAGATCCTATATTTTACACATGTTGGCAAAGTTTGAGTTCCCTCCGACCAGAGATGGAGGAGATTTTACATAAAACTAAAAAGTCGGATAGATGTCCAATCCGAAATCGCTGTATAGTGCACCGCGCTGTAGACATAATTCGTATTGCGTTAATATGGCAAGTCGCGTTGGACACAATTCGATTCACATTGCTTCAACCCGTTGAGAAATGGACAATAGACCAATCAAACACACGGAAATGTGATTATTCTATTACGCACTGGGGGAGTGTTTGTCTATGGTGATAGTGACAGAAAATCTTGCTTTCAAAAGTTTTTTTTTTTTTTTCGCATGCACACAGTGCAAGAACTTGAGCAGCTGTACGTGTATACATGCATATAGCTAGGGCTTTTACTGGGCTATACGAAATGCTAGTACACAAAGCTAGATGCTTTTATTTTCAACCTAGTTCCAAGAGGATAGTTCAGTTAGCCATGGCTAATCTTACCCGAGTTTCTCTATACAATTACGCAAAAATGAAACAGACAGAATATATACTATAAAGGAATGAACAGATGTTAAAGATATTACATATTACATCACATCACAAGTTGTCTCTACCGTTGTAGAGACAACGGTTTAGATTCACTCCAGTGGTTTAGACCACTTCTGTATCACTTAGACCCTGCGACTTCACCCATGCAGGACGATGATTGCACTTCTCACGTTGTACCGAGTGGCAGTGCATGGACGGCTATGTCCTTCCTCAGAAACAGTTTTTTTTTTTTTTGCAACAGTGAAAGAAAGCCAGGAGACTATGGCTATTATTCATCTAAAAACTTTCTGCCACTCCAAGCCAACCAGCGCTCCATTCAGATAGTCCACGATTCAACCTAGTATGTAAGTATGGTATATCCCTTATAAAAAAATCTTATACAATTCTCATGAAAACTCATGTGAATTGTATGAGAACTCGTGAGGATTGTACGAGAACTGGTAAAATCATATGAGAACTCTCGAAAAAATAATGAGAACTCATGAAAATCTTGTGAAAATTTTACAAGAACTTGCGAGAATGTAATGAGAACTTGTGAGAATCTCATGAGAGTCTTGTGAGAACTCAAGAAAATCTTGCAAGAACTTCAGTGTGAGATTCCTATGAGATCTGGCACGAACTCGTGAGAGTTGTATGGCACCTATAAAGTACAGTATATAGGCCCAGCTTGAGACTCCCAACAATGCAGATAAAAACAAAAATGCACTAGGCTGGCGCGGCGGCCACTGTATGGTCCTTCCCTTCCCTAATTCAGACCGTTCATCCAAAACACATTCTTATCCAATGATCTTGAATGGTTTTAAGCCGGGTGTTATGGTTGTTATGAATGATGACAACTGGTCCCAACTTACATGCAAATTTTGATCTCAACTGGCTGTTTTATAACTGGTTTCAAAAGTAATAAATGGTTTTGAAAGGAAAATTAACCAAAACACATTTCAAACTGTTTCAAATAATTTCTGATTATTCAAGAAATGTCCCACATTCCACACTGAAAAACCAGGAGGATAGAATATGAAACCGGGAGGCAGGGAAATCTGAAGAGAAACTACCCCGAGCAGCGGACAACTTTTTCTCTCTTTTTTTCGTTCTGCCATATAGGGGTGCCAGCCACAGAGGCGCTACTTGGGTATAAACCAGGATTGAGGCCCCCTGTAAAAACCGGGAGTGTTTCAGGTCTGATATAACACTAAATTCTAGTACATTCCATATTATGTTGATGACATTAGAAACTGGATGTTCGTTATAAGCTGTTATAACAAATGTTAACTTACATGTTGCAAACATTAAAGTAGCATTTATTTCCCATATGGCCTACCATACGCATTTGATATCGATATATCGGGATAATGGTTTGACTGCTCATATCATACAGTACAGTCTACTGGACTTGCCACTGGAATAGCGCATTGAGACACCGGACTCCATATAGTAAAGAAAAACCTTAGAAATACAAAACTTCTGATATGGAGCTGTATAGACACAAAAAGTTGCTTAGTACGACTCTGAGGCAAGCAATATTCCATCTCTCTTCGCTTCACCATCATGCATGCAGCTGCTTATTACATTTCGGGCCGAGTGCAAAATTTACAACTACAGAGTCGTGTGCAAAGCACGTGTTATGTAGTACATACATTACAACAGGCTTCGCGCGTTGTTGCATCCTCTTCTGCCAAGAACTCGTGTCATCGTTTTTCTGGAAGCTTAAACAAGCGAAATCAATAACTAAGTTATCAATTTCCATTTCTATTGAAATATCAGTTGCAGATATTAGCGTAAGTATTTTGGAAATCTGACTCGTCGTGTAAATTCATATTTTTGGTCGTAAACACAAGCTCATTACCAAAAACAATGTTGTGTACCTATGTATGTCCAACTTCCAAGCCATACTTTTGCGTTGACTGCCAAGTGCCATTTGTAATTAATAATACGTGCACGATGCACACTAGACATATGCCGCATTACCATTAGGACTACAATGGTTAGGCTTTTTGATTATCATATATAACTTAATGGTTACCATAGGCCCTCACTATTCAGCTTACTTAAGGTTAGCCATTTTCCACACAAATCGCTCAAGGGACTGTATGAGTCGTTTGCTATTGCAATGCAACGTTAGTTCAAATTAGGCATACTGACTGATTTATCTTACTCCTAGCACACTGAGCTGCAGCTATTGTCTTCACCCTCCACAGCAAGCATGGATACATGCAATACATTACAACTACAAGGCATGGCAAAACTGATACTGTGATAGCCCATTTATAGGCCCAACACTCTGCATTCCATGCACCGCAAATGATTTTCGTGGTGAGCGCAGAATCTTAATCTTTCCTGGGGAAATGTTTGCCTTGGAGTCCCAGCGTGCGCAAAAAAAAATCAGCCTTGGTGTACAACTTGTGAGGCCTAGCCTAATCACTGTACATGTTGTACTACAAACAACTTCTAAGTCAAAACTGCGGCTACAAAATTTTCTGCTAAAGTATGTTTCCACTTAACTCATGTGAAGGACAGCACTAAATGTGCTCATGAATTTCCTGCCAAATGTGAAAGAATATATGTAACTGTATGCTTCAAGTTGGAAACACAATCATTGTACAGCAGATTTTGTAATGTTGCATTGTGAGGTAGGTTATATAGTGCCTGTGTTTGTTGTGGTACCAGATTGGAAAGTCTGCCCTGCGAGGGGAAAATTTGAATCTCAAAGTGTCTAGCGGCACAGTTTCACAACTCCAGCTACTCAGTGCAAGTCTGATAACATGTTCCCAATTTAACCGCGCAAAAGTTAGCCCTACCTTACCCGAAAATCATAAAACCGAATCTCAGAAAAGTCAAAACGCGGTACATTCTGGATCCCCTAGAGATTGTATTTGCCGTGCCACCTATGACGTATGTAGGCTGAATGCATAGTACACATGTACTGTGCATACTGGTATATATCGCATACATCATCGGAAGTTGGTGGTTTAAAAACTTGCAAAGTCGGAGGGTGGAAAGGTTAGCACACTGCCTGGGAAAGGCGATTTCCGGCGATCTAGGAGGGTAGTTTTGGCCAAAATTTTCTTGGTATGATCCGCGCCAAAGGATGGTGGCGGTCTGCTTAGATAGTACTGGCAGCGCAATTCTCTTGATCTTCATTAAGATCCCCTGTGCATATTGCTAACTTTCCAGTCTGGTTGGCGTATGAATGCTAACACCTTGGCGTAACTTTGGTGTGGTCTTTACATTTAAGGCACTCTGATAGGCCTAATGTTAGAGAATAGCTAAATGCTAAACTGTGTCACTGCAGACAGATCACAGTGACCAGTCAGACCTAGCCTAGGTTGCCCTCCCTAACAGTAAACTGAACCTTACAAACAGAAGCAAAATTTCCTTGAATTGTTACAACTGCAGAACATGTCTCTCTTAAGCATGACACTGAGACTCTGGAGATGCAGTTAAGTGGGTCCAGACCTGCAACTCCATGGACAGTGACTGGGACTATCATCATCCAACTATGGCTACGCTTCTACTCCAAAATTTTTTCACTCTGTCCCAGTCAAAATGACTCCACCTCCATGGACAGCAGGCCTGGGGTTTTAGATTTTCCAGATGTGCTACAAATCACACTTCTCAGGAAATTAAGTAGAGTGGTAGGTGTGCTGTTTATAAATCTTTCCAATATTACCTGTGTTCCCAGTTTTCTTCTACATGTGCAAAAAATCGCACTCCTCACAGTTATTTGAGGAGAGTTAATTCACAATTCAAGGTCTGGGACAGCCACTGCATCTCCACTCCAGATTGGAGGCTTAGGCCTTGTGGACTTCAAAATTTTTCAGAAAAAATATATTTACACAGGATGCATGCTCAGTTGTTCTCAAACTGTCTCACTGTACCTCCATGGACTACAACTGTGTCTCTACTCCAGATTGGAGACTCATAGGACATAACAAATTTTTCAGGAAAAAAATGTACAGCCATTGTATTCTGCACTTACTCTATTTGCCTTCAGCCTACAATAGATAACAGTGGACAGTGCACATCACACCAACCTGTCTGCATTTCGCTAGAGAAGAGTGCACGGTACTGACCTCCCACCCAGAATTTGACTCGCCTATGTATTTCGCATTCATCACCCTTGGTATAAATTGTTCAAATAACCTAATGTAACCTCGATAGCATATGTTTGACTCACTATCGATACATACTACACGGCTTGATGCAGCGAAATCTAGACCTACCATATTTTTTTATCAAAATTACACGAGATAGCCTACGTGGACATTTATGAAAAATCACTTTAAAGTAGACGTCCAAGATTGTCTCCTCGCAAAATCACCTGATATTCCATTCAAACGTAGAAGTTTGCACTTGATTATTTGTAGCAAGCAAGAGCTTATGTTAGCATGCCTGTCTCTTCCTTGAACAGGCCAAAAATGATTAATGCCCGCATTTTCACGGGAGGTCAAATTCTGGGTTCTTGATTCTAACATGGTGATGAAATATTCACCGCACATGAACTGAGGGGGTCAAATTCTATTAAATAAGGGCAAGGGTTTGTATGGACAAAATGACCATTGCTCTCAGTTGATAAATGGAAATCAAATTCAAAGTTTCAGACATTGTTCTCGTTAAAATAAAATGGAGGATTTGTGTTTTTATTATGCTCCAGTGCAAAAATGGTGGTGAAATTTTGCATAATTCCATTAATGTAAGTCAAATTCTAGGTCGCTAAGTCAAATACTATCATCAATGGGTCGAATACTGGGTCCCTTCTGTTCCTTGTAAGACCCCCCTGCTGCAATTGAAAGAAACGATACTTGTTAGTCGACGCCCATAGCTTCGATTCTTAGATTTGCTCAGCTCGTTACATGTTTTTTTTTTTCTTTATCATTTTCATCTGCGTTGGTGGCTATGAATAGTTGCATTATAGATTCTTGTGCACACACCTAAAGAAAAAATTCACTGTGAAGGTGAACAGTGACGCAGACATTTCTACTGTTTTATCAAGTGCTAATCACCATTTTAGCCTGCTAGCAAGACCCTTTGAATTTTATCCTAGTATGTAACACAGAGTACCTTTTGAAATATTACTGACTTTCACTCAGGGAAAAAAGGGGATTTAATTGATTGCTCCAGGTCATTTTCACCTACCCAGCAATACCTACCTCAATTCCTGCATGCCAACTTCCAACTAGTACTGACAATCAGTTGTCTCTTAGCGGAACATACTGTACTGATATCCCATACAGTATATATGTACCACTATATCACGACCAACAACATATTAGTGCAATCATGGTGTTTCTCCTGTGCACTTTTCTACTTGAAGAAGTACTTTACTGCTAGAATTGTTGTTGGCGCTGTGTATTAGCCTAGCATTACTCCTGCTTCAGTTTTAAATGAGTTTGTAGGTTAATTTAAATGCAGGCATTACTTGGCATGTGTGAGTTTTCTTCCACTGTGGTGGCCCTTTATGTGCGTTATCGGAGCCATATGTACATGGCTGTACATATGTGCCATCACACCACCTAGGCCAGACCTACTTGTGTTAGTGTATGAATCTCACTTTAGATCATAGATGCATATATCTCGTAGTCTGAGGGTAAGCCGTACATGTTTCTGGGCGGATCTGCAATCAGGGGTGCAGGGTATATGTCTACCTACAGTCCCAATGGGCTTTGATATACTTGCCTGCAAGTTGAATTCTTCTAGTTTTAGTTGTACTTGGTAGATGAGACAAACGTTACCCATAACATAAGTAATTATAGTGTAATAGTATTTTAATCACTTCCTGTCAGGAATGAAAAACTCCAAACGGTCGCATACTGTTCACTGCACCAAAGGCCTAAGCCTACAAGTACAATGCAAAGGTCCTCAGTGACACTGTGAGTACTGACTCCTTTCTGGTGCATCAGCGACAAAGCTGTTACCTCGGCGTGCCGACAAACAGCCTTGGCGTACAACTAAACTAACACTTATTTCTGTAGATTTTGTACCCCAAACTTATTCTAGCCTAGGCCTAAGTCAGAACTACAGCTAGCCTAGGATAGGCCTATATTGCATTTTCAGCTGCGACTTGTTTCCACACATTAAGTCACAGGCTTAGGTCTACCCCAAATATTCCTTGCCAAGGCAAAAAGTTGTGATGTAATTCCTTGTATCCCAATGCACTTGTTAATATGGCCTTACTACAACATTTTTCTCTCAGACACAAATTTTTCAGAAATGATAGCACATTGCTAAACTAATCTTTCATTTTCTTGCTAATCTTTTCACTTGTTCAGGACCATCATGAATGACAACTGCTTTAACTGTGGCAACCCTGGACACTGGGCCAAAGATTGTCCTGACAACGAATCAAGTGGTGGCAGTGGCGGCAATAGTTACCGCCGTTACAATCGCAGAGGTGATAAATCATCTAGTACCTGTAGAGATAACATTTTGTTCAATAGTGCTCATTTTGTGCAACGGATGTAGGTAACCAGGGCTAGTATTAGGGCCATAGTATTAGGGCCTCTGAATCAGGGCCGTAGTATTAACCTTTACCACTTTTAACATATTTTGAATATTATTTTTGCAAGTGCACATGTTTTGTGTCATTTAATACTTATTCTGACATTCTGGATTTTTCTAGATGTTTCTTGAATTCTAGATGTCTAGATGATCTAGAATTGTAGAGGTTTCTTGAAAAATCTGAAGTCCGCAACTTGTGGAAAGTTGTTCATTCACTGTGATAAGGAAGTACTTAATTGCCAAGGTGGTTACACTACAGTACTGTACTTGCGATACACCCACTACCTTAAGATAACATTACATTACAGTCATCACTTAAATATTTTCGGAAAAGATACACTTCGCAACACTCCACGTCATCTTGTTTACATTTTCATCACACTTTGAAAAGAATATCTCAAAATTGGTACTATAATATATAGCAACAGATTTTCATTCAGGGTTGCACTCTGCAACTTTTGAAAAAAGCCAGCACTTTTCTTTATGCATCGTACACAGCATTTAGTAGTAATTCTTTTGTAGTCGAAATTAAGTTTGTGAGAAAAATGTAGCTAATTGAATTTAAATTTCATCAACCAACAAATGTTGTGCTGGTTTTGTGTTCAAAATTCATGATAGTGTGTGTGTGTGTGTAGGTGTGTATTTGTGTGTGATGTCCTGCTTGTAAAGATCTCAAGATCAGACATTTGTTTGATTTTGTACTTTGTTTCTGATGGAGGTAAAAGGTAAGCAGAGGTCTAAAGATGAAACCTTGTAAAAAATAATATCTCAAGAATGCAAGGTTATACTGATCTCACATTAAGTATATGTATCCTTTATAAATTACGTGTAAGATCCCTTGTTTTTAGTGGATATCAAAGCTCAGAGTTCAGCAAAAAAGAAAGTTCAGCAAACGTCAAATATGTACATCTCAAGAAATTACGCTTGGACTGATGTCATTTGTACAGTACTTGATGGACCACATCGTCTAATGTCTGGAATGTTTGTTATGTGTGATTTCATGCACTAGTTGTCATCGTCCAATTCTTGTTTCTTAAAAGGTTTTTGTGACTGTGAGGTAAAATATGGACGATATCATCAATTTGCTTTGCCCAGACAGAAAAAATGCAGCCCCTACACCCATGTTCTGGTAGTGGTTAGATTACATCTCATTTCTCAGTTACTATGTTGTCTTCAGTGGATTCACATCTCAACCACATTATGCCAGACAACACACCACATCTTTTATACACCCGTACATGTCTATGCAAATGGTACAGGTGTGTAATATTCTCATTGTCATAAATTTAATATAGAGGAGTTATAATGAATGGTTCTGAACTATGTGGATCTTCTCTTGGATTTACTTAGCTTGCTCAGTCTGAGTAAGTTTCAGGCATTCCGTAAGAGGAGGTGGAGGACACAAATTTGCCTTCCCCCCTTCTAGAAGAAGGGGGGTAAGTTACCCTCCTTTCCATTTCTGTAAGAATGTATCAATTTTCTTGGCTTGTTACTGAGGTGGATAGTTTACTTACTGCTAATAATTAAGACCACCAAATTGAGTGCAGATGTAAGCTGTGTGCAGTAGTTGGCTGGAAGATTTTTCTTTATTTGGTGGTTTCAGTTCAGTATCATACACAGAACAGCATCATTTAAGTCAATTAATCCTAAAACAAGTAGCTTGCTTAGGACAATGCTTTGAAGTATTAAAAAAAAAGAAAAGAAATTATGCCACCAATATTTCAGGACAGGTTTTTATCTGCAATAATACATTCAGCATAAGCATGGCAGTGAGCTTAAATACGGCTGAGTTGGGGTCTGGTAAGTTCACCAACCAAACATTCAGGAACCTGAAACTCAAATGAACAAAAGAGTACCCATATGAAGAAGCAAAAATCTCTCAACTACCTGTATCAATGCATGAGTAGGTATACAGCATTTTGCTATCATTCTGATCTCTAAACAGCATAAGTATGACAATAGATCAACAACATACACAAATGTAAGAAACAGACCCATTGATTTTGTGAAAAAAAAAAAATTCTGTTTTGGACTTAAATTTAAGAGCTTATAGTACTTCCAGTGGAATTCTGTTCTCCTGTATCTAGACCAAAGATTGTGCAGCACTAAAAATTGCATGGTGCTATAGAACTGTTGCTGTGAATGGAACTTGCAATCAAAACCACTTCAGAATGGCAAAAGGTCGATCAGAGAAAAAGTGGTTGATAGTGCCTTTTAACTCAAATTCTCCTTGAAACTTCTTAACTGTTATGTAAGCCAAACTATATCACATTCATTCTTTTTTTTTATGCTAGTCTCTTGTGGAAACACATAGAAAAGATCATGTGAAGCTTCCCAAAATTTTCAAGAATCATACCCTAACATGATGATATATATAGTGAATAGCCTAACCACGTTTTCGTTCATTGGATCTAAAAGTGAACTTGTAAGACACAAAGTGACGTTATATAAAGAAGTGTTTGAATGATAAGTCACCATTTATCAATTCTTAATGTCTTTTAATAGTTAGATTCAAGGCTTTAATTTGTTGAAAGATGGCTTTTTTAAGGATTTGTGATAGTGCTACATGTGTAGGCCTACACAGTCTATAGTATGGACTATTGTGCATCGTGTTTGTGTTTTCAATTATTCATGGCTAAGAAAGGTTTAAAATTCAGAGTTAATCTCGTCCTGTACTGGGTAATACAAACGTGGTTCCATCTGTCTGCTACTTGACTCAGCCCGTGAGCTGAAGATGCTATTGCCTAAACTTGACAAGTACTGTAGATAAGACATTTCTGGAAGATTCCTGAAATAGCCAGGTATATAGATTCTTTTTCATGTTTTGACATACTTATGTCTTCTTGTCATATGCATTGCCACAAGTCTAAACCCTGACGACTGGCAATGCAACATGACAGTGCAGAAACCTTAAATCTACTGTCACCGTAGCACACGGCAATTGTCACATTGTATTTACTATCTGATCCTTCATTTGCCCCATAGAAGTGTCCAGAACTATACAAAAGACAGGTAAATGTACAGTATGACCTCGGTGGCATAAACCTAGTACCCCAAAGCGTATCTCCATCTCAATATAACAGCCATGCAGTTTTGTGACAAGCAGAGAAACTATACATGTCACTGTGGGATTCCGTAACGTTTTCTCTTCGAGTGTTTCTCCAGTGTAGCCATGGTGGAAACTTGTATATGCATGACATGACCTCAGTTTCATTCAAAAGAGTTGTGGTCTGTTAGATTTGATACAAATTTGTAATGTGATTCCTGCCTGAGTGTGGAAGGTAAGTTATGGTTATCGTCATCATCATCATGGAAGAGCAAGTTTACTTCCTTACCTTGTTTTCTCTTATCAGGTGGCTATGCTCGGGGTTCTAACCGCCGATCAGGTAAGCAGCTTGGCCTAACTGTGGCTGCCGACTGTATTGCTGTGTCGTGCATTGCCTTGTGGTTTGCTGCAACACTTTTTTTTCCATTATCCCTGTAGTGTAATAAATCAGTGTAGTAGCAGGTATCATAATGCTTGTTGTTGTGGTTGGTTCTTGGTTGCACATTACTATTACCATATACTGTCTTGTCATGTTACATTTTGGTATTTTATGGGTAACTCTTTAAATTTGAGAGGAAATAGGACACATCAACTGTTGGCAAATGTGATAATTCAGATATCCAAGATAGTGGTAATGATACATTTTGGTTTAATGACTGTGTTTTGGGAGCTGCTAAAGTCAGAGCTGTCATGTCAGTTTGATTCCTGATGCATTTTCCCAAATGATGAAAGTATTCACATTTGTAGTGCTGTGGCCTACTGACCCATTATTTCCTGTAGAAAGCTTATCCATGTCTTGTCAAATATTGCACAATTCATAGAAACTCTAATAAGATTGCTCACAAGTGTGGGTACAATTGCCAGAAATCGAACTCAAAATCACAGAAATAACTGAAGAAGGAAATAAGTAGGTGACCAAGATGTCAGTGATTTAATTCTCAGAAAGCATCATATGATGTTCAAAATCCTGAGTACAGACTTTCCCTCTAGTTGGCCTCAAATTTCCCTCAAAAGTTGTTGTGGATATCTGATAAGTTACGAAAAAAGGATAGACTGACACAACAAATAACTGCATTGATTTTGGGAGGTAATTTTTGACAACCTTTCATGTAAAGTATGACAAAAGATTCAACATGGCCACAATTTCTTGAAAGTGAAAATATTAAATAATTGTTTTCTTTTGAACCAGGCTATGTTGTATCAATTTCTTGAAAATAATTTCCAATAAAAAACTTCCAGCAGAAAGAAAGTAAATGTGCTTCTTAAACTTGCTAAATAAGAAAGAAAAGAAAAAGTGATTTATCAATGGTCCAAGTTAGCCTCAACCACCCTAGTAGTTGAATATGTATCCTGTGGTGTTGAAACAGTAAACAGTAGAGAAATGCTGTTGATCACAAAGGTCTAAAAATAATTTAACAGAATTGTTTAGTTTTTCGTTGTATGTAGTACAAATGTTTTACAAATTGCACATTTGCTTTGTTCTACAACTGTGGTGTCACTCTGATCATTTGGTAAATGTAAAAATGCTTGAATGAAGAATCAAGCAGACAGTTTCTTCTACCAAATAAAGTTTATTTTACTTACATAGTTACCAGGATGTTTTTTTTTACATGGCCTTCATTTATGCTTGGTGTAGTAAAGCAAGTAGTGCATGAGTGCAAACAAGGCAGGAAGGATTTTTGTGTGAAAAAACAGGGTCTATTGGTACCATATTATTGGACAAATTTTTTTTTCAGTAAAATAAAAGAGTTTTGTGGCCACTAGTCGTGGGGTGATGAAGCAGAACTGTTGTATTTTGCAGTTTCGTAACAAATGCAAAAAATGAGGAATAGTTGTATTTAATGTACCTTTTAGATGCAAGTGACCTGAGAATTTAGGGGTTCATGCCCTACAGTACGGACTCTACTCTTTGACCCATGTGGAACCCTACTGTAAGTTTCAAGACATAACACCAATTTACCTGCCTGCTACTGCATGCTTCTCACAGAATATGCAAACTTTTGAGGAAATCAGCAGGTTTGTAAGTTGTGGTCATAGCATATTGAAATCCAGTTTCCAACATTGGTAATATATGTGATGTATTAAACATGCAGCAGCAAAGTTTCGCTAAAGAATTATTGATTCAGTAACCAAGTACTGGGGCAGGTTTGATGAAGTACTCACCAATGTAATAAATTAGCCCCAACATTATTCAAGTAGTGATTTGCATCTCATTGCGTCAATGCTGCTCTACGAAATTCCAATTTAAAACAATGAAGTAAATTGGAGAGATTACTATGCAACTGCCTGCTTTTCTCTACAGATCATCAATAAACTCATAAGTGTCAGACCTTTTCTTGAATCTTAATGTAGCACTAGTTGTTTTCTCGTTTTGCTTCTGCACACTAGCACACTATACAGTACACTGATCTATGACAATAGAAGAATTATATATGTGAATGAATCTATTGCTCAAAGGTTAACATCATATCAAGTGATTTGTTGAAATGGTGACATTTGCTTGAGAATTATGTAATGTTTGTTAGAGGGAAAAGAATAAGGGAATGTCTTAGTGTGGTATGTACTTTATTTCAGCATCATGTTGCAAACTGCATGGGGGTAAGATAGCATCAAATGTGTGTTTTAAGTCATACATCCCAATTGGAATTGACTGGAGAGAATCGGTGAAAAGGAAATCATATTGGGTGACTGATCTCTTCTGTAGTATTGGACCAGATGTGCATTTTTATGGATGGTTTTCTTCTGACTGGCAATACTACACAAATACGGCTGGAAAAAGTGTAAATTTCCCGGGATGCTAATAACAATATAGTCGGATTTCCCGCCAGACCTAACATGGCACCGTAGGCGTCACACAATAGCGAAGCGATTGTCATACCAGGGTGGGAGTCAATGGGCCCGCCATAGGGCCCCCTGTGGAGTCCATGGACGACCCCTGTAGGGTCCAGGGTGCAAAGCCCTGGAAACTCAGCGTTTTAAATTTTTAAGTGTCCAAATCATTTGAAATCCAGGCTAATTTCAACCCTTTAAGTTGACAAATCTTATTGTATAGGGTGAAAACACGATAGTTCGATCAGAAAAAAAAAAATCATTGATATTGCTTCAAAATCAAATAGTTCTATGAAATGTTGCAAATGTCATGTAAAGTACAGTAAACTATTACATACACTTTTGAAGTTGAAATGTCCCTACAAGTCTCGTGAAAAGAATCACATAAGATCGTGTGCAGCCTTCTGAAAATTTTAAGTAATGATATCCTAAGGTAGTGGGTGTATCGAATAGCCTAACCACCTTGGAAATTCATGTTTCTGTGTTACAGGGAACAACCGACATTTTGTAAGGTGCAGGCTTCAGAGTTTTTCAAGGAACATTGAATTTTTTTTGTTGTTGTTCATTGATCCCAGTCACTTAACAAGTTTAGACTAAAGGTTTGAAAAAGCAGACTTGGTTTTGTGAAGGGGTTTTGGGACGTAGAAATATGCTTTCATTTTTGTATTTGTGTGGGTTGCGATATGTCCGCTGGCTGTCATTTTGCAGATAATTTGCATATGCAGACCTAAGGCAGGCCTAAGCTTATGCTTTTTAACTGACATTGAATGTAGTAAAGGAGGTAGTCCTATACGTAGAATCTTCTGGAAACATTTGCCAACGTTGTTTTTTCACATAAATAACTTGAAAAATATTGATCATGAGTAAAAAATAAGTATGTACATTTGCAGGAATAGTAGTTAAATTCAATTTTTGGGGAAGATTGAACGTGGATGGGGCATTTGGGATACACATTTGAATGGATTTATTTACCCGTCATTCTCAGACGTAACTATTTAGGAAACCACATGTATGATCTCTACCATTCTGTGATCGAAAGTTCGAAACAAGCATGGTATGTACAAGATAAACACGGCCGGAAGTACACGTGGTATGTGAAAATGATATTATGAAAACGTTTAAAACGGTCTTGGTTCTTGAGCATGTGCAATGCATTTGTTGCTCACGTTGTACGCCGCATTAAATTCCTCTCACAAGTTCATGTGGTTTGGTTAATATAACTCACTTACACTACTGCAGCCATTTCATAAGCCCCGTCGCTGTACCAATACACCTGGTGTTGAGTAGTCTGTGAGTGGGGGTACACCTGGTGTTGAGTAGTCTGTGAGTGGGGGTACACCTGGTTTTGAGTAGTCTGTGAGTGGGGGTACACCTGGTGTTGAGTAGTCTGTGAGTGGGGGTACACCTGGTGTTGAGTAGTCTGTGAGTGGGGGTACACCTGGTGTTGAGTAGTCTGTGAGTGGGGGTACACCTGGTGTTGAGTAGTCTGTAAGTGGGGGTACACCTGATGTTGAGTAGTCTGTGAGTGGGGGTACACCTGGTGTTGAGTAGTCTGTGAGTGGGGGTACACCTGGTGTTGAGTAGTCTGTGAGTGCGGGTGCAGAAAATTCCAAGCCAGGAAAGACCAATTCTTTGATGCTTTTAGCTAATATGGAGTAGTTTCTGTTATTGAGTTGTTGGCCATCTAAAGCCAGGAATTTTTAGCATTTCCATATCACTCTGTGAGTGTGCATGGTGTGTTTACAATGGATGTATGTAAGAGGAGGAAATTGAGCGTATACTGTACCTCCATTCTTGTTTGTTAGCCTCTGAAGATGGCAATCTTCACAGGTGAACACCGTACTGTATGTTAATAGCACTTTGTTTGGAAGTATCAGATTTTTGGTTTCAATGAAAACAGAAACCTATGTATGTGGTCATGATTGTGTGTGTTTGGGTGCCTATGTGATGCTTAGCTTGTTATATATCTTAAGAATGGAAAACTGACAGTACTCAAACTTAGTACATAGAAGCCCTATATTGAGAGGAAGAACCCGATCGTTTTGGGGTGAGGTCAGAGGTCAAAAACTGGAAACTTGCTTAATGCAGTATAGCAAGATAGGAATGATGGATACTACTGATACTGTACTTGATATTTGATTGATCAAATTGTTTAATGAGCTTGTCAGTCTTTTCAGCTTTGGTGGACAGTATTACTGACATTTTGCAGCCAATCTTGTGAGTTGTGATCAATGCATCGGTGTGCGGTGCAATGTACAGTACTTGTGTTGAAAAATTTCTTGTTCTCCTTCATTAAGAATCTAAATGTTGTTCACTGGAATACTGATTACAAGTTGCATTGTTTATGGTGATGCATAAGTAGGTCTTCACATGCAGACTCGAACCCCTTTAAAACTGGGTTCTGGTAATATTTCGACAAATTGATATCCAAAACTGCCTTTGGTCAGTTTGGTGTACTTGGGACATCAGCCATTGCTATGCAATTAAAGTTTTACACAGTTGGAAATTCCTCTTTGAAAAGCCTTTGTTTCAGTATGACTTCATATTATATCATATTAGGAGCAGATTCATGAATGAGTTATCCACAATAATTGAAAATGCTTCTACTTGTATTTCTTTGAAACTTGCTCACAATATTTCTTTGGTAGTGGGCCATTTGGGGTTATCAGGAACTTTTGGTACAAAATGTTTATCCCACAGATTTTCATGTGCAATCTTATTGGTTTGTTGCAATGATGCATTGTTAGTGGTACCTTCAGGGTGTTCATGAATTTTGATCGAAGGTCATTGGCTGTGGCCAATTTTACAAAATTCTGCAAAAGTTGTTTTCCTATAGATTCTCTTGTACAATGTTGGTGATTTGACATTTGCTCCTCTGCTAGTGACACCTTTAGGGTGTTCAGAAATCCTTCGTCCAAAGCCCAAGGAGGACCTTAGGGCCAATCTTCAGCCTAAGACCCAAATTTATGCTTAGAAAGTGCCACTTATTGAGCATCATACTGTAATGACGAACCACCAATATTTGTACACATGTATGACAATGTGTAGGATGAAAAGCTTTTTCCAGAGTTTTGTAAAATGGACCATAGAGACCACATGGGACCTTGGACCAAATTTTTTGGGACTATCCAAATGGCCCAGGCCCCAAGAAAGATTGTTTGGAAATTTGAAGGAAAACCATCAAGGCATGTGAATGCAGAAGCATTTTAAATTATTGTGTATTAAAAGCTCCTGCATGAAATGGTTCCTATTACGCCATCATAAGCTGCCTTGTAGAAAAAGTTTTTCAAGCAGGGGCTTCCAACTGTGGTTGCATTACACATTGATAGATGTCCCAAGGACACCAAAGGCAGTTTAAGATATCAATTTGTCCAAATATGTAGAAAAACCAGTTTCCATAGAGATTTAGTCTACCTGTGACGTAGCTGATTATGATGACCACTGGTTCTTAATCTACAAACATGGGCAGCTACTGTAGCACCCATATTTTATGTGCTTAGTGTGCAGTAGAACCTGACCGTTAAAGACTTTTTTGTGACTTTCTGCGCTGGCATGCCCCATTGTTGCTTCAATAAATTACGCTGTCAGTCTGTCTTACAATTTGTTGGAAGTCTGTCTGATCCACTTGAGAATACATATTAGGCACTGTATCATGCAGTATGGTGATTGAGCTACTGTCCTTAAAACATTAACAGAATCTAGTTTTACATCATTTTAATTTGGTCATAGTGAATAGCTAAAGCATTTTCCATCCCTCCCACCTCCACCAATAAGATCCATTGCTTATCTGCTTGTCTTTTTACTAAAGTCCAACAGGCATGAGAGCACAACTTGAGCACAACCAACATGGTTTTTATTTTCCCCCACTGTACACCTGTTCATTGTTCTCTCTTGTTGCCTTCATGCCACTGCTTTTACATGACACTATATATCTTAGTGTGTTACTGACCGTACTTACGTTTTATAGTTTGTTGTGCTCTGTGTTCCCTCTCTTGATTTTGCACTACCATGGGTTCATGATTTGTAACCATGTGATATTAAAGTATGTCAAAGGTGCTTACAGTATAGTGTCATGGCTAATGAAAGCGTGCTTTCATGTCATTTGCTTTCATTACAGCTAAAAAAAAAAATGTCAGTGAATCCTAACTGTACAGTATTTTGTCAGCAATATTTGTAAACAAATCTTTAATGCTGTACATACATTCGTGTGATGAATTTGGTTTGGTAGGTCTTGAAAAGCTGGAAATTTGCTCCCTCCTTTCCTGCGAGTTACCTCAAGGAGCTATTGTCTTTAAGGTCGTGTGATGTGCAAAACATGCAAACTGAACCCCTGAATGACATGCTTTTGGAATTTTCTTTTCATCAATTTCCATTTTTGAGATATGGCTTTTCAAAGTTGATGAAAATGCAAAGATGATGACTAGGAGTGTTGTTCAGTATGCTGTAGTTACCACTTTTGTTACGCTTGTGTTTATTGCCTCGTAAATTACTTGCCATCCAGCCTACACATCGGTCAGTGATACCAATTTTTGAGAGAAAATATATGCTTCAAAAATACAACCCATGGGCACAGTATACAAAGATTAAAGAAACCTCATTGAGTTGATATTGTTCATTTTGTGACATGTTTAAAGGGAAAAGTTGCATGCCAATACTTCTAATTAGCCTCATTACTGTAGTTTACAGTAGTTTAGTATTTGAGGATCAGAAATTATGAGTACTCATGAAGGGATCCTATTCCATGTTGATCGTGGATGAACACTGGTCAATTTCGCCTACTTTTTTCGAATGTTGTTTAGATGGTAAGGAGGCAGGGGCGAACCCTCCACTCTAGTCCTCCATTGGTCGTGTATCTATCCCTACTTTTCCAGAAATTGTAGTTGTCATGATCAGGAGTTGCCTGTGCTTAGCGTAGTGTGGTAAAAAGTGTCTGGTCACAGGTTTTCAGTAGTGATTCCAGTGTTTGATTATCTGATCTCTCTTGGTTCAGCTGTGTGTCACATCTTCAGAATCTCCTAGTTTGACCATTTACCCATCAAAATGTGAGTTATTCTTAACAGATGTGACAAAATATCTGGAACATGAATGATTAACCATTTCAGTGAGCCTCTTTAAGTAACTAAGGGATAGCAAGGCATATTACAGTGAGCTGGTTCCTTGATGTTACAAGTTTGCGTTAGCCAGTGTTTATTGATGAAGCAGGTGTGAGACAGGAATTTGCCCATAAAATTGTCAATATTTGATTGATTCTGATGAGATTTGTGGTTATTTTCAATGATTACTGCAGCCACTTCTCCAAATATCTTTGTCCACAGTAGTCACACCACCTTGAAGACTCTGTATAGTTGTCATTCCTGTTGTTTCCTCACTTACTATAGTTGTATCCCCATAATTTGAGACGTAGACAAGAAATGTTACTTGTGCACACGAAGAAATCAAGCTGTTCCCAAAACTTGGTGACTGGCTTTCATTTGTGTGTACAGTACTCATGCTTTGTGTGAAGCCTGGGGAAGTATTTGAACCCGTTTCAAATGTTCATTGAAACTATCAATGAAGTGAATTTTAAGTGATTATATACATTTTGTATATTGAGTCTAAAAGTTACTGCACATGCATGATTATTTCATTTTGGTACTCAACTACCAAAGTTACTCAGAAATGTTTGTCAAGTTATGCTTCATCAATAGTGCAGTACAATGGATGCCTGTAGTTCTCAAGAGCATGCTTTTGAAGTTATTTACATGTCATAGTTTGTGTTTGTAATGAACCATTGTGCTAAGCTTTTGTTTTCATAGAACTTGTTGGGGTCTCACAATTTTGTTTTATTGTTTATTTGCATTGTAATAGGTTGCTTTTTGTGTGTCAAACTTATCCCAGGTGAATAGTAGTGATTTAAAAATAAATACATTTAAAAGAATACAATTGGTTTTATATCATGATGTTTGGTACCGGTTTTAGATGTTACAAACTTTCCTTTTTTTGTCACCACATGGTTACCTTATTTGCTAATAGTCAATTTTAATAATACAGTGTATAGCTTTCATGCCACACAGATCAATGCACCCTAGAACCAGTGTTCAGTTTTAGAAATTCTCAATGGTTGTCTGAACAGTGGCATCATTGCCGGGGCACAGTGATTTTTTGGGGGTCCACTACCAGTTACTACTCATGGCACCTCCTGATGCCACTGAGTGCAAAGAGCAAGGCCTGTGAAGGGGGAGGTCCATGGGTCTGCCTTATGGCTCCTTGGAGGGCTCAGGGGGTAAAGTCCCTGGAAGACATTATGGTGTTTGTGACAGAGTTGGAAAACCTTGAGAACCCTCTGAACTGGTTTGCGGGAAATCTCTGATACTTGTGGGAAACCCTGCATGTCTGCACACATTTTTCTTTTATAACAAAAAAGGGGGGGGGACTGGGGAAATCTTTCAAGAAAAAAAACAAATGAGGGAGAACAGGGAAAACGTTGGGACAAAATATTGAAGAGAAGCTCTGTTGATTATTGCTCACGATAATCACGTAGGCAAATAGCGCAGGTCGCCTCTATGCCTAACCACAATGTCAAGTATTATATCCACAATGACCTCGCAAATTACCAGAAATTATCACCTGTTAACTTTCAGGCACACTTCAGTCGCCCTACACACCCTGTGAACCCCAATACCCAGAGATGATTTGTGCAGTGCTCATGCACAATTTCGTCTTTGTCAGTTTTAGTGGGTTTTTTTTTTCTGAACTCAGCACACAGATTTTCTGTGGAACTAATGAGAACGGAGTGCACATGCACGTATGCACAACATACAGTACGTACATAGTGAAGCAAACAGAGCCCACACAGAAGTGCTTGACCTTGGTACCTCCTTCACAATTAGGGTTACTGTATAAACACAGATGCAATGATAACACCAAACCCCTTTCTGGAAAACATAGTGTTACATGCAGTAGAAAAACTGCCGCGATCAAACCATTTTGAAATGTGGGGTAGGTTACTTTCTCCTGCATTTTTATCTTTTTTATGCAAATTTCTGCTGTCTGATAATGGTCACATTTATCTGGGATGAAAAAGTTTCGTGCAAATGTGGTAGCTGCAACAGGTGGCTGGATTTGAGTTTTATTAATGCGATAAATGTCAAAGGTGTTTTATGTGAGTCAAACTGGACTGAACGTACAGACACCAAACTACTGTATAATTCATTAAATAAATGAGAAGATTGTCGACATGTTGACAACATGTGTCAAAGGTTGTGTAAAGTCAGCAGAGGTCAATATGTGGAAATCCTTATAAACATATCTCAAGAATGGTGGCTTGGACTAATTAATAACAGTCACATTAAGGACAAGATATCTTTTGTTCATTTTGCAATTATCTGTTCTTGTATTTTCCTTCTAATTACAGATGTTTGCTATACCTGTGGAAAACCTGGCCATGTTGCTCGCGAATGTGATGAGGAAGGTAAGTTTTGGAATGTTGCTTGTACATGCATTCACAAGACTCTCTGAAGATTTACCTGAGCAGTATCTGTGTGAACTAAATTTACCCTCATGAGACTCTGAGATGTAATGGTAAAGATGATTTACATGCAGCGACAAATCATGTTTTGTTCTGTTGGTATCTGGAATGCACTGTTGTTGGAGTATCTTCGTTATGGCTTATGTTCTTTTTGTTTTTGCTCTTTTTTGGGGGGGGAAGGAAGAAAAAAGACTTGTTTTCCTAGAATTGTATTTTTTTTTAAATGAAACACTGTGATAGTTATCATAATTGGTATGTCTACTGTAAATAGGGGTCTGTTGGGGTTCCTGTTCTTTTTGGTGGAGGTAAAAGGTCATTTTGGAGTCAACACAGGTCAAGTAACATGTGAAAACATTGTAAACATGATGTTTCATGAAGGGCAGTCCATGAAGGAGAGATTTCTTATTTGACATAGTTGTACCTAGCCTTCTGATTAAGGTTGAAGTCAAAAGTCATTTGGGGTCAAGTGGGTCAAATAGTAAAAATGTTGTAACTGTGATATCTCAAGAAGGGAAGCTTGGACAGATCTCATATTTGGTATGTTGGTGACCCTACCTAAAGGCTATCTTCGTGGCAGAGGTCAAAGGTCCTTTCTGATCAACAAGGGTCAATTCTGAAAACCTTGTAAACATGTTATCACAAGAGAGGGAGACTTGTCCTGATGTCATATTTGGTATGTAGAGGATAGTGGCAAACTGTGTAATATTGATTGTAAATGCATTTTGGTGGCTCAGGCCATTTAGCTCAAACAATGGTCAATCTTTTAATACCATGTGTTCATGAAATTCCATTTACAGGAACCTTGGACATCTCTCTCATTAAGGGTATGAACATCTAGTCCTCACAAAATTTCTGTAATGTACTCAATTCGTTTCTCAAGAACACCCTGTTCTGCCTAATAGAACATCTCTTCTCATGAAACTGCTAAAAAATTACAACAAAACCAAGAGTCTGGTTGTACTACGATTTATTGGTGGCAAAATATCTTGCTGTCGTTAAACCTTCAGTAATCCTGTATTGTAGCCCTTTGGTGCTGCTAATGAGGGGTTGTCTTTGGAGGAACTAAATTTACATTTTCGGATGTGTAAACTATGATAATATTCATTCGTTTCACACAATCAAAGTTTTGGGCTCATGTTTTTGGAACAGATGCAGGAAGGTCAAAGTGATTATGTGGAACAATGGGACAAAGGAATTGTCACATTAACCTGAGATAAGGCACTGAATGGATGTGTAAAGCTGGTGATGAGAATGTGATTCAAGGTAACACTGGGGTTGAATAATAGCATCTTGTCACAAAGACTCTGCGTTTACTCCATTCATAGTAGCTCCATGATTGGACAAACAGGAACCCAAATAACACCCTCAGCACCACTGTAAACAGCTTAAAGTTACAAGCCAAAATGGAGTCTCGAGGAAATTTGACATTTCCAGGTGGCACTCAGGGACTCAACGATTGCAAGACAGACACTCTAACTGCCAAGCTTAAATGCTCCTGTAAGTGAAATTTATGTAAGCTATTTGTTGGCAAATGACAAAAAATCTCTTGAGCAGCTCATGACGTCAGAAACGAATCAAGCTAGGACCTATCTCATAATTATACAAGATCCCTCAGGCCTTGAATTCTGAGGCGTGGGAGTGCAATTGCACACCATCACTCGCCTCAGATCGCCTCAAATCACTGTTAGAAGTGCAACTTTTTGCACACCTAGAGGAAAAATGGAAACAGGCAATCTATGAAAGGTTAATAGAATAACACACCTACCACACCCCTTAATTTCCTGAGACGTGTGATTTGTAGCATGCCTGGAAAATGTTAAACTCAAGGCCTGTTCCCTATTGTTTTTGTGGAGGTAGCAGATCTTGTCAGACTGTCTCAAGAATGGAATGGTACAGTGTGTTGATATACCATGATGAGTATTTAGAACTATTGTTTTGGTTTAAAAGTTACTGATGCCCAAGTCACATGAAGTCCAATTCTGACAACCTTGTTGACACAGTATCTGAAGAAAGGAAGCTTGAACATTTGTCTTATTTAGTATACAGAGGTATACATGCTCGAAGATAAACAGAAATGTTTGTTGAAAGTCATGAATTGGCCATGCACTGGCTGATTTTTACATTGTGACAAGATATTTTGTTGCTCAAGATAAAAAAATAAAGGCTGATTTTTCTGTAATATGATATATTACTTCCTAGAATGATGGACCATAAGCCCCATTCCTGTTCCTCGGTGTATTAATTACAGTGAGCTGCTTCCCATCCTTTCTTTCTGTAATAGTCTAATATCAGTGATCCCACAAAGGTCAGAATCTAAGGCAGGTGCACATGCTGTCACAAAAACATGTTTTATAGGACAGTTGTCATACTATAGTGATAATTCAATGACTGGATAGTCAATTGGAATTGTAAAGTGTATGGCATAAAACTAGCTCTGAGAGCAAAATCCAAAGCACAAACAGAATCATGTGTGAAACACTCAAGCCATTACCAAACAAGGACGATCTTGGACATTATGGGTGCGGTACTAGAACGTATTATTTAGGTACCGTCCAAGGTTAATTAATGCATAAGTGTTCGCAAGGGGTAAGTACTACTGTAGTCACTCATGAATATGGCACATGGTAATGTATGGCATGCTTGCAGTTGTTTTCAAGCCACTATTACTAATGATAAATATTTGTTGCTCATCTCTGTTGTCTTTCTAGTGAAGTGTTATTCTTGCGGTTTTAATGGCCACTTTGCCCGTGATTGCCCTGAGGAGAAAAGTGGTGGTCAGTCGAGGAATTCTGAACTGAAGTGTTACACATGTAGGAAGACCGGCCACATTGCCCGGGAATGTGACCAACCCTCTAGTAAGGAGTGTTACACCTGTGGGCAGACTGGCCACATTTCTAATACCTGTCCTCAGAAAAAGAAGACATGCTACGGGTAACTCTTCCAGAATGCTTATTTTAGGAACATTCTTTCATGCTCAACCATATAGCAATTGTGTTCATATTTATGCGGGTATAGATGGCTTTCTTTGCTTTTCAGCTTGTTACTTTTCATATCAAACTTTTTCAGACAGTACCCCTACTGCTCTATATAATTAAACCAATATTGTTAACTTGCCTATCTATACCTGCTGCCATCTACTGTTGCTTTGAACTGCATGTCTCATCTTTAACAATATTCGTCAATTGAGGCTGGCCTTTCCAATCAATTTCTGCATCCCACCCTAAAGCATGTTTATAAAATAGCAAATGTTAGTATGGAAGTGAAATGCACTTGAGGGGACACAATTAAAATTGTGATTGCTGTGATACCTATCTGCACACGCGATTTTTACAAAAAGTTCAGCTCTGGTGACCTCAAATGAACTTTGACCCCCCATCCACTTTGGGTAATGCACTCACATGCTCATAATCAAGTACCCATCTTTGGTATCGTTTTGTGTGTTGCATTTGCACAGGAAAGTGTATACATGCAATCATCACAGCATAGAGATTTCTCCCATCAACAACAAGTATTCACATTACAATCTCCACTTACGATTGTAGTGATACCAAACAAAAGGGAAGAGCAACTGCAGCATTGCTACTCTGGTGTTGGTTTGTAATAGGCTCAAATCTCTTTTTGGGACATAATTCACATATAGTGCAAATCTCTTGGTTGTTTTGGTATTGCAAGATGTTTTGTAAAATTATAAATTGCTGTACAGTATCTGGCTGCTCATCGTTAGTGTGTTGCAAGTTGGAAAAATTTTATGCTTTTGGGGGGGATGCAGAAATTGATTGGAAAGGCCAGTCTCAATTTTTTTGATTCCTTGCCGAAGGCAGAAGGAATCTATGCGATGGTGATGTCGTGTGTGTGTGTATGTGTGTGTATGTGTGTGAGGGTGTGTGTATGTGTGTATGTGACACTTCTTGTAAACACGATATCTCAAGAAGGGTAACCATGACTGATGTCATGCTTGGTATGTGGGTTGGTCATATTGAGTAGATGATCCCTATTGTTTTTGGTGGAGGTCAAAGGTCATTTGGGGTCACCAGAGGTCAAAATGTGAAAACCTTGTAAACACAATATCTCAAGAACGGTAACTGTGACTGATGTCATACTTAGTGTGTGGGTTGTTCATATTGAGTAGATGATCCCTATTGTTTTTAGTGGAGGTCAAAGGTCAACAGAGGTCAAAAAATGTGAAAACCTTGTAAACACAATATCTCAAGAACGGTAACTGTGTCTGATGTCATACTTAGTGTGTGGGTTATTCATATTGAGTAGATGATCCTTATTGTTTTTAGTGGAGGTCAAAGGTCATTTGAGATCAACGGAGGTCAAACTGGAAAAACCTTGTAAACATAATATCTCCAGAAGGGTAACTGTGACTGATGTCATACTTAGTGTGTGGGTTGGTCATATGAAGTAGATGATCCCTATTGCTTTTGGTGGAGGTCAAAGGTCATTTGAGGTCACCAGAGGTCAAAATGTGAAAACCTTGTAAACACGATATCTCAAGAACGGTAACTGTGACTGATGTCATACTTGGTGTGTGAGTTGGTCATATTGAGTAGATGATCGCTATTGTTTTTAGTGGAGGTCAAAGGTCATTTGAGGTCACCAGAGGTCAAAATGTGAAAACCTTGCAAACACGATATCTCAAGAACGGTAACTGTGTCTGATGTCATAAGTGGTGTGTGGGTTAGTCATATTGAGTAGATGATCTCTATTGTTTTTGGTGGCGGTCAAAGGTCATTTGAGGTCGACGGAGGTCAAACTGGAAAAACCTTGTAAACACAATATCTCTCGAAGGGTAACTGTGACTGATGTCATACGTACTGTGTGGGTTGATCATATTAAGTAGATGATCCCTATTGCTTTTGGTGGAGGTCAAAGGTCATTTGAGGTCACCAGAGGTCAAAATGTTGAAAACCTTGTAAACACGATATCTCAAGAACGGTAACTGTGTCTGATGTCATACCTAGTGCGTGGGTTAGTCATACTGAGTAGATGATCCCTACAGTTTTTAGTGGAGGTCAAAGGTCATTTGAGGTCGACGGAGGTCAAACTGGAAAAAACCTTGTAAACATAATATCTCCAGAAGGGTAACTGTGACTGATGTCATACTTACTGTGTTGGTTGGTCATATGAAGTAGATGATCCCTATTGCTTTTGGTGGAGGTCAAAGGTCATTTGAGGTCACCAGAGGTCAAAATGTGAAAACCTTGTAAACATGATATCTCAAGAACGTTAACTGTGACTGATGTCATACTTGGTGTGTGAGTTGGTCATCTTGAGTAGATGATCCCTATTGTTTTCAGTGGAGGTCAAAGGTCATTTGAGGTCACCAGAGGTCAAAATGTGAAAACCTTGTAAACACGATATCTCAAGAACGGTAACTGTGTCCGATGTCATACCTGGTGTGTGGTTTAGTCATATTGAGTTAATGATCTCTTTTGTTTTTGGTGGCGGTCAAAGGTCATTTGAGGTCGACGGAGGTCAAACTGGAAAAACCTTGTAAACACAGTATCTCCCGAAGGGTAACTGTGACTGATGTCATACCTGGTGTGTGGGTTAGTTATATTGTTATAATATAACCATGTGGCAAGGAATCACAAAGCCTTTTGGCTTTCTGGTTTTGTCATTAGTATGTGCAAGTTGGAAGTATTTTATACAAGCCTATTAGTGACAATGCATCATAAAGCCTATTTGCTTTCTTGTTTTTCTTATAGATGTGGCAAACCTGGCCATTTATATCGTGAGTGTGACATGAGCAATTCACACGAACTCTCAAATGTGACCTGCTACCGATGCAAGAAATTGGGTCACATGGCTCGTGATTGCTCAGCTGACTTTGCTGAGGTATCAGCATCAGCGTAAAAGGCCTGCTCCCACTCCTAAACACCCTACTTTCAGTTTTTCTGTCAGTTGACGACAGATTGACTGGCTACCAGAGACCAATTGGCAGTAGTAGATCATCAACGCTGTGAGGGGGAGGGGCAGAGGTCAGACGCCCCATGCGTCATGCTGAATTGCAGGGAGTCTTGAGGTTCCCAAGCAGGCCGGGAGCATCTGCGGTGCACCCACCCTGATGATGGAGATGATGGAGCTCTTTGAAGAGAGGTGCACTTCAATTTGATGGAACTGTGGACTTAGTGTGATTTTAGGGTAGCTGATGGGGAGTCTGGCTGTAGTTGTGAGAAGGAGTGGAAGAGAGGTGAGGACAAAAAAAGCAAAAAAAAAAAAAAAAATTGTTGGGTTAAAAAGAAAAAAAAAAGGAGTTCTGTGTTTGCTTGTTAAGTTCTAGGCCATCTTTGTAGTTTTTGCTGAAATGCAATGTGATAATAGTTTGGCTGTTCATTTGTACAGTTTCTGTTTCCAAGTTAGCCTGTGATCTTCATCAGCATCTTATCATGTCTGTCAATTTTATGCAGATCAGAAACTTGTAACATCATAAGTGACTGCTGTTCATTTTAATCCTCGTTCAAACAGGAGTCTTGGAAAAGGGAAGGATACAATCTGATATTACTGCAGACAAAGTGTGGAATACATTCTTTGAGTGTAGCTACTTTCATACAAGAGTTGTCATTAGAAGTGAAACATTATAATTAAGAAACAAGGTGTACCAACACATTGACACTGCTGCTGTCAGATTTAAATATAGAAACATAAGTTGCAATGGCCAAAGTTTCATCAGTAAAGAACACTATGGGTGTTTACAACATGAAGGGAATAATTGACGAGTAATTTGGTAAAGATTTATTTTTAGCCACAAGTAGGAGAGAAATTTTCAAAAAATGTTTGAACTCTTTGTTTTAACTCTTACTATGAAACATTGAGAGGTCCTCATCTGATTAAGTGTTTTTCTTTCCATTGAAAGTTTTAAAGTTGATTTGATTGGTGAAAACAAACTCTTTGCTTAACTTGCAAAAAATTGGAATAAATTTTTGTTGCAGACTTGCCAAAATTTTGTAGCTGATAGGTGACAGATCTTCCAGGATTTTCAATCACTTTGTGCACCCACAGTCAATTGAAAGTACCGTCCACTGATAAAAAATAAATAAGAAGCTGATTTTACTCCCATCTCTGATATATGTATGTATGTATGTATGTATGTATGTATGTATGTATGTATGTATGTATGTATGTATGTATGTATGTATGTATGTATGTATGTATGTATGCATGCATGTATGTATGTACGTACTTATGTATGTATGCATGTGTGTATGTGTGTATATATGTACTGCATGCATGCCATGCATGCATGATCCGTTATTGCCCCAGACTGATAGCTCCCAAGTAAATTTAACTTGCTGGAAAAATCATAATTGGAAATGGATTTAGTAACAGGGATGTTTCAGCTACAATTTCTGATACCTTTAATTTCATTGTATTATATTCTGATTGGTATTACTGCTTATTTAAAGACTGCAGAATCTTTGTCCACTTAGTTTGCTCTATGTTGATTTGTAATCATAAGGTCATTTCTTAATGTTTGATGTTACCATTTTTTAGACTATGTGTAGTGTTTTGGTAACAGTAAATGAAAAGTGTCAAAGAGAAGCTCCTATTCAGCTGAGATGTGGAAGTGTCAATGATACAGATGACTTTCCAATGCTTGAAGAACAAAATGATTTTTGCTCAAGATGTGTGAAGAAACATGTTCATTGATGCTGAGGTGGGTGTGCCCTATGAAGAATACTTGTACCTGGAAGTAACACCAGTGAAAGATTGTAATAGGTACAGGAGTTGAGGTGAGATTAAGCAGTAGTATTGTAAATTGAGAAGTGTTTGAGGTTCTGGTGTAGAAAGTGCTCACTTTCTTAAACTGTGGCCCAGCCCAGTTGACATCTAGTACTAAGCCAGTTTTTTTTGGCTGTATGCAGTGCACATCATATGCTTTCATTGTTGATGGGATGAGAGGTACCTGTTACTTGTTTAGTCTGTGCACTTTGTTATATGAGGGCAACAGAAGTTGGGTTATCCTTTACTCATAACAAGATCAGATGTACTTTCCTTGTTAACATGATGTATGCTTAATTGTGTTACCAGTTATCCTAAACTCATCTTTTCTGAAGTGTCACTGATTATGTGTGGATTTGAGAAAATGGAAAGAGAGAGATTAAAAAGAAAAATATCTCAAAGAGAACACTGTAGGATACAGTGGTGCTGTGTGATCTCTTTTTAAACATTATACTGATGACAACAGTAATAAAAACCTTATTTTTTATTTTTTAATTTTTTTTTTAATATTGTAGGTACTTTGTGGTGATTCCTTGGACTGCTGATGGGATTGTCCTGACTTAGATTGTTTCTCCATGATCATATTTTTCATTCTTTGGAACTGCATGTAGAGTGAATTTGATGAAATAGAAGACTTCAAGAGTCATTTCATTGCTAGCCAAACAACTGAATCCACTTGATTTGTTTCTTGTATATGAATTCGTGGATCACTTGACCCCCTCAGAGAAGAGTCTAAAGTATCCACGTCAGTCAATTCAATGGTCAATTCTGCTTTCAATATAGTTACAAGCCTGCTTCCATAATATCATTGGTTTACTAAAATCAAGTAAATGGTGTTGTTGGGGGTATGTATGAAGCCATCAGTTGGTTCCAGTCTTTCACTAATTTATGTCTTTTTTTCTGGGATTGAACAAATCAATAGGTCTGGATTCTTCCCTGCATATGAATGGGATGGCAGTATCTGCATTTAACATCAGCTCCTGTGGAAACCTGCCAAACTGTATCTTTTCATTTTTAAGGAACTTGCATCCACTACTTTCTCAGAGTTCACAGCACAAAGCTTGTTGAAATGTTGATTGAATTTGCCTAAACACATACCTGTTAATACCTTGTTGACGAGGGTGGAACTTTGGAAGTGTTAGACACTAACACAATTTTTGAAGCAGCAAGATAAAACCCACTGAAACTGCTTTCATTAGTTAGTAGCTGATGTTGACTGTGTCACATAATGGGCAACTTTTGTCATAGTTTATGGTTTGTTTCTGCACATGATTGAAGCCCTGTATGTGCTGGTGGTGGTAATGACTCAGTCAAGTCCTTGTACCCCCCCACACACACACATGAACACCATGATGGATGATAACCAAAGGCCAGACCGGTGCCTTTCAGAAGTATATTCAGGGAAAGGCAAGACTGGTGCCTTTCAGCAGTATATGCAGGGACAGACCTGACCGGTGTCTTTCAGGAGTAAATTCAGGGAGAGGCAAGACTGGTGCCTTTCAGGAGTATATGTAGAGAGAGAGGCTGCTCTGGTGCCTTCGCGGAGTATACGAACGGCTTGAATCATTCCACAATTAAATCTGACAAAGGATTGTAAGGCACACCACTTCCTGTGTACAAATGTGCAGATAATATTTGTCTTGTGAGGCCTCCTTGCTTGCTTAGGGTCTGTCACAGTCCCAGCTGGAAAAAGAGGTTTTCCCTTGTAAGTTCGAAGAACTCTTAACTTTTCCTACCACTAAACCCACTAGATAAAACATAGTGAAGTCTCCCATAATTAAATTTTCCCACTAGACACATTTTAAACAATACTAAATAAAAGCAAGTCATACTCAAAAGAACTGTTGATTGACCCATATAGTAGCACCAACTGCTTAACCAGAATTATTAGAACTAAGTTGGTGGGGAGTTCAATATCAAATTGAAATGGTCAGTGTGAAGTTTGCCTTAAAAGTTAGCCACTAGTTCATCACTATTCAAAGATCAACTGATGAGAAAACTCCACCACTTTGGCTGATACAGATGAACCTATCCTTTCAACTAGAAATTATTCATCTGTGCTGTAATATTACATTTCTGACAAGCATGCAATCGTAGACTGGCAGGGTAGCCACTTCTTGACTTGTTTAAAGCAGGTGCATCAGAACAAAGAATAATATTGAAGCAGTGTGGGGGGATGAATACTAGCAGGAGTATCTATGCTATTTCAATAACACTTTATTGAGCCCCCTTTTCAATACTTTTCTTTTACATTTTAGAACATTACCTGATACAATCTTGGAACTAGCCTAGCACATGCGCGCGCACGCTCACTTCAGAGACGATATTTCATCATTCAGTATGCTCTTGACATTCCCCGTTTACCGGGGCTAGTATACGGTACACCTTTCGATAACGATTGCTTCAGATGAATGAGGAAACTCATTGTGCCAATGCTTGTATACTATGCTGTCTTATACTGTAAGCATGTTTGCTACTTGCACCCACAAAGTTACTTATAACCAATAGTAATTAGAGTAATTTAGAAATTGGGACTCACAAATTATAGCAGTAAGGTCATTAAGTTCTTAATTTTGTTACAAAATAAGTAGTCAAATTAGGAATTTTTGCATAAATATCAGTTTGGATATAATAAGGTGAGAATGGATAGAAGATCGAGATGTTGATCCCATGACTGCTCAGACTATCCAATCGTTATACCAAGTTCAGTGATGCACAAACCAACTTCGTTTTTCAAGGGGGGGGGGGGGGGGGGGGGGAGGGTAGGATGATGGCAGGACAATAGCGGTTAGGACTACGTAAGCGGAGCGCCACCATCAGTTGGTGCGGAACATACAGAAAAGTTTTGACCAGAATATTTCCCGGATCGTTATAAGTGGTATTACTTGAAATGGACCGGTACCTTGTGTATCTAATTCGATTACATCCTATTTATTCGCGCACTTGAGAATGTTGAGTGTTTATAACCTTAACACTCACTTTTTTATTGGACTGAGGGAAGAGACCCAAGCCCCCCCCCCCCCCCCCCACTGCCCTTTGTATTCCGCAGCTACTGGAACAAAAAAAAAAGTAACCATGAAGTAATCACTTGGGTAAGAAAGTTAAAGTTATGTGTACTAAATTAGAGCTGCTAAATAATACGGACATTTTGTTTCTGACAAATAGTGCTGTTCACCCTCGGACGAATTGAGCAACCTGCGTGATGGACACAGTTACAGGAATGGCGCCGACAGTCTGTGTATTAACTGTAGAAATAGATAATCCAGAATTACTTCATGGAAGGATACGTAACGCCCAAACTCCTTAAGGCAAATGGCACAAATCCCATAAAAATTTTAGGATATTATAACTGGCGTTAGAACGCACCATTCCCGGCCCTGCATATTATCTGATTGTCTGAAAATAATCAAACGGTTGCATTTTGTTTTCGCCGAGGATTTAGTGAGATACCGAACGAGCAAATTTCTCGGGCGTCAGTGCATTTTGTAATGTGATAAATCTTGAAGACAGCCTAAGATCACAGAGCAAGACCTACGCGTATTTTGTTCGAGCGGCTTTCAGTTACTTGTGTCAACGTTAACCTGATGTAATCGTTCAGGCGAAAGTATCCTCTGGCAATTTAAGCAGATACGGAAGCCTTAGTAAGGCATCTTCGCCTATGGCATGGTAAATTCAACGTTTTCCAATGTTTCCGACAGCTGCTGTCAAATGGGTAAGCAATTATTGCCATTTTTGGCGGGTTGCTTCAATTCGATAAAAATTGCGATTTTGGACAAGATGTTCGAAATCGGCAAATTACAATTTGTCGAATTTTGCCACTGACAAAATGTTGGATCTCGACAAAATGGCAAATTTCTGAATTTTGAAATTTGGACAAGATGCCCTAACTCCAATATTGCCATTTTGTCGAGTTGTTTGACCTCGATAAAATGACAATACCTCGAATGTTGACATTTTGATGAATTCAAAGATCTCATTAAAACATCGATTTTCCTTAATTGTGTCCTTTTTAAAAAGATGCTGAATCAACGTCAAAATGATAAATTTCAGATTTATGTCACTTTGAGAAGTTTATTAAGTCTTCAAAATGTAAATTTTCGAAACGTAAACAGTGGAGCTGAACAAATAGGTCAGAAACATGTTCTCTTTTCTTTCTACACTGAATCGAATTAGCAGCACACTTTTGAACAATCTGTAGTTTACTCAAGAAACTCGGATTAATACCAAAATACAAACAATTACGATAACCGATCTTAGAGAGAACTAATGCCGTTAAGAGTCTTAAGGTGATCAACATTTAAATAAGGTTTGAGCTTAGAAAGTTTACGAAGAGTAAAAAAACAGAGGGAAACAGTGGCGGATATTTGTTTGTCAAACGTTAAGCCATTATCTTCACAAACACCAAGACTTTTTAACCTTACACAATCAGTGGCGTTAATGAAGGTGCCACCAACACTAATACATGTCACTCGAAACACAGTCACGGCCTACTATCGTGTTTACTAGGATGTAAACACAGAAAGTGAGAATTCATCAAAGAAGTTAAAACGGAGACACATTGTTAGGATTCAAGATACGTGATTGAAAGGCTGTAAAGAAGGATTTACACACCTGATGGTCATCAGCGTACTATTCACTCTTAAAACCAAGTTTTCGAATTTCCATGTATAAAGAACGAATATATATATTGAACAGAAAGGGGGCAAGGACAGACCCCTGAGGAACACCATACTCAGTATCGATATAGCCAGAGAAACTAGAGCCAACTTTAACTCTCTGAGACCTGCCAATCAAAAAAGAATTGAACCATTTGAAAGCAGTACCACGTATGCCGATGTCATGATACAGAACAGTAAGCAGTTTATCATGATCCACAGTATCAAAAGCAGCACTGAGATCAAGAAGAATAAGAACAGAAACATTAGTGGCATCAGCAGCATATAACATATCGTTAACAATCTTAAGTATAAGGCAGTCTTTGTGCTGTCATATTTTCTGTAACCAGATTGGTGAGGGATATGGAATTAATAACGATCCATGTGATCCATGTCAGTATAACTCTCTCAACCAGTTTGCCAGTGCACTGAAGATTAGAAATAGGCCGATCATTAAAAGAACTTTCTTTGTCTAAGGCAGATCTTTTTAATTAAGGGGGTAACATCAGATTGTTTGACACCATTTACAGAACCGGTAAGCAGCTCTAATTTTTGTTTTTGTAATTCTGGCTGAAGATTGTGAAAGGACAGGCGAAATATCCCTGATCAAATGAACCTAAGCTGAATTTAGAAACAATTTTAAACATTTTTTTGAAAATCTTCATTCTCCCGTTCAACCTGCGAATAAAAATTAGGCAGGTCGTTATAGGTCACTGAGGTCACGAGCAGTTACATAACAATAGCCGCTCCCTTCGTAAATTCTGGTAGAAACGTTGGTGAGAGTATCCAGAATTTTATAAAGGTAGGGGTGCAGTCTTTATACGAAAAAAGTATTGGTTGTCCGAGTAACAGTAGCTCATACTATTGGAGTAGATTGTGTTTAAGGTTATTCTGGTATTTGAAACAATTCCTCAATAACTTTGAAACGTCAGTTTGGATTTTTCATATTTTAGCCTATAGGTGCGACGATAGTCGGAAAATGTAAAATACCAGTTGGAGTTTTTCACATTTAAGACTGGCAAATTTTATTACTTCAAAAGACGCCAAAATATTGCACCAGATTTTGTCTAAGGTTACATGGTAGTTGAAAATTTCTCAAAAAAGAAAAAAAAACTGTTATCTTTAGAGAGTGAAAGCTGTTGAATTGTTTTCTTGAAATGACAAGTGCATAAATATTCTAGGTAAGATCAATCCAAGTTATTCCATAGACCTAATATATTTTTATCGATAATTGTGAAATTGACATAAGAAACAGACATAAGATCCTATTTTATGGCTGGGTACATGCAGCTCAAGTACACTCCTGGAGTGCAGTTTCCTGTCATCTGCATGGATGTTTTAAAAGCCAAACTTTTCTTGTACGCACGCAGCAACTGATGGTGGCCCTCCGCTTAATTGCGCTAGTTAGTAAAAAAACATAATTAGTTCAAACAGTCTCTTCCTTACAAAATTTCTAGGCGCCGGTGCGCCAATGCGTTCATCAAAAAATATTTGTCAAGAACTAAAAAAAAAAACTGAAAGAGGATGCGTGTAGCGTATTATTAAAGAAAAATGAAAGCTGATGGGCAGCTTATTATGACTCTTGTATCACCTCAAAAATCTGATTTGTATTACCATTTTAAGGCTGGGTGTACAGCAGTTCAAGTACACGCGTGAGGTGCCGTTTCCTGCCATCTGGGTGTCTTGAAAAGCCAAAATTTTTGTCAGTCACAAACATAATTCGGTAAAAAAATCCACCCCAAATAAAAAGTCCTAGCCACCTATGTGCCAGTGTGTTCAACGACAAAGTGTTAATCAAGTACTCAAATTGAGGGAAAAAAGAGAATGCGTAATTCATTACGATTCTTGTGAAACCTAAAAAACATGATATGCACTACCACTTGAAGTAGATTGATTAACTTTTTCACGTGAGTTGAGGAATTGCAGACATGAAATCCATTTTTTAAAGGCTGGGTACATTCAGCTCAAGTACACGAGGATATGTGTGTCGTTTCTTGCCATCTGGGGTTTTGAAAAGCCAAAATTTACTTCTACGCTTCATGCCAACCAGTGGTGACCCTCCACTTAGATAGTAATGTCACTGAGTAGTTACAAACATAATTCAGGCAATCTCTGCCCCCTCCCCTCAAAAAAATCTAGGTGTTGGTTTTCCTACGTGTTCAGCCATAAATTGTTTCCCAAGTTCTCAAAGAAATAACGGAGGAGGTTGCATAATTCATTAAAATTATTGTATCACCTCAACCCACCTCAAATGTAGTACCATTTTTCATAGATTGACTTTTCTTTTTAAGTGAATTCAGGAATTGCAGATATGATATTTATATTTCAAGGCCGGAGACATGCAGCTCAAGTACACGAGGAAAGTGCCCGTTTCCTGCCATGGTAGGGGGGGGGTGGATTGAAAAGCCAAATTTTCTTGTATGCTCTGCACCAACCAATGGTGGCGCTCGGCTTAGATAGTCCTGCCGTTATTCACACTCCCCTCTTCTCCAAGCTTTCGCTTTTGTTTGTGTCGCCGATTATTTGTTTGTTTCGCCTGATAAAGTCCTTTCCATGAAGACTGTACCTCTTTAATTCTTCACCCCCTATTAAGAAAAGACATTCCTAATGTCTGAAAAACATCGGTGTGGGGTAGCCACATAGTTGGAAAAACACACACCCAAGCAGTCGGAATTTTTTACCTTCACACCACTCTAAAGAGGTTACCCATATAGCTGCTGCCCTGAGTGCAATATATTGCATCTTTAGGGGTTATTATATGTGATCAACTGAGATATGAAAAATTCCAACTTCTTTTTAGATTTTCCCACTATCGACGCTCCTAGACGGAAATATGAAAAAAAATCAAATGGTGTTTCAGATTTATTTCTCGAGTTCTGCAGCCCTGCTACCTAAATGCACTCAGACAGTGGCGTGTTTAGGGCACCAGTTCATCACTTACATGCCAGCTAAAATTGTGATAAGAGGATGACAGCCATATGTGGCTCTGAAGACTATATAAAGGCAGTAACTCATCACCCTCAACTCCCAAGCTATATTTTTAGCTTCAGGAAAGCAGAACCTCAGCTGATTCTAAATGACAGTACTCCTTGATTGACAGCAAATTCGAAAGATGCAGTGTAGCTCATGTTACAAAGCAAACACAGGGATCCATCGTTTTGGTAACACATATGGAAGAATTTCAGACATGCGGAGGGTGGGACTAGACGTAAGTGGTTGGGAGAACTGAAACTCTGGGGCGATGGGATTTTGTCTTTAAGCGCGTCCCCACATCCACTTGGCGCGGAGCGTACCGAAATATTTTTGGATAAAACCACCCTTAGATCGCCGACATCACCCTCCCGGACTCCGCCGTATCGCCGAGGGGAGGGTAGGACACATTGCATTCCTTACATCTTTGGAAGAGGTGCGCAGTGTAATCCAAAGAAATGAGCAAAAAAGAAAATTCTCCATAAACATTGTTGGAAACGAACTTCACGTTTTCGAAGATATCACATCTTTCTCCTCAGGTAATACTGTATACAAAAAGTTTATTACAACAAGATTATACAATTATCCGCACAAATAGGACAACTATGTAGACTATTGGTAGCCTATACTGGAGTACAAAAACAGATAAAGTATGGGCCATGTTCGTAGTAATGTGCATTAAGTGTAGGCCTGCTTCTTTGATCTTCTAGCGGAGAAATAGATACACGAGAGTGACGTCATGGAACAATATTCGAAGTCCAACTTCTGTATGTCAAAAGGCGATCTCATGAAACAGGCTCGCGTAACTCAAATCCAATGTTAGGATAGTATAACTCGCAAATATAGCTAAACGTTGGGACATAGCTTTCCTTGCATATTGTCAGGTTCATTCAAAAACAGATCAAACAGAAAAAACAGATCATTTTGTGTTCCCCAAAGATGTAGTTATAAATCGAATGAAAAATTTGAAAGCCTATAGGTGCATTATACGGCAAATATGTTGAAGGCAGAGCTGTTTTGTCTTACCTAGTAAGACGCCGCCTATTACTGTTGGCTTCATTTGTTCAGTGTGTGAGAAATAATTACAATTACGTCCTTCACGTTTATCTATTTCTATGTGTTCCAGTTGATTTCAAAGTCAAAGTTGACAGATGCTAAACTATGGAAGCTATTACAATTGCGACCTCCACACTCCTTACACATGAGAATGTGGTTATGGATGGGTGATGTACTATTCAAATGCTCCTCACTGAGCAGTAGAGTCCAGGAGGGGGGGGGGGGGGGGGGAGCAGATCCCACAATATTTGACTTAGGATCGGTCCGTGCAATCATCCCCAAAGTTTCAGTTAATAGATTCCCACGTGTAGGCCTATACCGGGAAGTGACGTTTAATCATGATCAGAAAGTGTTCATTTAAAACCATCAAGTAGGAGTTCTTGAAAGCTTAATCGAACCCCACCACTGCTGTAGACCGTAGAACCAGCTAAGAAGATCAATTTATTTCTTACCTATGCTTATATATACCCTCATACGAATATCCTTAAAGTTCCTGGTTTAATGGATGTTAGCATTGCAACTTTTTTTTCATATCGCTCACTAAATAATCTTAAGCTCTCCACCTTTCCAAATTCTTTACACACAACAGAAACGTACCACGCAGGGTAGGCAGAAGTTGCACATGCACATGCACAAACCACGTCCTCGTGCTAACATTACTTAACAAAGCTTACGCCACAGAACTAACTCCTGCTGGAACTCCTTGCCATACACAATCACAAGTGCTGCTTCACTAAATTTATGTAAGTGCCTATTATATGAGTAACTATTAATTTTGACTCTTATTCTGTGTCTGCTTTGCTTAATTTCAGTAGATTTATTTCTTATTTCATATACAAGTGTGCAGATACAGGAATAAACACATTTTTCTTTTTTATCTCTTTTCTTATTTCTTTTATATTTCTTCAGTCTTTTGTTTTGAGAGTGACTCTACTAGTTAAACCTGTTAATGTTTGTAAGAGCACTTTCTTTCTCTTTGTAATGTACGTATTTAATTCATTGTACTATATACAAAAAAAAAGTTTGAACATGCATTGTACGTATATCGAGAAGAACCAAGCGAATGAAATGATTGAGATTCTGAGGATGACATAGGACAAAGCCATATTACCACATAATTCTAATGTTGGACTATTCCACAATGCTGTCGAAACGGTGGGCTGGGGGGGGGGGGGGGTCAGTTGGGACTTACACTCCAGTGAAAAAGTGACCGTGGCTAGAGGTTTGATCAACACTCTAATATTTGCCAAGTGTTCCAAGAATAAATGAAAGAGAAGGGATAATTCATTGTGATCCTTAGGTATCAGCTCGCCCTATCTGATATGTACTGTACTGCTATATATTATAGGCTGATTTTGTTTTCTTACCATGATTAATTGAGAAATTGCAGACATGAGATCCATATTTCAAAGCTGCGTATACATGCAATGAGGTTTAGCAAATGCGGGAATTGCCGTTTCCGGCCATCTGTAGGAAGGGGGTTGTAAACTTGGTAAAACAAAAAAAATTACGTTCTGTCATCACTAGCAAAGGAATCCGTCTGTGTTTTTAATGTGAAACTCAAAAAGCGGATTAGCAGAATCCTCGTAAAATTATAGGCACACTGACATATACCTTGATCAGTAAAAATTTCAGTGATAGTAGAAAATTTAGGTTTGTTAAGTTTGCTGAAGTATCCTGATTGTCCTGTAAGACACGATGATAGCCATACTAGAGCATGATATGCAAGGAAAGAAAACACCATAGTCTGGAATAGCAAAATCTTAACCAAAACCCAGTTGCAGGTCTCCGAATACAGTATAATCTTTGCTTTGCTTACAACACCATTTCTGAACGTTTCAAGTAAGTGTTATGCTGAAAGTTACCCCAGATGTATTTAAAAAAATGTGATACAACCTCAATCACATAAGTATTAATATACACTTGGCCAGTCTAAGGCAACACAGGAGTACAGAGATTACAGTGCTGTAAAACTAAATCTATTTTCAGACAACCACATATCTGGATGGCAGCATGTCCTGCATAGTCCCACTTGCAGAGCGACTTAAAAAATATTTTTGATGCTTTTCTGTCTTTTTTTTTAAATATTACCTTAATGGTATATAAAAGGGGAAGATCGTGCTTATTGTTGAAGGCCGTGTGGCACATTCCCCTTATTTTCTGGCACTTTACATATGTTATCATAAGGACTCCGTAGATTTTCCTTACTTGAATTTGGAAACCAAGGACGCTGCGTTGACTTCGTTGTGTATATGTGCATTCTTTTCAAATTTTTTTCGTAATCTGTACTGTAAACGTTCGACAGCTACTGCAAACGATGAAGACCTTAGTAAGGAATTTCGTATTTCATATAAAGGAACTGTAATTCTAATATTATCTTGCGTATTATAGTCTTGAATGCTGCCTTGGTGGTAGACGGTGAATAATGAAGAGAATTTTGAAGAGGAATAAGTCAAAGGGAAAAGGGGTAGTAGCAGAATCATCAAGCGTCGTCAGTGCAGATGGAACGATAACTGGTGTCAGTGGTACTCTCGACGATTACATCGTGAAAGAAAAAGACCTGTTAAAAATCCACAAAGCAGCTTGGAATGGTGATCTGAGCAAAATAAGAAATTTTGGCAACAAGAGACAAGATCTGAATGCCTTGGATAAGGCAAATAGGTTAGTGAAGTGTAAACAGCAACATTTTGTTGAATACTCAGTTTCGCGGAACTAGGCAAAGGATGGCCTAGGCCCTGATAACATGTCAGAAAAATTGAACTTGTATTAAGTTGAAGGCGTACTGTAGTGTACAGTAGCTACATCGAAATTCATTGGGATGGGGATGGGGGGTCCCCAAAACTTCCACTTCTGACTCTCCTCCCCTAAAATTCATGGGGTGGAACATAACGCACTAAATTAAGTGGTTAATTGACTTGTGTTTATATCTCTTTTTTTTTTTTCGTATCTCTTTTTTTGGGGGGGGGGTCTTTAAAGAGGCTCATTGAGTTGTTTTGTGAAATTCATTCAATTTTTCTAAACCCGTCAAGTTTCCTTCACATACTAATGACAAACAGTCAAACAAAAAGGATCCCAAAGTTTTACATATGATGGAACATTAATGAGTGAGTAACCAACAATTAAATTTGGTTTTTAAAACTTTGTGACCAGACATTTTCACATTAGTACATTCACATGCACACAATTAGAGCAAGTAATGGTCAAAAATTCAAAAAATTTGACAATTTTCATATAACTATTGGATGTGAAACTTGATTATGTTAATTGTGAGTATTGTCGTGTGTTTGTATACTTCAAAATCACCGCAATCTTTACTGATATCAACTCAATGAGCCCCTTTAATAAATGAATGGTTGAAGGTTATGTTCATGAGGACTGGAGGTGTGCTAACATTACCCCAAATTTTAAGAAGGGAGGTAAGTCACAGCCCTGTAATTACAAGCCTGTCAGTCTCATTAGTGTTGTTTGTAAGGTCATGGAATCTATTGTTAAAAAGTCTATGGTTAGTTTCTTCAGTAGTTATTCATTAATCAGAATGTCTCAACATGGCTTTTGTCAGAAAAGGTCCTGCCTCACCAATATTTTAGATTTCAGGGAAGATGCTGTTCGTTCATTAGATAGGCAAAAGTATGTTGATGTTGTTTTTCTGGATTTTCAGAAAGCTTTTGATTAGGTTCCCCACCAGCGTCTTTTGCTTAAATTAAAGTAATTGCATGCATAGGCAAAAAGTAAAAACATTGAAATTTCATCGCCAAAATTTTGGTAAGGCTTTTAACTACACCATTCAGACAATTTGGGAAAATAAATAGGTTTCAATTGGTTAGTTTTGCCATATGATTTCAAATTCTTCTAACATAACGACAAAAAGTGTAGAGTACGATAATGTAGTGGTTGACAGTTTTCATTCAAATCAACGGTGTGCTTCTTTGCGCAAGCTAATGGGAAGTATACTAGTATTAAATATTCAGTTACAACTCAGGATCACTGACGCCGCGGGCAAGGTTGTGTTCAATTTATAGGTTATTTGTAAATACAGTGTTTCCTTTCACCAAATGCTACAATTCCTGATACCTACGAAGTAGCGACGACTTGAGTAGTATGTTTTTGATACACTAGTGAGACCTGTACTGTTGCATATTCATTATGTAGGCGGTTATAGTAAGAACCGTTAATTTTCAAATATGATTTCTTTTTTTTACTGTTTTTATGCCAATCCCGCTGCTTTTCGAAGTAGTTACTGTCCTTTTCCTTCATTGAAAGACATAATCTGTTCATGTACAACATCGTGTGTACATTTAAAAATAAAGAAAAAGTTAAGATCAAACATAATCTTATCTTTTTGGTTTTTCAGTACACACACAATCACTTTAAAGAGTATGGGCATCTGTGGTAATTTACTGACCTGGATTCAGAATTGGCTATGTAATAGGAAACAGAGGGTGGTTCTAAATGGTTGCGCTTCTTCTTGGCAGGAGTGTTTCTTGCTTTCGAATGTTTATGACATTGATGCTGATATTGTGTGTAGAGCCAAGAAGTTAGCTGATGACGCAAAACTGTATTCTGAGGTCTCCTCTGAAGGTGATTCCATAAGTTTTCAGAAGGATTTAGACAGGGTATTCACTTGGTCTCAGGAGTGGCAAATGCTGTTCAGTATTGATAAATGCAAGGTAATGCATATTGGCAATAATAATCCTACAGTAGTTATTCGTACACTTTACATGGACAGTCACTGCAAGAGGTGTCTGTTGAAAGGGACATACCTGTAGGTGTCCACATAGATTCTTCTTTACAGCCAGCTAAGCTGTGTGTTGAAGTAGCTAAAAGAGCAAATAGGATTTTAGGTATGATTCAGAGAAATTTTAGTTTCCTTAAGCAAGACATTGTTGTTAGACTCTATAAGCAGTTGGTTAGGCCTCATTTAGAGTATGCTGTTCAAGCTTGGAACCCATATTTTTCTAAAGATAAGAAGTTACTTGAAAAATTTCAGTGCAGAGCTACTAGAGTGATTAGAGCCTTCAAAGGTGTCCCCTATATAACAGCAGGTTACGTCTTTTAAATCTCATTTGAGCTGAGAAGATTACGTGGAGATTTGATACAAGTCTACAAGATTGTTTATGGTTTTGATAATTTATCATTTTCTGATTTTTTCAAGTTTGCAATTTAGTAAAAATAGTAAAAGAGCAAGGATCTTGTTCCACATTTCTCTTGTGCTGATCTGAGGGGTATTTCTTTGTCAGTGCTCGAGATTGATTGATTGAATTTGCTTCCAGATAAAAAGCTGTGGAGTCTTGGGATTGCTTTCTTAATACTGTAAGTCTAATTACATCATGAAACCTTTTGTTCCATACAGGAGATGTCAGGTACTTATGTAAACACTCCTGGATGTCTAGGGAGGTATTTCTTTCTGTTAAAAAGAAGCGTAATTTGTGGAGACTGTTTCGTTCTTCTGGGTCTGCTATGGATTTTGACAATTTCAGAGACAGGAAGTTTCTGTGAATTGTTTGATTTCCAGTGCTAAGTTTGCTTTTGATCGGATATTGCTTTGAATGTTAAAGAGAACCCAAGGGCTTTATTCTCTTATGTTTCGTCTAAACAAAAAATCAAGGATAGTGTTGTTCCTCTTCGGGTTGCATCATTCAGTGATAGTCAGGGGATTGCTGATATTTTGAATAATTATCTTTCTTCAGTGTTTACTTCTGAGAATTTGGATGACATTCCTGCATTAGATTCAAAGGTCTGTGATTCAATTTGGAATGAAGTTTTTTTCCTCATAGGAGATTGTTTTAATGAAAGATTGAAAGTTATACAAGGCTCCTGGACTGGATTCTGTCTACATGTTTTTACTTACTAAATTTGCTCATGATTTTTGTTATCCACTTTCCATGATTTTCAACAAATCAATGCATGAGCATTCTCTTCCCAATGACTGGAAGTGTGCAAATGTTACTCCTATCTTTAAAAGGGGTAAATGTAGTCTTCCCTGTAACTATAGTCCTGTAAGTCTTACCGTACCAGTTGTCTCTAAAGTTATGCTGTCTGTTACTGTAGTTCCCTGGTCAAGAAATTTGCAGGTGATACAAAAGTATACTCTGTTTTTTTTCTGATTATGATGCTAAGTGTGTTCAAAGTGATCTTGATGAAATTTCCGAGCACTTGGTCTGAAATTGGCAAATGCTGCTCAATGTAAATAAATGTAAAGTAATGCATGTTGTTCATGGGAATCCTAAGATTATTGTAACTACTTGATACAGTCTCGGTGGTATTAATATCCAGGAACTCCTAGGTGGAAATCTTCGCATTTTTGTAGATTCTTCTTCTTAAATCTCATAAACAGTCTTCAGAAGCTATGGAAGGGAACCAAATTCTAGGTATGGTTCTTCATAAGGACATTGTTCTACTGCTCTACAAGCAGTTGGTTAGGCCCCATCTAGAGTACTGTATGCTACACAGGCTTAAAATCCCCATTTTTCAAAAGACAAAGTTATTTTGCAAAAATTTCAAAAAAGAGCTTCTTGGAGGTTGATTAGTTCCATGAGAGGTGTAGGTAATGATCATAGATTAAAAATACTTAGTTTTACATCCCATGAGCTTAGACGACTGCAGGGTGATCTGCTTCAAGTGTTCAAAATTGTTCATGGCGTTGATAACTTAGTTTTTAATTATTTTCTTAGTGCCCTAATTCAAGTAGTTCTTATGGTTACAGATTTAAGCTCCAGAAGATGTGCCATAGGCTGGATGTTAGAAAGTATTTCTTTTCACAGAGAGAATGAATGGAATGGCCTGCCCAGTGTTTGTGGTGATGTCTATGAGTGTTAATGCCTTGAAAAAATATAAATATATAAAAATAAATACCTTGATAAATATTTTTGGCAGTGTGGAGTCTGATTGATATTGTTTTGGATTTAGGGATGTGTGCTCTTTCAGGGTCTTTTTATGAGGTCCTTTACTTATTAAACTAAACTGAACTAAACAAGCCTACCTCATTAGAAACAGTTCTTTGTCAGTGAGTTGTCTCAAAATTTGACTTGGCTAGACCTACTGTATCCTGGACATGTGTTTTTACAAAGGCGAGGCCAAAAAAGGTGTTTGAATGTGAGTTTTTAGTTCCAAAACACCTACTTTGTCTCATACATGTTCTTCCATCAGTTTTTTGAATGACAGTTAGTGAGGCTGCCACTAAAAGCATGCATGCACAAGCTGTACCGTAAGACTAATCTAAGAATATCACTAACTACTGTACATTGTTGTGTTCATGAAGTCTTCAAGTTCAACAGGTACAAGCATTTCATTTTAAAACTTTCCGCCCCTGAAAGTGGTGTTTTCTGCTTCAGAAATTTGGGACAGACACGAATATTTTTGAGGGACGTAGACAACTGAGGATGGAAGATAACGTTGTGGATGTGTTATTTTGCACGGATGTGCTCAGTAACACATATATGCGGTACAGGACTCATTGATAGTGAGGTTGGTAACTAATTCCTACCCAAACACCATAACTTGTAGGCTGTATATGTACAATATATATGTAGGTCTTGTCTAGGCTTACTGTAGATGGTATGCACATGAATCATTGAAGCTGAGCCTACTAGTCAATGCTACAGTATGTACTTACCTGTAGTAATTGCAGAATAGCACCCAAAAAAATAACAGAGTGCATTCACAGTGGCCATACAATACATGGGGATTTTGAGAATGACTGAGCATGTGCCCTGTGAATTTTTTTGGAAGGAAATTAAAAGACTGTGAACAGTGAGCCTCCAGTCTAGAGATGAGTCACAGTTGTAGTGGTATTGAATGCATGTCACATATCGAGTTACTATTAAATCTAAGAGTGGAGGCACAGTCATAGTTGCAGACTTTGCCGTTTACCATACAGTACATCTCAGGGTATTGTTACTTTGAGATTGGAGGTGCAGTTGTTGTTGCAGTGACTTTACGTCATACTGTACATCAAGATACTGTTATTCTGAGAGTGGTGACGCAATTGCAGTGACTGTGACTGCACTCCCAGAATCTCCATGGCACTGTATGTAGTATAATGACGTTGTATTCTGTAGTACAGTCCCCTTTCTACGGTAATACCGCCACAGTGACAAATAGCAAAAATTAGCCAACTTGTATGCAAGTTGTGCCTGCAACTCATCTTGAGGAACGTAACTTACAATTTGATAATAATATCACTATGGTGTGGCAACAGTGTTTGTAGTGGTGTAGATACCTTTGCTTGGATTATCTCTTTGCTTGTTTGTAACTACTAATAATTTGAACAAGTGGAAGGACACAAAATTCCTTGGGGAAAAAGATGCCAGTACAACTTGCACCCAATGTTTTATACTTTTTGAACTGCTGTACATGACACCTTGCAACCTGTCCTTTTGCTGTGCAAGTGTCAGTGCTAGTCATCAGATGTTTGCACAGGATTAACTGAGATATGAATCATGTGCTGAAATTCTTTGTTGAACCATGAATGCTGTGGAATCATGTACTAAGTGAATCTTGAGCTGGAATCATCTGCTACTGTAGCTTCAAAATGTTAGTGGTGTCAGCAATGACTTGGAACAATCAATCATATCCTTGATACACCGTGCGTGTTCAGTGGTAAGTCGGTGATATTTCGATTGGTACCCAAGGATGCCACAAGCAAATTAAAATGGCGATTAGCGAACTGTACAAACGTCGAGCTGTAAATTCTGTTTACTTTCACAGTAAGTCTACACTTAATGTGCATGCACACAAATGTGTTAAAACTTATTCATGGGCACCATTTCAGATTAAAAACAGAAAAGAAAAAGCACATACAGTAATGAACTGACAAAATGAAGCTATGGGCTTCGATTAATTGGGAGTAATTGAAACAGCTTATTCTGTACCTACATACAGTACAGTGCAGTACACTGCAGTAATGGAAAAAAAATGTTAATTTCCTGTGAAAGGAGTGTAAATTCTACATGACCTTTTACAATATTTCTGTATAAAATTAAAACTAAATGTCCCTCAAATGCCAGAATTTGCTTCCAACTAAAAGCTTTCCCTCCAAAGACACAAATTTCCCCCAAGAAGAAGCTTCCCCTGTGCACCCATGCATGTGCAGCGAGTATTTTGATGAGTGTTTACAGTTTTAGTGAATGTTTCAATTTCTACCATAGGCCTACCATAGGCCACTTTATGAACATTGTGACCACAAAAATATGAAGAAATGCTGAAGATATTTGTATTGTAGTGCATGGATACTGTATGTAGACTGGAGTGGCAATGCACAAGGGCTGTGAAGCAATCTTACAAGTGGAAATCACTACCAAAGAAGAGCCATACAATTAATTACCACATTTGAGAAATCTGTGCTTGTAAGCAAAGAGAAAGCTTTCTTCCCTTCAAAACTTTAAATGAAAGCTTCATCAAAACCATTTTGTTTACCAAATTTGGTAATATATGCAAATTTCTTGTTCATTCTTAGGAGCAATACTGTAGCTTAGAAACTTCATTGTGAGTAATGTACAGCCTTTGCAGTAAATGTTTTTGTGAAGACACACAATTTTTGCATGATTGAAGCTCTATGTAATTCTCTGATGAAAATGTTTTTTTTTTTTTCAAAAATAAATTTTGCATGCTTTATGTGCTATCGTATGCAGTTCCTGCCAAAAATCAATGTCCAGACAAGAGCACAAAAACTTGAGTGTGCTGTACACTAATATTTGCTTAGATATTTCCCACATTCATCCTCATAGCTGGCAATTTTTTTTTCACACCATGTGCAGTCTTCAATTTTTTGCTGCCCCTGACATTTTTTTTTAAGTTGGTCACCAATGTTCCCCCACAACTGCCCCCTGTACAGTAGTAGTGCATGCTGTCTCTATTTGAAACTCATTTTGCCCCTCTCCTCCCAACTTTCAAAAACATTGTAGCACCCCCAAATAGTGGATACCCACTGTATGGTACCCTGTTATGAGGGTCACATAGTGGATACCAGCATACAGTATCCCAACATGAGCATCACACAACATGCTACATACCCACACAACGTGTCCTGTTATGAGGATCACTTACTGGATCCCTACAGATAATAGTGCACATTATCCTGAGTGCCACATGTACTGGATTCCTACATTCAGTATACATCCTATCATGAGCACCAGATCGTGGATTCCTGTGTCCTGTAACTAATGTAACAAAAAAACTGTAAAAGGACTATACATTAGTATAACTTAGACAATTATGGTTACTGTAGATGTACATATCTGGCATACTTGTCACAAATTATCTTTAGTCAAAGGTTCATAGGCACACTCATGTTTTATTCCAACCATATTAGTGAAATACAGTCCTATTCTTATGTTTGTTCTAGTACATATATCTATATATTTTAGGAGTAACCTGCCAGTAATGATTTATTATTTACTTTTTTTTTGTTTTCGCAGGACACCACTTCATTTAGCATGTTACAATGGTCATACTGAGATTGTTAAGTACCTCATTGGTAACAGTGCCAAGCTCAATGTGTGTGATGGTGATCAACGTTCTCCTTTAATGAGGGTAAGCTTAAGTTCCCTTTTCGCATTTGCCAGCAAATATAGTACAGTTCTGTACATACGTTGAATACCATGAGAACAAACCATTTACTGTATGCCTGGAAAATGCCATGTAGTTTTGGGGCATTTTTGTGATGACATTTTACTCGTATTGGCTTCGGAGTGCAGTACATGTGTTCTGTGTGAGGAAGCTGAGTTTGTTATGGCTTTCCACAAAAAAAAAAAATGAAAAGTTGAAATTTTATTGGAAAAGAAGTGCAAAAAAATGAAAAGTTTAAGTTGTATTGGAAAAGAAGTGCAGGGTTATTTAAAATGTACTTTACAGCACTATTTATGTATTTCTTTGTGATTGTTTTATTCATATAAGACAGACTACCATATTTAAAAGCTGAAAAAACTGAATACAGTAGACCTATTAGACGACATTGATGTTTCATACAAAAAAAAAGTTCATTCCTAGACTGTGGTTTTGAACAAGTTCATATGTGTTTGTAGCCCTTATTAGTTCTCAGTACAATAGGTTGCGTATTTTTGTTGTTACAATCAGTGTCGTCTTTTATATTTCTGTAGGCAATTCAGAGGGGACATTTGGAAATTGCTGAATCATTACTCCGACGAAATGCTGATCCAAGTTTGATCGATGTAAATGCTGATACAGCCCTCCATGTGGCTGTTAGTATTGGTCGTTCAGATGCTGTGGCCCTACTCCTCAGCTACGGTGCCCAAATTGATGCTGCTAATAAAGTTTGTATAACACTTATATGTGATTTTCCCTTTCAAATTGATAACTGTGTTCTTTATTATTAGAAAATGATGAAGTGGTACTTACTCTGTGCATAGATTTGTGTCCCAGCAGAAGGGGAAATAATACTGTAGTTTTAATGCAGTGTACGTTCTTTCACGTCAGTTAAATGATTTTCTGTAAATTTGAGCTTAGCTGATAATGCTGAGAGATTATCCTCGAAGATAACCTCAAAGCATTGAGAAAACATTTCAAATGACTCACAATTTACATGTGTTCATTGAGAAATCAACAAAAAGGTAATACAAAGACATTTAAAGCTTTTAAAAGTGCATTTAAATTAAGCCAATCACACCAACCCCCATATACTGCACAACTGTATTTATGGAAGCAATGCCATTTGGATTTTGTCAAGGGTAAGTGTCAAATTTGAATATCTTTTATGCTTATGCAACAGGTATAGTATTATGTTACAAACATATTGGATGTGAGTGTGCCTTGCATTACATTTTTATTATCATTGGGCATTTGCTTGAGTAACCATAGATGCTCACTGAGAAAAATAAGTTACTACTGTGCACAAAGTAAAGTAATTTTCTATTTGTTTATGAGCAGCAAGGTAGAACTCCTCTGTATCTGGCAACTATTCAAGCTAACAGTGAAATATTGGAACTACTTCTGGAGAACCAGGCAGACGTTAATGTTCAAGACATCTCTAACAGGTTAAGTATTCACTGTGCAAACAAAGTACAGTGGAATATGCAAGAAATCAGCTTGATTTCTCTATTTGATTTTACATGGTTGATCTGTATGGTACAATTATTTCTTTATCTGGTACCTCATCCACACATTGTAACTTGACTTATTTTTTCACTGAAGTCTACATATTAAACAACAGGCCTACCACTCTAATTTGTTTTACCATTAAAGACATTGTGTAGTTCAGTTGATGTTAGCCTGTAACAATACAAACCAGTGATCAATCCTAGAGAGTGCCTGAATACAGAATAGCTAAAGTAAAATCATCATTGTAATTGCAGTATATTGAATCAAGTTGTAATTCCTCAATGCCCAAGTCCACATTATGTGTTGGTGTACATATGGGTGGCAGACACTGTTTTCACTCCAGTTACAGTACTCTGTCCTGCATGCATTATAACTGAGATAGTGTTTTAAAAGTGAGTATGTACCGTATTCCCTGTTGCTGGTTAGTTAACACTAAGGGAGTATTATTGTGTTGCTATTACCATTATTGGGAGTACTAGTGTTTCGTTGTTGGGAGCACTATTGTTTCTATGTGATGCAACCTGATATGTTGACTTTGGTAGATAGCATGCTGGTGTGCCAACCAGTTTTGACAATTTCCTACACTTTGAACCACTCTACACTGCCCACCCTGTAAGTACTCTAACACTCTAAAAGTAGCAAAACAAACTGTCCTTAATTTACCTCTAACTTAAAGGGGAATTCCAGTCAAGGAACATGTCCTCTGACTTATTTAAGCCATTTCAAACCATTTTCATTCATATTCTTGACGTTTTGAAATGAACTTGTAATGGGCAACATGACGTGTTCAAACTTCCTGCCCAACAGAGTTTCTAACACTATGCATGTATATGAAGGGCGCGGCCATTATGATGCAATTGACTGTGATCTCTGTGGCTTGTGACGTAGTCGACGACCAACCATGATCAACGTAATTAATCTACATAATTAGTTATTAGACACACTGTGTATTCAATGTGGCTATAACATGATAAAATAGGTAATCAATAAGATGGCAATAAAACACAGAAGAAGAGGAATTTTCCATCAAAAGGCAACATTACGCAGTGTGAGCCGGTGCGAACAATACCTTGAAGACAAAGAAAACGTAATCTTTAGTAAGTACTAAGTGAACCTTTTCAGAGACAGGGGAATAAGCCACGTAATTACGAATTATGTAGGACAATCTGGTTGGTCGTCGTGAATTAGAGCTGGTGGTCTACAACGTGACAAGCCTGAGAGATCACAGTCAATTACATCATAATGGCCGCACCCTTCGTGTACATGCATTGTGTTAGAAACTCTGTTGGGTGGGAAGTTTGAACATATCATGTTGCCCATTACAAGTTCATTTCAAAAGGTCAAGAATATGAATGAAAATGGTTTGAAATGTCTTAAATAAGTCAGAGGACATGTTCCTTGACTGGAATTCCCCTTTAATTAGTCTATACCTGATAGATGTATGAGTCATAAACATGTTACTCAGACTGCTCATACTGACAATGCAATTTCTGAGAAGTAAGTCATCAAAGTGCAAACCAGAAAATGTCTTTCCAAATAGATGGGTGGTACATATTAATTAGGAAGACAGTGGTAATGTTATAAAAAGCGCAGTAGCTTGGCATGAGAATAATTGATGGAGACTTTTGGAATGATTGAATATTCTTGATGGTTAGATGCTTGCTTTACATTTGGACCCTGCAGTGAGCTTTCCTGATAAATTACTTGCCACTAATTTTATGCAGGTCTTAGTTATCACCAGACTAGATGCTAAACCATAGTATATATAATTGATTGTGATTTGAGGGGATTTTTTTTGTTTGTAGTGTGTACCACATTCAATTGTAAATGAAAGTAAGTAATACGTAGCAGTGGCAACACTATTGTCATAATTTTATTTAATTGGAAGGAACCTGTCAGAGAGTCAGTACTGTAAATGGTGTCAAGCACTAGGTATGAAAGATATGGATAGTATTCATTTCATTTATCAGTAATACCATTAAATTCAGCACATTAAAACATATTGGCAATTCAAACATTTCCTTCAAAATGGTTTAGTGATACAGGATCAGCACCATCTGATTGGTGTTGGGTGATGTCCTTATTTCAGTCATTACTTCCTGATTGGTGTAGGTGTAGGTGGTACTGTTGATCAGCACCATCTGATTGGTATTGGGTGATGTCCTTATCTCAGTCATTACCTCCTGAGTGGTGTAGGTGGTACTGTTGATCTGTCTCATGAGTGGTGTTGGGTGATACCTTTATTTCAATCAGTACCTCCTGAGCAGTGTAGGTGGTACTGTTCTCTCATTTTGACAGTAGTGAGTACCATTCTGATTAGTGTAGTATCTTATTTTTTGTTTTTACTGTTTCTTTCTGACAGGACTGCTCTTATGATTGCTTGCCAATCTGATCAGATTGGTATTGTCAAGACATTACTTGAATACAAAGCAGATCCAAACATCAGAGACCAGAAAGGATGGACTGCCAATGATCATGCAATCATGGGGGGATTTCATGGGTAAGAAATGAAACTCACCATGATGCTATCATAACCAGAGGCAGGGGACGGACAGTCAGGAGATTATATGGGAAAGTAATGGAACCAACTGCCATGTCATCATGGGGGGGGGGGGAGGGAGGGAAGAGGGATTTATGAATAAGTATTGAACATAAACACCATGACATCGTAGGGGGAATTGATTTTATGGGTAAGAACTGAAACTAACCACCAAGCAATCATGGGTGTGGTGAAGTTGGAACTACAGTAGTGAGCATGCTAATGTTTACGGTACTGAATCCTCATGTGCTTTAGGCATATGGAGAGGATAAACATAGGGACAGGAGGTAAGTTACCATGTGTTGGAACAGAAGCAAGTTTATTACTTTCCTACTAGCCCTAAGTGTGTGGAAAATCCACTGTTTTAACCATCTTAGAACCTCACAGCATTGCCAGTACATAACATGGAAATAACTAGGAACAAACTGAACAATAACTGTGTAATTAATGGCATTGCATTATGTTCTTTTCAACTATTGCACAATCACAGATAAATATTTAAACAGTGAGCATACAATCATGTTAAGAGCAGGGGATTTCATCGGTGGGGAAGTAATGGGACCAATAATCATTCATTCATGGAGTTGCTTACTACGTGTCTCCACTAGTCTCCCTTTGCACTGTGTCAGAGATAAAGTTGTGGCAAATACGTTGATATGTTTCTGTATAAAGTTTGACATGTGACCAACATTGAAGGGTTGCTAAGTGGACCAAATATTGGGACTTCTAAAAGAGTCAAGTATTATTATTATTTTGATCATAGTGATATAGTTTGCTCACTATTGTCATTTGGATGAGACACTTGTTTAAGTATGATTAGCTGTTGTGGCTCAGTTTGTAATAAGTTATTTCAGATGTTTCTTACAGTTCAGTTCATTTCAGTTCTAGAATTGTCAATCACCAAAAAAAAAACCAATTCATTCAAGTACATGTTTCTATACAATTTGGAAATGCTCTCCCGAGCATCTAGATTAAAAACATGGTTAGGCTTGTGTTTACATTAGCAATTACCTGTTAGAATTGTGAATTGTATAGAGGATCGCTCAGTGGCTACTAAACACTGAATATTATTTTCTCAATTCAGTAAAAAAACAACAAAAGAAGCCCTACAATTGCGAAAGGGATGTGTCATATCAAATTGTTCTCTTAGTAATTTTTTTAAAGATAGCATTTGCCTTGATCTGAGAAGTCCCATGTCAAGAAATAAACTTTCTTTAAAAACTTTTTGTGGTAGGACATGCATTAGCTTTAATTTGTGTTAATCCACAGCAACTATTTCTTCTCATCAGTTTTCAAATACTCCTCTCCTTTCTTCTTACCAGTTGTTCTCATCTGATTGAAGAACAACAAACAATGAAACGGGCCTCTGCTGGCTCAGCTTTGTCTGGTACAGGCCTCTTTGGATCTACCAACAATTCAGTGATTGGGTTTCCTCATGAAGGTGAAGCTGTACCATCAGATATCAGTGGTATGTCACTGTGTTAGCTTTATCAGTATGGTGTCTTTGTTTGACAGATGGAGTCTGCCATTTCATCACAGGAAAGCTGCTATAGTATGGGATACTACTGTGATAGAAATAGAAACTTGATGAATATTCAGAGTTATTTAAATGCAGTGCTTGAACAGATGTCAGGTTGTAATGTTATACAGTGCAAAGTTTAGACTTTAAAAACAAGGTACATGCAAAGAAAGTTGATGAAAGACTCATCTCTTTAATACATAATTTCAAATCTTTTGTCAGGTGATAATGAAGAGGACCTTTCTATTAACAGGTATGTCATGGTTGTCCAATCATCAGTAACTTACAGTTAATTACTGACTATTGTTGGATTGTTATAAGTATGATGTTGAGTTAGCTGTTCAAAGTGATGTGTAGCTGGTAGACATAGTTGCTATCACTGTCAGTTATTTGAAATTCCTTGAAATGCTGTAAATAGGTATCATTATGGACCCTCCTGTTGATGTTTGTTGTTCTTGATAAGGCTTCGTGTGTTGTCATGTTGCTGTTGATAAGCCTCCATAATGTTGATGTCTGCTGCACTTTGTTCATGTGTGTTGAACCTGGTTAGCCAAGATGAGTTGCCATCTGCAGTGCTTGGTTATCCTTCATATGTTGATCTTTGTTCCCCTCATAAGCTAACATATGTTGATCTGTGTTTCCTTCATAAGCTAACATATGTTGATCTGTGTTGCATTCATAAGCTACATATGTTGATCTGTGTTCCACTCATAAACCAACATATGTTGGTCTGTGTTGCTGTCACACTTGTATTTTCATTGTGTTTATATTTGCTATTTAATTACTCACCTATGGAGATAATGAACCATTCCTCATGGTAATGGTGTTTATATTTTCTATTTAATCGCTTACCTGTGAAGTAAATAGACCATGCCTCATGGTATTGGTGGTGGTTTTAAGCAATGTGCATGAGATGCAAGGGATGCATGGTACCCTCCAAATAATTGAAATGATATGTTGTGAACAATGCATCACATAGCCGACATTATGCACACAATGGAATCATATGTTTGGTTGTTTGTTTAGAGCATTGTGTGGTGCTATGGTAGATGGCCGTTGGTCACTGATGGGATTGTGAATATCAAAGAGTCACTTCTGTTAAAGACACCTTGAAGGTCAGACCAATTGTACCTATGCAGGTACTGTTAGGCACAAATGGGGCTAGGTGTGGCAATGTACAGGCCACAACAAACTCTATATGTAGTGCTACCAGGACTGACAGAGGCAGCATTGTTTCTGTGAATTCATCAGTATTAAGTATGGCTCATAGGAGTGAGAGACCTAAAGTGACAGGCTCTCACTGTATGTGTCGAACTATAGTGTTTGAGGAGAGAGCAAGAACGTTTTCTTCTGGAAAGATTTTGAAGCATTATTTTCACTTTCATTTTAAGCCAAAGGTTATAAAGAACAGACCATTCGTTGGAAGAGAGTAATTCTTCTTCACTACTTGTTTGAACCATTTTTATTTCACCTTTATTGATATTTTGCAATTTCATTCCTAGGTGTTATTCTATATGTTTGCAGATTCAGATAATATTAATTAAAAGCATTGTTAATCGTTGACATAGTATTATGCCTCATATGTTGAACTCAAGCTTAACCTGTGACAGTTTCACTCATCAGCTTATTGATGTGTGTTGCATTTGATTAGCCTTCATATTGTTGATATCTGTTGCATTTGACTTCAAACATATTAATGTAGAGGCACTCCTAAGCGTTAGCCAGGTGGTAATATGTTCTGTGTACGAGTAAGACATATACATGATTTTGTGAATAAAATTGAGGAAGGCACCGTTTTCTGTATGACTGTTATTCAGAGCAAAGGCAAAGAATCACAAAACATTGTTTTCATTGCTGTTGGAATTGAAAATGAAACTTTATTTTGATGCTGTGGTTTCACCAAGTCAGAGAAACATAGATATTAAATTTGGTGACCGTCTCCAGTGAGTGTTAACATCATTTCAACCTTTAAATCCAAACTTAGATGGAATTCTGTTTTGCCCTCTCTTTTTGATTATATTTATTTCTTTTAACTCCTTTACTTTTCATCACTTAATTCTTTGAATTGTTTGCCTTTCAATTTATCATTTACCACAGCTGTTCATTTTTTTTCTTTGTACTGCACTTTTTTACTTCATATCTGTCTTTGCCATGTTTGTTTTGAGGAATTGTAAGTCTATTAGTTCTCCTTTTCATCATGTTTAATTGTTATTGTCTGCGGGCCCCATGGAAGAACAGTCACCATTTGACTGAACAGGTCACCTAGGGTAAAGATTGAAAGTAAATTACTGCACTCTAAACTTAAAAATCTTATCCCTTATGAACAAATAATTTTTTCATCTTTAAAGATGTTTCCAAATATGCAGAATTAGTGATGTTTATCTTTTAAAGTAAATTTCCTTAAAAATACATTAATAAATGTATAAAAAAAGGGCAATAAGGTAACATATTTATTCAGTTTTGGACTTTTGTGTTCCCTGTGAGTGTTCATAATTAATTATTGTATAACATTCCCTATTGAGTTTACGTGGTTCTTTCCACTCTCTGACCTCATCAACTAGTTTGTGTGTCTTAGTCTGGCTTTTGATTTCTCCTTTAAAGGAAATCAGATGATGATTCCTGGCCTGCTTCAAACTCCGAAGTCGAAGCTGCTCCCAAGAAGGTATTTTGTTTTGTACAATCTCACCCTCTGAGTCACCCCTTTGCACACACACACACATGCTCACATGCAGGGACAAACACAGTCTAACAGTTACAGGAGAATGAAAAAATGAAAATTTCATGCAAGTTGATGACAGTGCTTCATTAATTGACAGTCAGGCTCGACAAGCAATAAATATATCTTGATATGAATGATAATTGGTAAGGTAATACGCATGAGATCAGTTATGGGTAATTAGTATTGGCACTGGATTTACTTTAAACTGACTATTAATGTTAGATCTAATTGTGTCTGAAAATAACTAATTAGTTATGAAATTTGATGAGGTAAATCTTTGTTTTTAATATTCATCTGCTATTGACTCAAGCAGAGAACTTGACATGGCCAAGGACTATCAGTTACTTCGTTTTGTTGCTTTTGATGAACATCTGACATATTTAAACTGAAAACTGAAGTTTTTCTACACTGGACATTTCAGCGCACATATGCTGATTCACAGATGTACAGTAAACCCTTTGTATATAAGGATACATTATGACATATGTGTGCATTCCTTCATTAAACTTTAGGAAGCAGTCCTGTAAAATTTGTTTTTCATAACATGTGTTTGGTAACATTATTTTGTAGGATGCAGATCAAACGTTGACAATCAATATACCCCCTGGAAGTGTGGAGTGTATGCTATAACCTGAAAACTTAGTGTTTGCATGATGTACATAGTGAATTGGTGTCAACCAATGATTACATTATATACAGCTCTGTAAAAAATGTTTGGGACCTCTGAGGATATTGTGACTTCAATGAAACATGAGTGGACATAAAAAAGGACTTGAGGGAAACACACCCTATCGCAATCAAGTATAATTTAGAGACGGGGTCCACTGTATTAGTCCATCTGATACGGAAGGATATGAAATGAGAAACTTTTACCTGCTTCCTACATTTGAATTTATTCTGTATGGACTTCAGTCATGAAGGTACCTTCAAATATAAAAGGAAGTGTTGAATGAAGCAAGTTTATCCATCAAAATGTCTCAAACATGCCATCCATTTTCAATTGTTACCAGAACATAATATACAATGAATAGTTTCCCTTCATACTAACTTTATTTTGACTCATTTTTCAATATTTTTACAATTATCCAAGCTATGGTGTTAGTTACATATGGAACCATTGCACTTCTTCCCTATATCTAAGGTCAATTAGAAGATATAAGCTTTCAACCTAACATTAGCAATTGCTCAGTATGAAGATACAGGAGCATTACTTTTGCTAGAATTACTGCAAATGTAACCAGATCAGTATTAAAATGTTGTAACATGTATCCAACCTCAATGAATTTTTCACAACAAACAATTCACTGTGCCAATTACAATCTACTTATGAATCAAGACTTTATGTGCAAACAACTACATTCCTAAGGCCACCTTACAAATGCATAGGCTAATGTTACACCTCATGAGATGTGAAGTGATATACTTACACAATAACATATTGGAATTGTTGTAATTTTTCTATATTTACTTTGATGAAGAGAGTTCACAGCAATTGAAAATCATTTAAAATCAGATTGTTACATAGAAGTGACCTTTCTTGGTGTTCATAAATCAGTTTGGAAAAAATATTGAACAATATTCTTTAGCCTATTCTGCACATTCTTGTAGTCTATAGCCTTATCTTTTATGTGAGCATGAAGGTGAAGCCAGCATAAGTTTTGTAGTATACATGTAGCTGCATATTGCTATGTATAGTTGTGTATAGTTTTGTAATGGTTCAGTTAAAAACAGTCACCCCTTCATAACAATCAGTGGATGAATTGAGTAGATTGTCACGTTGATCAGTGTCAAACTTTCAGCTAGTAGTTGTTCTCTTCGTAAGTTTACCAAACACAAAAATGATAGATTGAAAAAGTTGACAATCTAATGCCCTCATATCTGCATGAGAGGAGCACACTCTGCATGGTATTAAGAAACTTGGTGAAATCCAAGCAATTATAACAATATTAAAGTGATGTATCTCTTTAATATTGTTGATGTTGACTTTTAACACATCAAACTCTCTAAATGATTTCTGGAAGTTTTGTGTGCTAGTTAAGATTCAATCAATGTTTCATGATTGCTTCTTTCATATATCATTAAAGCATTAGTGTAAAGGTAAATGAACTTCCTATTCTACTAAGTACTTGACATTCATGATGGAAGGGATTTGTTTTAGCTGATGTCATGATATTCTTTTCCTCCATTAGGGCTTGAAACTGTCGAATGTCAAGAAATTACCATCTCTTGAAAGTCAGCCTAGTGGTAAGATATTCTTTGAAATTTTGTGCATTCATCTGTAGAATTACAAGTCTTAGTTGTGATCAACTTTAAGTCAATGCCACAAGTATATTGAGATTGTTTTGCCATTTCAATGATGATTATCTTTTCTTCTCATAGACTGATGTTGTGGGGTTGTATATTCTTTTAAAGGAATTCTCCACCAACAAGAAAACTTAACATAATATATGAGATTCTTTACAGTTCTATCAGTTAAACATAACTATTTTATCGTAGGAAGCTTCCTTAGATGTGAAATAATGCTTTGAAATTTGGGCTTCAGCACGAGCCTGAAAATGTGTAACGTTGAATCGACAAATACAGTTTTCCATCTTTTGCACTCTCCCTGCCTCTGGCAAGGTCTTGGATGCAAAACTCTTTCGTACAGTGATTCTGAAACCCCTATCAGTGTTTACATTCAGTAAGACACATTCAGTAAGATACTAACATACTAAGCGCATTAAACCAGAGGAGCTGTTATTGTGATGAACAATTTAATTGCTGCTTATACTTTACGACCCACCAAACCAAGCAAAGGTAAGCTGTGTTATTAGCTCAAAGGTATTTCTATCCTTTATTCATCGGTACAAGTTCAATATCATTCACAGAGCAACATCATTTAATTCAACTCATCCAAATTAGATAGCTCCAAACAATACCTTCAAAGGTAGGTCTATGCCACTTCCTGGTAAAACGAAGGTTTTGTCACCAAATAAGATATCAGAACAGTACTGTAACCCACAGCTTGAGACAAAACTCAAGGGTAATGTCCAATCAACATTTGTCATTATGACGTCACAATCGATTGATTTCAGGCTCGTACCTCGAATATTTGCTAAAATAATTCATTTTGCGAATTCTGTGAGATATTTCCTGAAAATGAGAACAATGTCTTGGTCTGCAATAATGTTTGCATCTTTTTAAGAGATGAGAGAAGCAATGGTGGATAATTCCTTTAATGTTGTAGTCATTTGGTTTTGATAATAGAGGTAACCTATGCAGTCAAACTCATGTGTGTGTGTGTATATGTTTGTATTTTTTGTATGTGTGTTTGTGACAATTGTTTGTAAACACAGTATCTTTCACAGTATCACAGTATCTTCGTTGTTCAGCCATAATGAGTGCAACAAATCTGTTGCTGGTGGAGGTCAAAGGTCATTGGAGGTGAGCAGGGGTCAAATTACTAAAACTTGTAAGCATCATATCTCAAGAAAGGAACATAGATTGAGTTCATATACCTCGTATGTTAGTGCATCACATTAGTTCAAGAAACGCGTTGATTTTTGTAGCTTTAGAAGTTCATATGAGGTCACCAGGGATCAAATTTAAAAAATCACATTGATATTTCTAAGATGGAATCTTAAACTAATTTTATAACAGGTAGTATAGGCGACGGAAGATTTTATTTATTTCAGGAGACCAAATTTTGATGCTGTAAGGCATCAGGTTCCTTGCTTGCTTAAATCCCATGTGACTTGGGATCCATGGTCCCACTTAAGGGCACTTGGTGAGGCACAGGGCAATCTTTCTGTGGTCCTGAAGACAAAGCTCCCAGAAGCTCCAAGATTATAGACATTTTAGGGATTAATAAAAGCTAAAATTGAAGAAATGTAGGTCTTTTGATGACTCCAAAAATGTGAATCAGTCAATTAAAAAATGCAATGTTTTGACCTTATTACTTGACCTTAATATTAACCAAGTAACATTGTGTGTTTGAATTCAGATATAGTTCCAGATTATAAAGAAAAAATTATAGGAGGCTGAAGATTTTCCTCGTGGGCAGGGGGAGGGGTAGGAAGACTTAAAAGTAGAAATTCAATTTTTTTTCCCAAGACACAACCTCCCCTGATGAAATACATTTTGTTTACTGCTCACTGACTTACACAAGTCAGGAAAGTTAAAATGTATTTTAAATTACATTGGCTAGGTATAAGATGGCCATCCATGAATGTAGGCCTAACTGCCTTGCATCACGCAAGTGATCACCTTTGTGCACAGTTACTGACCTTTAATCTTGACATCAGTAATGCCTATCACTTGACTGATTTTGTGTGATATGGCAGTGTTACTAGGTGAATGACATGTTGATAACATAATTCAGCAGGTTTGTTATGCAAAATGCTTAATCATTTTGAACTTGATTATCTAGATATTAAAAAAATGTAATTTAAGATCACCCAGCTGACCTACCTAACTGATGTAACAGAAACTTGAATATTACATTTCAAGTAATTTATTTTGTTGGGTGACAAGGCCCCCAGAAACATTATTGGGGCACCTCCCCCTCTTATTTTGCCGCCTTTGGGTACATACCACATTGAGTCAAACAAGGTTGTTACTTCATGTGGAGATCAGAGGTCATTATGGTACAATATGTGCTAACTTTGGGGCACAGGGAGCATGGACAGATCTTATGATTGTTTTAATGTTTGCTGTAACTTAGTCTCATATACTCCTTTATATGTATACATCAGTTAGAGGTTACAGACAGATTGATCCCAACTTTAGCGATCCCTTTGTTTGCTTGAGCTCAGTGTTTGTCAAAGAAGTACACTAGAATTATTTCTACAGCTATATTGTGTATGTACTACCTGTGCAGGTCTCATCAGATCAAATTCACTCATGGTGTCCAGGAGGTCAGTTGTAATCAATTTTTTTTTAGAGAAGGGATTCATATGGAAGAATGGACACATTATTTGCTTGAATTATGTCAGTTTCTGTTGAAAATGAATTTTTAAAGTAACAAATTACGATCATAAGCTACACAGTGCTGCCTATTAAATTCCTTACATTATCAAAATCACAATGCATTTTTGCATTCTGGTTATTCTAATTTATGATTCCTTATTTTCAAATGTTTTATCACCATATATTCATTGCTTACCTTTCACAGATAAAGACAGACATAAAATACAGACAAGAAATGAAGCCAGTCATATTTCCGACTTAGAAAGAAACTTGCAAAGGAATAACCAACTCAGTCCTCGGTAAACATTTACTGACAAAGTGTTGCATTCCATTTGACTGTGTGTATGCTGCTGTTGACATACTGACTTACATCTAGTCCTTTATTGTGTCTTGATAGCTTGTAGTAAATGTGTGATATTAATCTGTCATAACATTTTGTCACCAGCTTTTTGTCTAAGATTGAAGATGTCGTGACTGATACTCGGTTTTAATGTCTGCTATTCTCAATTAATTGTAAGCTACCTTGATATCCACTGAATTTATGTGATAATTTCTCTTGCAACCTTTTTTATATTGAATGCTGTTGTGAAGAATAAAAATAATGGAAACAATTCTTTTACAGATTTGGTAATTGTTTGATTTGGTGTGTAATATTGATGAGATGTACCACTTTTGTAATGTACTCTGTTGATTGTCACTGTTCACACTTTCTCTTAAACATATACTTTTTATAAAGTATACTCATCAGTTATCTCTCAGGTACTTAAGCTCTAACAATGAGATTGCAGCCCATTACTGGTTCTTTTTTTGACTGATGCATTCACTTTTTACCATTATTGTACATGAGTTTTGATGATCTGGTATTAACAACTGAAAACAAGTTCTTGATAAACTGTATAGCATCTTAACTGTTGTAATGTAAACTATGCATTATCTTGTCCTTTATTTATTTGTTTATTATTTGTTTAGTTTTTATTTTTTTGCTTTTTGTCAGGTCTGTTTCGGATAACCTCAATGAAGAAAAAACTACTCCAAGAAGAAGACACTCCAGCAAGGGTCTAATATCATCTGGGGTACAGACAATATTTTTTATTTCTTAATTTAATACCCATGCAGCCTTTCCCACAGCTTTTCAGTATGTTAGGTAGTGACATTACAAGGTCAAAGTGCTTCAGCCTTTGCTAAAATAGTATCCCCATGAATACTTATACTATTTATATTCCAATATGTGCTTTCATTGGATCAAAAATCAGTCAAAACTGATTTCAGTATTTAAAGGTAAAGGGATTGTGTTGTCTCTAGTCGCCTTTTGAGTTCCATTGTACTAGGAATGTTTAACAACTTCTTTAGTGAAAACTTAAAAACAGAACCAAAGGCTTTATACAAAAAGTGATTAAATATAAGAACTACCTTTTTATGGGAGTTTCTAATTTGTTACATTTCTTGCAGACTATAAGTGATTGGGATGATGACTCAGACATATTGGATGATCTGTCAGACAAGAAAAATGAAAGAATCCCTCTCAAGGTAACGGGATGCAATTACAGTATCTGATTTTGTAGTTTTAATGGTAATAGTATGTAGTTATCTTATTTGGTAGTTTTAATGGTAACAGCATGTATGGAGTTATCAAATTTCCTAGTTCTAATGGTAATAGTATGTCATTGTCTATTTTGGTAGTTTTAATGGTAACAGTGTGCAATTATCTAATTAGATAGTTTTATGGTAGCAGTATGTATGGAGTTATCAAATTTCTTAGTTTTGATGGTAACAGTATATATGTAGTTATCTAGTTTGGTAGTTTTAATGGTAACAGTATGTTATTATCGAATTAGATAGTTTTAATGGTAACAGTATGTATAGAGTTATCAAATTTGGTAGTGTTAATGGTAACAGTATGCAGTTATCTAATTTGCTAGATTTAGGGTAACAGTATGTATTGAGTTATCAAATTTCCTAGTTTTAATGGTAACAGTATGTATGCAGTTATCTAATTTGATAGTTTTAATGGTAACAGTATGTAATTATCTAATTAGATAGTTTTAATGGTAACAGTATGTATTTAGTTATCAAATTTGGTAGTTTTAATGGTAACAGTATGTAGTTATGTAACTTGCTAGTTTTAAGGGTGTTTAGGACTGCTGTTGAGACAGCAAGGTGTGAATTAAGGGAGATACATCTAACTTCTTCCTCCCAAAGATGTCTGTTTTGTACATTGCTTACAGATACAATGGTCTCAAGCATTTTCATATGAAAGGGTTAATCTTGTCTGCCATGTTGTAAATTACATCATTTTTACCACACCTATCACTTTCCCAGTCTCCGTTCTTGAAAATTAGTTTTCAACTTCTGGGACATAATGACAGGTATTACAGTAGACCATCTTAAGGTTGGGTAACTTTCTGAACATGGGCACACCTTCTGCCACTTGCCAAAATTTGTGAATATTGATATAATTCTACAGTAAATTATAGTCTTAAGACCATGTCAATCATTTGGATATGGCAAAAACTCTGTGCCTTATTCTTATACATCAGCCTAGCTTGATTCCAGAGAGATCCCCTGTCATTTTGTTTTCTGAGCAAGTACTACTCAAACCTTGACTGTTGGCAACAACCATTGCATCAAAGCATTGTTCTTATTAATCTTTTATTATAAGGGAATAAGCAGGGGTGACTAAAAGTTACTTGGTTACTGACTACAAATTGGATTTATCAAACAAAGATATTCTCTAAGTCATACTCATTTGCTACGAAATTTGAACTCCTATCACATCCAAGAAATGTGAACAGGATCAGCATAAATTAAACTTTCAGATGTATCTTCTAAATTGCACCTCCCTTGTTGTAACCTGCAGTGCCTAGCTCACTGTGTTGAGAGCTGTAGTGCTTAGTCCACTGTGTTGACAGCTGTAGTGCTTAGTTCACTGTGTTGAGAGCTGTAGTGCCCAGTTCACTGTGTTGAGAGCTGTAGTGCTTAGCTTGCTGTGTTGAGAGCTGTAGTGCTTCGCTCACTGTGTTGAGAGCTGTAGAGCCTAGCTCACTGTGTTGAGAGCTGTAGAGCCTAGTTCACTGTGTTGAGAGCTGTAGAGCCTAGTTCACTGTGTTGAGAGCTGTAGTGCTCAGCTCACTGTGTTGAGAGCTGTAGTGCTCAGCTCACTGTGTTGAGAGCCGTAGTACTTAGCTCACTGTGTTGAGAGCTGTGGTGCCTAGCTTACTGTGTTGAAAACTGCTGTACCCAGATCACTGTGTTAAGAGTAACATGCTATTTATGGTTGTGGCAACAGTTGTCCATAACCTTAAATTATGAGGAATCCAAGAATATTCTTCCTTTTTCTTCTTCTTTCAGTTTGGGAAAGAAAAGCATTCTAAAGATGCACTTAATTCCCCATCATCACCAATTAAAGAAATGACAGAAGGAAAAGGTAACATACTGACCAATTAAAGACAGGTGTTAACATGCAGACTTAACTCAGTTTGTATGATGTGAAGTAAGAACTGTCAGTCAATGTTGCTTTACTGCTTATTTGTTTCTTTGTTTTTGTTTCCAGGCTTCCCTAAAAGCATCAATGATAAAAGCAGTATTGTCCGCAATGATGATGAAAGCATTAACAACCCAAAAAATCAGCAGACACAAAATCAGGTCAAAGGTCAACAGGGAAGTTCAGCAGGTGGGATTGCAGCTGATTATGATGATGTATTCAATGAGAACAGTGGTAAGTAATTTTAAATGTATACTATTTATTGGTTCCTTGTATTAACAAAGGAACCTATGCAGTCAAGTTGGTGTGTGTGTGTGTGATGCATTGGAATGCAAGGTATGTAACTCTATAACTCAATAATCAAGTGCTCAATTTTTCTTAAATTTGGTGTGTACGAGTATCATACTGTTAGATGTGGCCCATCACTTTTTGTGCTTATATATTGCATATTAACAAGCTAGCAGGGAGTATTGTGGCAATTGGAATTTGAGGTATGTGACTCGATAACTCAATAACTGAGAACTCAATTTTTCTCCAACTTGATGTGTACATTTATCATTTATCAATTTGCTCCATATGTGTTAGGAAGGGGTTGTTTGATTCATTAATATTTTTGGCAAACTCAAGGGTATGACTATTTGCTTCAGTGTGTATAAGAGTCTAAAAAAAATGTTGAATTTTTGTGCATGCTGTGGGCAATGGACTTTTGGTTACTGAAATTCCTTTGTTCCATTTTCATGCTATGGATGCTTATATGGTTCATCAGTCCCTCTCCAGCAAATTATGGAAGTACTGCTTGAGATAGTTTCATGATCCAATGAAGAGGCAGCACTGTTATGAGAAGTACTGTAGGTGGTCATACCAGATAAGTCTGGCTGGATCAGTTTATGCCTTTGTGATTCAGTGGTGATATGTGCATTGATGCTAATGGCATTTAATTAGTCTGGTGGATAACACACACTGGAAGAAAATAAGTCAGTTGGTGTTACTATCAGTGGAAACTGGACTCCAGCAGTCCCTTATGGGTATGCTGTCAGCATTGGGTGGTAGACTTTAAAGGGGCATAGATGTGATAAACCTAATTGTAATTTGCAGAATCCCTTCTTTAAGGCTTCAAATGAAGGATTTACAGCTGTTTGTGCTTTATAAAATGAATGGGATATATAGTACATTTACATTACCAGTTGAAACAAACAAATATGTTAGGCTACCACATTGCATAGCCAACTGTATTCCTGTATTTTGTAGTTTGAACCCATATTGCTTTTTATGGTAGGAATCAACATTTCAGATAAATAAATTGAAATTGCTTCTTTGATATAAACGAGAGTCCAGCACATTATTTTATGTATACTCAAAGTATAAGGAACCATATTGCCCTCGGGCTCTTGCTTTCCTATAGTTTTTGTTACTTTGTCCGACTCATGTAATTCCCTCTTGAATTTTGATAGACTTTGTGGCTAGATCGCATGTGAACGATCCACGCTACATGTGAGCAATCCACCTGATTCACTTTTCAACTATAAGTAGTGCGAATTGAATTGATCATAAAAGCTGTGTGAAGTAGAATGTACCATCATGATTTCTTTTAGTCTTGAACTGATGGATTGACTTTCTAGTTGATATTCCGCATCTGTTTATTTCAACGGCAATTCTGAGTTTTCTGATTTTAGTTAAAAGTTGAATTTTGTATTGAATCATTCACATGTGACCCATTCTTAGAGAAATGTAATCCGTTATGTTGTGTATTTAAATTCAAATGTTGCACCTATGATGTTGGTAAACCCAGCATAGGGTACTGGATGCTGTCTTGAATTTTAAGCTCTTCCTACCATTCTTTGTTCAACTAGTGGGAACTTACAGAATCAACGTCATGTGTCACATATGTCAACATCATGTGCCACATGTGTCAACATCATGTGTCAACACCATATGTGTCACATGATTTATTTTGAATCTATGTCAATCTCATTATACTGTGATGCAAGTATAAATGGTAATGTGTTGGTTTCAGTCACTGGAACTGTGGGCTAATGAAACCTTATTACATATAAATCATTTTCATCTTGCATAATAAAGTAACGTACTAGAGACAGAGAATGAAACACATGGAACAATTTTTCATTTTGTTATAAGTAAGCACCATGTAGTGAATATATTTCTTGGTCATCTAATTGAAGAAATTTATTGAGAATGATAGTATTATTGTTTAATATTTCTGCTTTTTATAGATTCTGACTGGGACTCTGAGGTGAGTGATGGAATCTAAGTCATTACAGATACTCTTTCAGTAATTCAAATGTAATTGAGGGTGAAATGTATTCTTAGCTTGAGAATTGCCTTTGTGCTTAACGTCAGTGATGGCACCTTCAGGTGAGTGTCTGCGAGTGTCCCCTAGGAGTGTAGGTGGTGTCCCCTGCAAGTGTCATTGTGACTTATGGGAGTGATGATGATGACCCCTGCGAGTGTTAATTTTGATCTTAAGAGTAGTAGCAGCAGCATGTCTGAAACATGAGGATTCTGCTGTTGTGAAATTTTGAGGTGAATAATTCTCATGACTTTCATGATTTATAATTTTAACGGTAAGTAATGATTGCTGACTCATTGCCGTGTGTTAGTAACCCACCACTATGGGTTAGTACTTTATACTAACCGATGGTTGAGCATCATACTCGTGATGATAATGGCAAAATCAAGCATGGCATGTGATCTCCAATCCTCCATTCAGACAGAGGATTTAGCATGGTGTTATATAATGCATATTGTACACAGTCTGGGTGTATTAAGTGGGTAATGTGTTTATTAGAGGAAATAAGGGGTTTGTTTCACAGAAAACAATCATATCTTTAAGACTGATGTTTCTGGACATGGAATGATAGATTATAGAAATAAGGAAGTACAGAAGTCTTCTTTTCAAGAAATGAGTTTCTCACAGTTAGAAATTTAGTTATTTGATACTCAACAGTAATTTGTTCACCCAAACTTTTCAAAATTCAAATGATGCATCTTCCATTATGCATTACATGCATAATGTTTTGAAGAGATGAAACTTTTGCAGATGTTTATTGATGAGATTGGATGGTTTAAAAATGATTAAAGATGTTTCCCTTGTATGCCATGTTGGTGTTCTAAATGCCCTATTTCCCTTTAACTTTGAAGTGAAAATTCATAGTATGTTGATGCACTTGGAATAAGTGACAGTGTTGCTTGGTCTTTTTCAAAGTTCTTCACTTTTATGGTTTTAATCAGTGGCACTGTTAAAGTTTTACTTTAGGTGAAGTATGTGCTAGTATCATGTTGTTTGTGAATTATGTATATGAATGCAAATATTAGTGTTAAGGTCAACAATACTGCTTAGAGTGAATGTTGACAATGAATGGTCTGCTAATTTTGTTTCCACATGGACCATAGTTACTACTGTTAAGTGTATCTGGAATTGTATGTATGATTTGTTAGTATATCATACTCACAATGTACCTACAGTAGATAACCAAGCAAGTATCAACTGTTATTGGGTTTAGTTTCATTTAGTGTCAGCTAAATCATGTTAATGGTGGTATTATTTTGTTAATTTTTTGTTGTTAATAATCCATTCAGTGATAATGAATACATAGAACTCTGTTTCCTTTGCAAGGCTGATGACATTTTACCATCAGACAACTCAGGTGGTAATGGTAAGTCTATTTGAAAATGCTATTATGAGTTTGCATTATTAGCATGTATTCATTAGCACCTTATATTATATGGGCTTGTTTATATCAAAATGATCTTGTAATTACTGCTGGCCAGAATTATGAAGTACTTGGATGGAAGTGTTTAGTATGAATTTGTGCATGTGCGACTAATGTGTGTTTTATTAATTTTGAGCGGCATATTATGTACTAATGACATGCAACTTTCACCTATGTGCAAAAAATTTTATGTATAAGTGTATTGTGTTTGTCACAGTGTTATTCATCAGACAGTTTTATTGGTATCTAACGATCAATTAAATGCCAAAGTTTTAAATTAGAATAGTGTCTTATGCACAGTGCACATGTAGTCACATGGAAGATCATGCAAGGGTTAATCCCAAGGAAGTGATGTGGGTGCCGGTACACTCCTCCCCAACCCCCCCCCCCCAAAAAAAAATCTAAGACTTAAATTTCCACATACTTATTTGGACCCTATCTGAAAATTCAACTAGCACTTATTAGGTACACTATGGTGTAACTTTGTTTTGTGCTTTTAGTATTCTATTGCAGCCATCTCACTGATGTTGTTCTCTTTATTGCAGTTTTGATATAAAAACTTGTGCACCATATCGAGAGGTACCATGTCACTGATGATAATCATATCTCTTTACTTTCTGCAGGGTACACTGCAAGTCAAGTTAAAAACAATAACTTGGTACGCAGTGAAAAAACAGTCTCTGCTATAGGGAATGAAGATTCTGAGGGGAAGGGGAAAGTTGATGCCAAATTATTGAATGAGTCACCAAACAGTGAGGAGGAAGATGACTTTGATGAGATGGAAAATGAAGAAGTAAGTTGACACTATATTTGACTATGTCTGAGTGCAGGAAAACATCTGTAAAGTTCACGTGACAGTTTCTAAACATATTTAGAAATGGCTCACAAGGTACTAATACTCAGCCATTGAAGGCAGTTATGTATTCCAAATACTGTATCTTACACCAATACTGTTCGACAACACATAACACAGAGAGTGTGTTATCTTAACTGTTACATATTCTTGTCTGTAAAATCATTGAAATGAATGGCTGTGTGAGAGACTAGCATGGCACATCCCTGCCTGAGCATGCTCTGTTGCTATGTCAAACACGTATCATCCCAGCTGCAAACTGCTGGATCAGTAATAAGACAGCTATTCATTGTAAGCAACAAAAACACATTTGAAATGTAATTGCAAGTGTGTTATAATACAACTAAACAAATGTTTGGATTGACAATCTCAGTAACAATACTTGCAAACCATCTCGGTAGCCTTGGTTCCGTTTTCACATATTTCAAGTATCAAGTCTATTACTCTGATGTCAAAATCATAATACATTTATTGTATGGCTCATAGTTGTTAAACATTTGTGATGTCTACATTTTATTAAAAAATGTTACTCTCTGTTCTCATCAATGTATGTTGCCTTTGCTGAGCTTTGAAAATTAAACTGTATTATGTCATGACTGACTAGCCCTCTTCCGTTCGTGGAGAAGTGAATCTTTTCCTCCAAGAATGCTCAAAATTCCAATAAATATCAATACCTCTACAGTTTTGGAAACAAATGTTACCAAGCAATACTACTGGTATATCTATGGTGTCTGAAACACCTGTTTCCATTAATATTTGACATTTTAATCTTCATTTGTAATATAGCTTTTTTCCTATAGAATCAGAAATTTTATCACACAGTTTTGCCTTTCATTACTTTCTGTACATATTATAGTCTCATTGTATGAATGGCATTGTGATCTCCTATCTCGTATCTTTTCATTTAATACAATATCATGTTAAACAATATGATGGTGGTTGAAACTTCAGTTGGATCATTGTTTTCCTCTCGTTTATGAAATTTGGAATGTAATTTTTCCTTCCAAAGGTCAAAGAAGCAAATGAATCTCTACTAAAATCAGTGGAAGAAAGTAAACCCACAGATGAAAACACAAAACAGTTCTTAAAAGTTGCAAATGAAAAATATGGAGATAATTCTGGGAATAGTCTCGCAGAAGCAAACGAGAGACAGAAAATGTTAGAAAACAATCTTGAGAAGATTAAAAGAGAAAAAAATGAAATTGCAGAGGAGAAGAAGAAACAAGAAAAATTATTTCACGAACAGAGGAGAGAGCAAGAAGAATTAAATCATCAACGACTTAAGCAGATGCAGGAATTGGAAGCAGCGAAATCTAGGGCAGAGGAAAACCAGCAAAGAATTGAAAAAGAAAAACAGAGAATAGAGGAAGAAAGCAAAAGGAAAGAAGAATTTATGAAAAAAGAACTTGAATTGAAAATGAAAGAAGCAAAAGAGTTAGAGGAAGTTAAACTAGAAGAAGAAAGACAAAAGATGCAGGATGAATTGATGAGAGAGAGACATAAACTTGATGAGGAAAGAAAACTATTGGAGCAGAGACAAATCTTACAAGAAGAAGAAGAAAAAGAATTGCAGGACGCCAGAGATAATGCAGAAATTGAGAGGCTGAGACAGAAAGAAAGAGAAAAGGTAGAAGAAGAATTAGCTGAAGAGAAAAAGGCTTTAGAGACAGAAAAAGAACAAATCAAAGAAGAGAGACAGAAACAAAGTAATGCATTGAAAATTGAAAGACAGAAACTAGAGCAGGAGATACATACTCTTGAGGAAGCAAAGAAAGAGGCAAGTAAGATGAATGATGAGAAGAGAAAATTAGAAGAACAGAGGATGGAATTAGAAGAGTCAGCAACACAAATCAAAAGAGAGCAACAGAGAATGGAAGAAGAAAGAAGAAAACTGGAACAGGCTCAGAGAGAAGTTGATGAGATGAAGGACAGGAAGAGACAATTTGAAGAGGATAGAGAGAAACTTGAAGCAGATAAAATAGAGGCAGGAAAAGTAGAGAAAGAGTGGCAAAAGTTAAAAGATGAAAGAGTAAGCCTTGAAGTGTGGAGGAAAGAAGCAGAGAAAGTTGAAATTGAAAAGAAGAAATTGGAGGAGGAGAAGAAATATTTACTGGATGAAGTTCAGAAGGATAAAGAAAGAATTGAGAAGGAGAGGATTAAACTCAATGAAGAAAAAGAATTATTAGAAGAAGCAAAGAAACAAACATACAGGCTTGAAGTAATGGAACAGCAGCTAGAGGAGCAAACACAGCTATTGAACAAAGAAAAGGAGAAGGCGGAAATTGATAGAAAAGCTAGAAAACAATTTGATGAAGAGAAGAAAAATTTGGAAGAGGAAAGGAAAACTCTTGAAGCTTTCAAAAAAGGTGAAACAAATTTGGTAGAGTTTGAGAGAAAGAAGTTGATGCGAGAGAAAGAGCAGCTAATTCAGAATAATAGGGAAGAAGCAGAGAAGCTTAATAATGAAAAAAATAAACTGGAAGCTGAAAAGAGGAATCTGGAAGAGATGAATAGAAAAGAAAAGGAAGAAAGAGTGAATGAAAAAATGAAATTACAAGATCAAATTAATCAAATGCAGACCAAGGTAAAGGAGGATGAAAACAACCTAAGAAACATGGAGAGAAAAGTGAAAGAATTAATAGAGAAAAACCTGATATTAGAAGGAAAGGTGCAAAATACAGAAAGAGAAGAACAGCATGGTGAATCAAAGGGGGTCATAGAATTTGAACCTAACATAGTATTAGAGGAAACTGGAGAATTCTGTAGTAACTTAGGATATAATGGAGTGATTCCTAAACAGGTTGCTCTTGGAAGTGAAATTTCTGAAGAAGGAGAGCCAGTGCTTGATGAAAATCTTACTGATGGAATCTTTGGTAAACCAAAGAGGACAGAGGCGCCCCAGGGCCTCCTAGGTGGTGCTGGCCCTAGAATCAGGTAATGGTTGAGTCTCCATTTGTTTGCAATCCTGCACCTCTACCTTCCAACTGCGATACTCCCACCTTCATTTCATGTTTGAAAGATGATTTGGAGCACACCCCACCTGCTACAGGAAAACATTGTCTTCATTTATATGAGTTTATTGATATATTTCCAAAGTCAACTTTCCATTTGGTACATTTTGTAACAGGTTCAGGCATTGTTTTGTATGCCAAGGGAGGGGCAGGTGGATAGTAGTATGACCTCAGTAATGTTACTAACTTATTTTCACAGAAGGAGTCAGAAGATGACATCTTTGAATTTGAACAGTAATGGTAGTCCTGCAGTTCAGCTGGTGAGTTGGATTATTTTGACTTATCACTTGAAGTATTAATCAACTTTACTAGATTAATTGCCAGCCATTACAGAGGACCAGTTTTATACTGCACAGTTGCAAATAAGACCGATGATTACGTAGCATCAGGTGCCTCAATGGCTACATGAAAACAACCTCTTCAAGACCTTCAGGATTTCGTTAAATCCTCATGGCTGTTGCACTTAACCAGTCTACTAAAGTTTGGTGATTATATAAGACCAGTCTAGTATACATTTATGATTACATGAGACAAGTCTCATGTAACTTCTTGCTTATTAGAAACTATTCTAGCATGCTTTGATCACTTCACTAAGACCAGTCTTATACAGCCTATAAGACTGATCTTATCTGCATACTGTCATGATTTCATCAGACTAGTCTCACATACATTGTAAGACTAATCTAACAGACACTCAGTTTGATGTGAAAACGGTCTCACATGATTTAATATGGTTTTAATAACAGCCTAGTAGACCTTCATGATTTCAGTAGACCAGTCTCACATAGGGCCACCATTACATCAGACCAGTCTAGTAGACATGCCTTTCTGTGTATTCACCTGAAACTATGAACCTTAAAAATCCAACCTTCAAAAAATATGAGTAGAGAATGACTAAAGAGTCAACATTTGGTAAAAGCTTTCCTAAATTCTTAGGTTGTCAATAAGTGTGCATCTCAGTATTTAGGCAACATTTAACCTGTATTGTCTTGTTGAATAACAGATATTTATATCAGGAGACCTGCTGCCAGCTCAATTTTGAGGAAGACTCAAGTCTTCCATCGACATTTCTTTCTTCAATGATCAGAGAGAGGTGATAGTGGGGAGGTCTTTGTTCACTGAGGTCAGAGAGAGGTGGTAGTGGGGAGGTCTTTGTTCACTGAGGTCAGAGAGGTGGGAGGGTGAGGTCTTTGTTCATTGAGGTCAGAGAGGTGGGAGGGGAAGGTCTTTGTTCACTGAGGTCAGAGAGGTGGGAGGGTGAGGTCTTTGTTCATTGAGGTCAGAGAGGTGGGAAGGAGAGGTCTTTGTTCACTGAGGTCAGAGAGGTGGGAGGGAGAGGTCTTTGTTCACTGAGGTCAGAGAGGTGGGAGGGTGAGGTCTTTGTTCATTGAGGTCAGAGAGGTGGGAGGGTGAGGTCTTTGTTCACTGAGGTCAGAGAGGTGGGAGGGGGAGGTCTTTGTTCATTGAGTTTCACATTCCATTCAATATGATATACCAGATACAGCTTTTCCCTGATTCAATGTGTTTTAATGTAATCGTTCTAGAGTGATTGGCAAGAATTGCTGGAAGAACATGATGGCTTAGACTACTCCTCTTCTTCAATGGGAGATGAAGATGAAGATGAGAACATTAGCAACCTTTTGCCAGTTGGTGCTTCTACTCCTGTGATTCCTACTGAAACTCTGCCTCTCTCCTCTACCTTCCAACAGTCAAGGATAGATGGTAGGAATAACTGATTATTACTGTGTCTGTTAATGATACAACACAGCATTATGGTTGCCTTATCATGACAGTCAGATAGTTGGTATGAATATGTGTTACTGTGTCTGTTATATTACATAACATGATGGGATTTTTGTCATGACTGCTACATTTTTCGATACAGTTAATCTCTTTTAGGCAATTTTGTACTATTCTTAATCAGAATTATTTTAATGAAATGAAATACACTTGATCATTTTCTTTCATATTCTAAACCTGCAGTTGCAACTCACATCCAAAATACTTTACAAGATCTCAGGTTTAAGATTGCCAAAGAAAAACAGTCATCAAGGCTATACAACAGTAAACTGATGAAGGTTACTGAAGAACGAGATGGTATTCTTATGTAAGAAGAAATAATAACATTGTTGCTTTGATAATAACTCTTTGTTGTGGTGGTGTCCTTACATCTATGTCTCATAGTTTGGTTACTATTTGAGATTCTATCACAGAACTATTAAGTACTGTCACATGTTACAAGGTACTCTGTTAAAATTTGAAAAAAATGCTGATTTGAATATTGAATACTTGAGATCCTGATAGTTTGTATGATGTTACGTTTGCAAATATTGGTTTAAATATAAGATACATCAAGCCTCTAGATACTTAATGTGTAGGCACTGTGTACTCTGTTCTTTGTAATAGAATGAGTACTTATTGGTACTAACATTACCAGAATTTTCCAGTGTTGATTTGTACCAGTTTTACTAGAGTGGGTAGTACTTAGTGGTACTAACATTACTATAATGGGCAGTGCTAATTGGTACTAACACTACTACAGACGTCAGTACTTATGGGTACTACGTGTACTAGAATGGGTAGTACTTATTCACACTAACATTTCCAGAGTGGGTTGTACTTACAGGTACTAACATTACCAAAATTGTCAGTGCTACTTGGTACTGACTTTGCTAAAGAGGGCAGTACTTATTGGTACTAAGATTACTAGAACGTGTAGTGCATCTGGTACTAATCTTACTTGAGTGGCAGTGTGTAATGGTATGAAGACTACTAAAATGGACAGTACTCATTGGTACTAACATTACTAGGGTGGCTAATTTTTGTTGATAGCAAGATTACTAGAATGGTCAGCACTAATTTGTGCCATCCTTACTACCAGTATATAGGCACAAACATAACTAGAGTGGTTAGCTCTAATTTGCATTGACATTGCTAGAGTAGGGAGTCCTTATTAGTTATAAGATCACTAGAATGGATAGTACTTGTTGGTACTAAGGTAACTTAATTGTGTAGTGCCTTTTGGTGCTAACATTACTATAGTAGGCAGTACATATTTGTGGTATATTTACTATACTGGTAATAACATTACTAGAATTGGTAGTATCACCAGAGTGACTTTAAGATTACTAGAGTGGACAATACTTGTTGGTGCTAAAATTACTAAATTGGGCAGTACTTATTGGTACTAACATTACTAGAGTGGGCAGTGCTTATTTGTACAAACATTAGAAGAAAGGGCATACTTATTGTTACTGACTTTACTTAAGTGCGCAGTGCTCATTGGTTTTACTGTGCTTAATATTTTGCACTTGTAGGAAAGTAAATGATCTAGCAAAGGAAAGGCAGGAAGACAAGAATTTCATTCTAGAGATGGAGAAGAAATTACAGAGTTTAATGTAAGTAATAATTTTGTTTTTTCTCTTTATTATTTAATGAAGCCATATCTTTCTTTAAGTGACAATACCTGGGGAATGTGTTTTCATTGTAGTTGACATTGTGTTTAGTAAAAGATTACTGAATGCAGTTTTCTGTTCCCCTGTTGAATCTGTTTGTAGTAATTATATCATCAGAATAATTTAATATCTGTCATTTGTTGATAGTGCTTTGATAGCTATGTGCTTAGCTGAAACCCACATTGCTCATTAGAAACCACTGGTCAGAGTAATTGACTTCTGCGAATGTCTGGGATTGAGTGAAATTCATTTTTAGCTTTGACATTTTTCGATGTACTTGAAACAAGTAATTAGCCATAAAATGTGCATGTTGTGATTTCAGGGTTGAAATCTTTTTCATAATTTATCTTATATTTATAGACATGAGGTAGAACTTGAACAGGAGAAGAGATGTACTGCAGAAATGTTATTGAAGAAAACTAAAGAACAGATACTAAAGAGGGAACATCAGCTCTCTGAGTAAGTTGAAAAAATGTGATTTGTTTTCTTAACACCAACACAATGATAAATGTAGCTGTAAATGATTGAATGTGGGTCAAGGTCACCACCATGTTAAGTTGAATACAGGTGAGCTGTTAATGTACATATCTGGTCAGATCACCATGGGGATAGGCTTAAATATAAGTGACCTCAGTATGTACATAATCTGGACAGACCGCCTCAGCGATAAACCTGAATACACAGTAGGTGACCTGTTAATGTATGTTTAGCTCACCACCATGATAAACTGGAATGTAGGGTGACCTATTAATGTACATAATTGGCCAGGTCACCACTATGATAAAATATAAGTTAGGTTACCTATTAATATACATATCTGGCAAGCTAACAACTGTGATAAATTTGAATGTAGGTGATGTGTTGATGTTCATATCTGGCAGTGGTGGTGTAGTTGTAGCGGATGGTAAGTGATGGTAAGTGACTAAGTTAGTACACATGTGGTATTTTCACATGTGACCAAAATAAAGTACATTTGTCTGGTCTGGTGATCAGTAATGACTAACATTTATACTATCAGTGAAGGTAAATTTAAATCACACATTGAAATGGTCAGGTGATCATATGTGTTTGTCATGTGACCCAATATATGTTGAATCGTTTAGTGATGCCAGTAAGGAACTAAACTCATTGAAGCTTCCTATGGATTAAATCCTTGATCCCTTGTTTACATTTTCTCCTCATGTCTAAGTCATGGTGGCTGAAGTGGTTTAAAATATTTATGGTCAGTAGCAATTGCAGGGCTGCCGCAGCATTTCCGTGGTTACAAACATGTAGCAGTCATGTATCCATGCAGGATACAAGATCAAAATTTTGGATTTTTGGAGGCTAAAAAGCTGGGACTGCTGTATGTCCTTTGAAGTAGCAATGCATGATCTGTTTCAAGAGGCAAATTGAGTTGTTTTGTAAAATTCACTGAATTTTCCTAAACCTGTCAAGTTTCCTTCACATACTTATGACAAATGGTCAAACTGAGAGTATCCCCATGTGTCACAGACAAAGGAATATTAATGAATGAGTAATTAATGATTCAATTTGGCTTTTGAAAATTTCTGACCAGACACTTTTCACTTTAGTACTTATTCATGTGCACACATCCGGTACATGTCTGGCTTAAATTCAGAAATTTTGAGTTTTTGATAACTATTGGATGTGAAACTTGACTAATTATGCTAATTACGAGCATGCTCATGTAGTTGTATGCTTCAAAAACCTCACAAACGTATCGATATCAACTCATTGAGCCCCTTTAAGGCGTCCTCTCTGTGGCCATGCTAATGCAAATATGAAGGCAGATGCAAGGTACCCACAAGGCACCTGCAGGAGGACCATATGGTAACTCTGTGGCCAGGCTGACCTGAACGCTACACGCCTGGATTATAGGGGTCTGCCACAGAGCACAATTCTTCGCTAACATTACATTACAGAGTTTTTGAAAGTATGCAAAGTTTTTGCTCATGTGTCCCAATGAGAGAGCAGCAAATTAGAAGGGAAAAGGTGGGGAGGACAAGGGGGAAGTCCAGCAGTCCCTGATGAGCTGTAGGAGCAACCATTAAGGCAGAGCAGCCTCACAGCTATGCTGAAACGTGGAAATGAAAAAAAAAATGTTGTAACTCGGTATTATAATCCTGTGGCAACCGATATGGCTGCATGCTAGCTATAGAGCGAATTAGATGTAGGCATTACTCTGGTCGACTGGTTGTGGCTGGAATGTTTTCAGATGTTGCAAGTGTTTGTAGAGTAGTGTGGATGAAAGGGATTTTTCTGTGGTTTGGATGGAATGGATCAGACCCCCTTCTGAAGTTACCTTAGTAAAACTTCATCTTGCTGTACTTTGCTTCAAGTTCAGGAGGAGACTCTCTTTGCTGGTGATGGTGACTTCTTGATGAGACAAATTGGTTACACTGTTTTGATTTGTTTCTCTAGACTTGTAATTGATACTATTATGCATATAATTTAGAAGACACAGACAGAAGCAAAGATTTTAGGCATGTATTTCTTCTTGCAACAAAACTTTTTGAAACATCCAAAATTCCAGTTTTGTCATCATGAAAACTGAAGCTAATACAGTGAAAGGTATGATTATATATCTTGACATACTTCTTCTAGCTCAACAGAGGATAAGATACATTTTGTTTGGTTTGTTACACTATTTAGACTTCATTTTCTATTCTTTGTTTTCAGTGAACAACATGCAAGAGAACAAGCAGAATTAGCGCTTTGTAAACTTCAAGTTGATTATCAAATGTCCCAGAATGCCGTTCAACAGGTGAGTCACAATCTTGGTGAAGTAAAAAATACAAACATATTTGTACATCAGATTGAAATTTGTTGTTAGAACATAGTATTAATGCCAGCTAGATCATTTCACTCCTCATGTTATCTTTATCTCCAAATATAAAGTTTTCTTTGTTTTGGTCACTTGTTTCGTAAACACACAGCTGGAAGCTGAAAGAGAAGAATTACGTCATCAACTCTTGGAAAAAGAAAGCAAGCATAAATATCAACAAAGATTGATGGAAACTCAACAGTTAAAGCAAGAAGCAATTTATGAGGTAATATGTTATATTATAATAGTATCGCAACCAACTGTATGATCTTTGAGCAAAAGCAGATAGCTCCATTTTCATGACATCATGCAGGTTTGTTAGCCCTGAAGTTTGATAGTCGACAATGATTGATGACTGATGGTATGTTAGATGAAGGCAATGTGATTCTTTAATTTCATGTCAGAAGTCCGGGGTAGCTGTTTTGATGTGTTTATGTAATGGAAGGTGGCAGCCATGTTCATATCTATTTTTTATGGTAGTAGATAACTTTGGAAAGCCAGTATCTATATTAATAGTTGCTTTGCGGTAGTGGATAACCGTTGAAAGCATATTAGCTGCTACTTTTATGGCAGAAAGTAATGTTGAAAGCCAGCTTTTATATTAATAGATGTGTGGTAGATATCTGTTGAATGTCAACATCTATGTTAATATTAATTGTATGGTAGTAGCTAACTGTTAAGTAGTCAGTCACTATGTGAATCATTGACCTAGTGAGTAGCAGATACTTTGCTGATAGCTGGTAACTGTTTCAAAGGATGCTGTTATGATATCAGATAACTGTTATCCTCTAACTCAAGAGCTGACATCATAAGTTAGTGTTGATAGCTGGTGGTTGTGTTAAAAGCTGTAATTATGATACTTAATTAGTGGCCACAGTTGACAGCTGTACAGTAGTAGCAGCTAACATTGCAGATCAGATAACTTTTGACAGTCATGTAAATTTTTCATTCTGGTTTGCAAGTAGCACTGGGAGCAATTCTGGAATGCTGAGTCTTTTTTTTTTTTTGATAGATTATTCATTTGGTTGATGACATTTATTTTCATACAACTGTAGTGAGGTTTATTGTAGTAGACATGTGTTTAGTGCAGTGTATTGTTGTAAGGAGATCTGTTGTAGTAGATATGTCTGTTAGTCCAGTATCTTGTTGTAGGGAGATTTATTGCAGTAGATGTGCCTATTAGCCCAGTATATTGTTGTATATTTATTTACCTGCAGACTGGTTCAGTTGTTCTCCTTGAAGCGGCAGATGAGAGTCGTAAGGCAGCATGGAGTCAGAGTGAGAAGCTCAAGGAAGAATTATTTGCAATGAAGGTATCTGATTGGTTCCTTTAAACCATAACATTACAAACTGTTCATGACTTGGGGAACAAGTCATTAAGTCACCTTCATAGAATTGCTATATGTCAAGGTAAAGAACAAATTTCAAGTAAACTAGTATATTGGTCAAAGTAAAATATGAAGGTAAAGAAGATTGCATTTCTGCAATATCCAAATGTCTATGTCTGGACGATTGTCCTGATATCTAACAGCTTGTTGTGGATGACTGGATATTCCTCTGGAAGACTTTAGATATTCTAACTTTAATGACTTTTTCATGGGGGGGGGACATTAGAAGGAGGTCATGCTGTAACAGTTGCTCGTGGCTGGTTGCTGGACTGTGTTTTGTACTTCACTTTAATGATAGTTTATATCTGTGACAAGACAGCTGGGAGGGTTGTTTTACTCCAGACTACTGGTTAGATTGGTATTTAGGTTTTTGTGTTATACCAAACTGTTAAAGTGATTTTTATATGTCTCATGACCTCCATTTTGGTTCTTTATTAACAACTAAAGGTTGCCATGGAGAGACTTCAGTTCCAGCACAAAGGTAACGAAGGAATTCTGACTGGTCAGATTCAAGATCTGGAATCAAAATTAGCTGATCTTCAGCAGGACCAGGTTAGTAAACATGAGTCATTAAAAGAAAACAAAGTTAAGGATTATACTTTTTAGATACTACCAAAAGATAGTAGTTATGAATTGTGGATATTACAAGTAACACACAGACCCTGACAGTGCTATAACGTAGAATGAGCTGCGCAGTTTTTCAATTGAAGAAAATGTGATTGCCCTCTCAGTGGAGATTACAAGAAATAAATGAACACAGAGGTACTGGAAATAATTGACTGAAAGACACACACAAGGTACCTCTGTGGATGGGCTGCTAGGCTCATCTGGTAGGGATAATGTATAACACAATAGATGGCATATTGAGTGGTAAAATAACAGGCAGTAAGGTAAGATCAAGAATGCGAAGTAACGATGTAGAGAACTCCAGAGGCTGAGAGGCAAGGAAGACAAGAACAACAGGTTGGTGAAGCAATGTAAGCAATAGATAAGAAACAACTTTGGAAACTGTAAGTGAGAAACCTAGAGTTGTGATGTGTGGCTTGGATTGTGTCACTTGGAGAAAGAAGGTGTATGCCTTCCTGTGCTACTTTTACTTAAGTTGCTGTTTCTCCCAAGCATGAGCATTGTATATATAGTTTACAACAACTTAGAAAAATAGATGGGACAATTAGACGGCTTATTGCCCTGTCTCTGGCAAGGCTTACTTTGTACTTACTAAAGATCACGTTTTCTTGATCTTTGGGGTATTGTTCACACTGCCCTAAGCTGCATAATGTGGCCTTTTGATGAGAAAGTCCTCTTTTCATGTGTTTTACTTAATATTTATCAATTACTGATTTTATCTTGTGATAACCACATTGAATACACAGTGTGTCTATTTACTTATTACGTAGGTTAACCATGTTGGTCATTGATGGTCGTCGACTACGTCGCAAGCCACAGAGATTACAGTCAATTACATCATAATGGTTGCATCCTTTTTATGTATGCATAGTGTTAAAAACTATGTTGGGCGGGATCTTTGAACATATCATGTTGCCCATGAGAAGTTCATTTTAAAACATCAAGAATATGAATGAATATGGTTTGAAATAGCTTAAATAAGTCAGAAGACATGTTCCTTGCCTGGAACTCCCCTTAAATCAGTGGTCTCTGCAAAATAGTGCAATGAATATAGCACACTAGAACAGTGGGCACTTACAACAAAGTAAAGTAGAGGCGTTAAATCCTGTTCAAGCCTTGAAATTTGTTCACCTAGACATGTTTGAATTTTTCAAATTAACCACAAAAAGCATTTACAAATCACAGTCAGTAAATTTTGCTACAAAAGGATATGTCAAAAGCAAAAAGTACCATCAAATGAATTCATTGTGACAGCCCTAGGGAAGAGTAAGTTGTGATTTGTCTTCATCATTTTTAATGTTCAATCTTTTATACATTTTTTATCATGGAAAGTTTTGCAAACCTTTCCAATCATGTGATGAATCCACCTACCTATTTTCTTTTTGTTTTTTATTCCAATATGTAAACTTTAGCAAATGACAATAACACTACTTCTAGTGCCAGGTGAATACCTTCGGAATCCTTTCTGTGATATGCAGCACAATGTAAGCTAGTTCTAAAAGTTTGCATCGCTACAAATTGAGTGTCCAACACTGTGATGTAATTCTGTAGTAAACTCAAGCAAACTTAATATAGAATACACAGACACAAAAGTAGTAGCATTTTATTGTTTTGTTACTTCTCTTTGTTTTATTTTGCAATCAGGGTGAACAAATCTTGAACCTACTATGCTACAAGTAATATAGTCCATTAATACTGTGGTCTCTTACTGTACAATTAGTCCATTTTTACAGTGGTCACATACAACACAGTACAAAAAATATTAATTAAGTATTCACTTACAACCAAGTACAATTGATATAGTCCATTCATACAGTAGTACCTTACAACACAGTACAATTAATATTGTCTATTAATACAGTGGTCACTTTAAAAACAGGACAATTATTACAGTGTTCTCTTATAACACAGCACTGTAGTCCATTAATACATGAGATCTCTTACAACACAGTGCAATGAATGAATTACACTAGGACAACGATCTCTACAACATAGTGCAATTAGCGGTATGCAGTGGTACCACACAATATATTACCTTGGAACAGAACAAAAGGACCTGCGCTTGCAACCAACTAACAGTTAACATAGCTCAAAAAGACAGTGGTTACTGACAACATATTACTCTTTGTAGGCTGCTGTTCATAAACACTGATTTTACAAACAGTAAATTCCGATAGTACGTACATTAAATCAATAAAACCTACCAACTTGTAAGCAACAGAAGATTCTGACCACAAGCCATCTACAATTAAATTCAAATTACACAGCAACTGTTGGATGGTACATATGGTCAGTATAGTTTTTGTTGTGCCAGTTGATTTACACAAACGTTTCTACATATGAATACTAAAAATGTGTAATGAACAAATTTAATATGCTCATAGACTGAGGCATAGTTTTCAAAGTTAATAGTGACAATGTTGTCTTTGTGTCAAGAAAAATAGATTTCAATTTCAATTTTGTTCCTGATATGTGTAATCAGAATGAAGGGAGCTTGTAGCTGATATTTTAATGATACAATTAAAAAAAGCAGATACTGTCATTGTTTTTTTTTATGTTTTGTCTTTATATTCATGATAGGTTGTATGTGAGGATGCATTGCACCATGCCTCTCAAGCTTTCCATGCTCAACTGACAGCAGTTAAAATTGAAAATAGTCAGCTGAAATCATCTTTAGAGCAAGAACAGAAGAAATCAAAGGAGTTAAATGAAAAGGTTAGTGGTTCACCTTGGTTGAATTCCATGAATCTCATCCATTGTCTTGTAGAACCAACAGCTGCTGGGTTTCTGGTATTGGCCTAGTTGACCAAAATATTCCTGATTTTTTATTTATAGCAGAGGTAACAAAGAGCATTTATTTTTTATTTTTCATTGGAGCTATTTTATAAATCACACCAGCTCTTATGAGTAATTGTGCAGAAGGCTGCACCAATTGTGTCTAGTTCATTCCATCAGAGCAGGCTTTAAACTGTCATTGCATGTATTTACCCCAGGGTTTTTTTTGGGTTAGAATGTGTACAATGATGTCCAGGGAAGGTTTTGCGATGTACGATAGTTGGAGGGGTGATGTTGTACTCGTAAGCAAATGCTTTTAAGTTGATACTTTGAATGGCAAGTAAAATACTACAGCTCCTTGTGAGAGAAACATGGTTTTGTAAATTACATGTTCTTGCACTTATTTGTCAGGATTGAATGGTAAAGAAACTGATGCCATTCAAAGTATCAACTTAACAGCAATTTGCTTTCAAGAAAAACATGACCTCTTCAATCATCATACATCACAAAAACTTCCCCAGACATCATTGTACACGTTCTAATGACTGATATGTCCCCAAGAACCCAGAAATATTTATAGATTTGAATGATGGCTGGTGAGGTAGTATTTTATGAGAATTAGGTCACGGTGAAAAGTGGGTTATATTGAATGTCAGCAATGTTAAAATACCAGCACATTTGCTTAAAATCATTCTTGATTAGGTTTGTACTGGAGGGTGATGTCACAAGAGTAGTCAAAGAGTGGTTGAATGACTGATATATGTAACTTTAGGAGTAAACTAAAGACAAGTGACACCAAACTTACTTGTTGTGTGACAATTGCTGTTTCTACAGCAGCATGATAGTGATTTGAAATTCTTGTACATACAATGAGCCAGAATGATTCACTTTAAAGGAACAGAGGAAATGATTGCAGACTTGTTAGATGCTTTAGGATCGAGTTTTTGATTTACTCATAACACTGTAGTTAATTTAATTGTCCACACTGGTCTGCACTGACTAATAACTTATGTGACACGCTCAAGTAAAATACAGAAAAACTGCATGGTCGTTACAGTTTGCAACTGCTAGTGTTGTGACAAAATACCTTCTTTCCAACAGTTGATGCTAATTTTTGGAGCCATTCTTTCCTCGTAGACCTGGACCTGGTGCAAACTCATTGATGGGGTTTTAATGATTGCAAACATGTTGTACATGTTGCAAGCAATTCAAACCAAAGCAGTAGGCCACTGCAATTACCAAACCATACTAGTCCTAAAGAGTAAATTGCCTGTCCTAAAAGAAGGCTTGGCAATACATCAGTCTAAAACAGTTTTTGAAGATTCATAACACTAGGTAATAAAACTGGCTCATGATGACTGTTTGGCCTGTACACTTGAAATGTTAGGATAGAATTGATAACGGTGCATGTAACTGTGAAGCATATATGGATGGAATGGTTCCCATTTAACAATAAAAACTAGAATTTTTCTGAAAAAGAGTATGAAAAATCTCCAAGAGATTAATTTACTCAGTGGAGCAACTTTTAGCTTGAATTTGGTGCCAATTTTATTCACTCTAGTAGGAAATTTACCATCATCTGTGGTTTTACGTCAACAGAGGCTGCCTTGGCTGATGAGTTTGTCAAACTGCCAGATTTGGCACACTTTCACAGTTGAACTGAAAATATGCAAACATTTCAAGTTAGGACTTCAATGCAGGTGTACATGTATGCACGTCAATGTGTATTCAGTGCGACTGAGGTTGCACACGCTGTATTTTGTCCAAACAAAAATGATGATTCAGAATAACTGAAATCCATAATTGAAAATTTCTCTGACAGCTATGGAAAAGTTTTGAAGTGTGACTGTTTAGACTAAAGTTAAGCAGATACTAACCTTTATGGGTTTGATCATGGAAAAAAAACAATGTGCTTAATTCAATGGACTCCAGTACAGCTTGTTGCTGTGGTAACATTTAGGGGCTGCACCAAGTTCGGCAGTGCATCACATTTGACGTATGCGCTACAACACAAAAGGCCATATCCATGCCAGGGTTTATGCCAGCACGTTGATGTTAGAGGCATAGCTTTCATACCAATGTGTGATAGGCATAGTCTAGTGTCAGCTCTTTTTTTTAAACCTATGTCTGATGATTTCCCTTTGAAAGATCTTTTTTTGCCACAAATCTTTTCATGAGATGCGCTTATACCTGCTTTGGAAGAAGACAATACAAAAAGTTATGTGAGATGTATATCACAACTGCCTATCCTCTTCTAGGTTTGTTAGACTTTCACAAGAATGATTGTGAGAATAACATTCACCCTTCTGTATCTATGCAGTAGTCATCCTTCAGTTGCTATGCAGTAGTCATCCTTCAGTTGCTTTGCAGTAGTCATCTTTCTGTTGCTATGCAGAAGTCATCCTTCTGTTGCTATGCAGTAACCTATGATTGGCAAACATATAAAAACATTACACATAGTTTGTTTCTGTGGTAGTACAAAGGCAATTCTTCACAAAGAAACAGGTAGGTGAATGAATTCATGGTGTTTCTATGAAGTCATAATGCATTTTCTCTTTCTATTGATTCTTCCTAAGCCATCCATTATTGGGAATTGTGATAAGGTTATTGAAACTCATAAAGGTCTGTCTTTCAACCTTGGTACCAAATATGTGCACCGCCAGTGGATATTGAGCCTGCCACGATGGACGGTGAATAACATCGGGCAGATGGTCGCTAAACTATATTGGGCATTCTCTGATGGACAGTGAACGATATCAGACCTGCCCTAATGGAGAGTGAATACTATCGGGTTTCCATTGAGTAAACAGGGAATGATTTCAGGTCTACATCCATGGACAGTGAGCAATACCGGACCTACCCTAATGAGCAGTGAATGATATAGGGTCTGCCCTGATTGACAGTGAATGGTATATGGCCTACCCTAGTAAACAGTGAATGATATCAGCCTGTCGTGATGAACAGGTTTTCCTCTTTAAAAGAATGCTGCTTGTTTATTTCACAGGTTGAGTGTGTTGAGAAAGAAGTCCTTAGCAAGCAAAAAGAACTGGAAGATCTTTCTCAAAAACATCAAGAATTTGAAAGGTAGGATTTCAGGCTAAGATTAAAAGAGAAAATGTTTAAAGTGGCTTATCGAGCAGGGCCTAAAGCGAGAGGAGAAAGGGTTGGGTCTGGCGATATGTAAGGTAAATAAATTCTGTAAAGTTTACACCAAACTTCAGGGGATTTTTTTCCTCCTTTTTTTCTTTCATTTGTGATAAATTGACTGCTAGCTGTATGTTTACTTGCAATGAAATTTTAAATAAAAGTGATTTTTATTCATATGGCTTGGTTTGTTTACGTATTCTTTTCATTCATTAAATTGTTTTTGTCAAAAGGATGGCCAGTTCAGAGATTGAAAAGATTAGTGGATACTTGGAGGGCAAACAGATTGAACTTCTAAAAATGCAGGAAGAAACAAAGGTATTAAAGTTTATTTCATTTTGTGGGTCATGTGTTATTTTGAGTGCATTGATCCTCTAAAACAATAGGCATCTTTATGTACAAATGTATTCAGGTATTCCTATGTATGAATGCCTTAGTAATTCTAGTACATTACAAAAGAGTACCTGGTATCTTTATTGAGTGACGTTGTAGTTGCCTTGAAGTTAAGAACAGTGTAGTGTTTGCATTGGTACCCAACAAATGTCAGGCCCCAGCTCTGAAAGTAGACCTGGATTCCAGTTTCATCAATTTAAACTGAACATGTGACAAAATTAAGCATACACGTCTAGGAACAACTTTGTCGTGCCAGAACATAAGGTAGTGCAAAACAAAATGTTGTATTATGACTTTGCAACAAACTTGCAGCCTAACGAAAGTTATATTTTCAGAGATTATGTAGTCTGAATTTTGAACCCAGTGCAAGCACTAGAACAGTGTATCATCTGCAGTCTGATGTAAATGATATTTTATGTCTATGAGGCCATTGGGAATTATTACTGATATTACATTATTGAAAATGTTATCACCAAACAATGATTTTGTAAGTATTGCAGAACTGCATACCCAACACTGATTTTGTATTTTACTAAGTTACATGAGTGACAATCTTGCACACAGCGTACTTTCAAATACTGTAGGAATGATGGCCTTGCATGCTCTATTTGAATGGTAGTTTCATACCTTTGATACTTTAATGTTAAATATGGCTTCACAACTAAGAGTACTTTCATTAGAAAGCTTCATTTCCAGTTGTTGTACATTAGTGCAGTTAACATTCTTCTGTACGTCTTATGAATAATGGGCAAACCATTTATCTTTAGCATAGATAACTTCACCTAGCTTACATATATGAATTAATTTAGCCAATTCAAGCATTCTTGTCGTGACATTTGTTCCTCCAAGAATGCAATTCTTTATGCACCTAACAGCAATCTCCAACTTTGTCATTTATTGATAATCCAGTATGTGCATAGATGATGGGGTCATCACTGGATAGTGGTCTCTCATTGTTATCATAATGGCTCAGTATGACAATTGCATACAATTGTGTTTACAATAGTCGACGAAGCATCAGTCGAGCAGTGATTAGTAAAATAATGATGGGCAACTAATAACAAGTTAGCCATACATATTTTCCAATCGGATATAAAGTTCTAAACTTTATGATCGTGTTGTATGTCAATGTGTGTTGAGAACTTTTTGCTTTACCTTAATTTCAGTCTAATGAAAAAGCTCTGAGTAACATGGAGGATAAAATAATTCGTCTCAAGCACCAGGTAAGAAAATTGATAAGTTGATACTGAATTCATTAAAGCTTTGTAAAGTATAACATCTGCAGTATTTGAACTACTCAAGGAGTGATGACTCTGGTCTCAGTGAGGGATACTTAATTTTGACAACTTAAAGGGAAATAGGGCGTTTCTTTTAGAGAAGACATCCATATATTTGAAACCAATGTTTGTGGATGCAGAAAGATAGATGATTCAAAATAAGGAAGGACAGTAGCCTTCTTTTCAAGAAATAAGCTCCTCACAGACAGAAATTCAGTTATTTGTTGCTCAACACTAATTTGTTCACCCAAACTTTTCACAATTCAAATGATTCATCTTCCATTACTCATCAGATGCACAATGTTTTGAAAAGATGAAGCTTTGGCATATGTTTATTCATGACACTGAATGGTTTAACAATGATTACCGCTACTTTCTTTAGTATGTCATGCTGGAGTGTTCTCAACACCCTGTTTCCCTTTAACAGTAGTGGAAAGAAAACATTTCTTGGACTTAGCTAATTTCATTAACAAAGAGGTAATATATTTTTGTGACATGGTATTTCTTAAAATACAACAGGAGTCTTTGTCATGTTTCCCTTGGCAGCTGTAATTCAAACAAAACTTTGTCATCATTTGTAAATGATTAGTATTGGACCAATATTTGAATGAAAGATACTTCTATTGGATGAGATAGCTCTAATTGCAGTAACATATACTTCAGTGTTGTGACATTTGCAAATACACTTGCTCTTTCCCTTGTCGGATAAATATTTTGTTATTCCATATCATTACCTATATCCTCCAGAAGATGCTATTACTTTCTCTTTTTACAGCTTGGTATTTCAAATGCATCACTTCTGGACAAAACTAATCAACTTCAGATATTCCAACAAGAAATGGACAAAAAGTTGTTGACAGAACAAGGGCATGACAAGATAATTCATATGGAAAGGGTAATTGCACTAATCTGATTGATTGGTGGACTTAGTAAAGCTAGTGTAGAAGCTTGTTATTGGGATAAGGATTAGGATAGTGTACTAAATGTCATTTGCTAGGTTGGAGGATACACGTCCTCACAATGTCTGAGAATGTATACATGTCCTTATTCTGTTAGAGTATATATGCCCTCACACTGTTGTAGTATTTATACCCTCACACCATTGGAAGATGCATATCTTCACTCTTTTTAGGAGGCATGCCCTCCCATAATTGAGGAGCTATGTCCTCAGTCACAGTATGTATATCTGCACACTCTGGAAGTATGTTTGTCCTCACACTGTTGGAGAGTGTATGTCCTCATGCTGTTACAGGATGAAACACCCTCGCACACTGTGGAAGTATGTTTGTCCTCAAACTGTTGGAGAGTGTCTATCCTCATGCTGTCACAGGATGGTTTGTCAGCACACTGTGGGAGTGTGTATGTCCTCACACTTACTTTATCACAGGATATCTGTCTGCACACTGGAGGATGTTTGTCCTCACATTGTTGGAGGATGTGTCCTCATCCTAGATCAATGGATTGGTGGTTCAGTTGATGCCTCCTCATAGCATTGTTATTAAATGCCTAGTAACTACACTCTTGCTTCTGGAGGTCTCTTCAGGACTTTGCATTCTCTTATAGCTGTCTTGCATAGGAACTAGTAAGTTTTGACTTTGGCATGAATTGTTTAGTTAAGTCAATGTAAATTGAGGTTGTCGTGATGCATGTATGTGCATATTTATTTTGTGTGTATTGTGAACAATTAGTAACAAACTTTTTCTTTTAGGAAGAAAAAGCGAAGGCAATTGCTAAGGCTGAGAACGTTTCTGAGAGGTAAGTATTTTGAAGTGAACTGGTGTTTTTGTCATTGGCCTGATTTATACTTTGACTGAAGTACTTACTGGCATTGCTTTAATAGAGCTTTGGAATTAACTCTTTTTACTAATAGTTACATATCTATTTTCTGTTTGATAGTGAGGTATAATATTTTATCAGTTTGTTCAAGTATGAAATTGTTTATCTGCAGTTAGGTTACCAACCACTGACAAACTTTGAGAAAGACCCAAAGACTAAAGTCTTAAGCTCGTAGTGTATCATTCACTCAAATCTAAGACCTGGGGGGAGGACTTGCTAGAATCTCTGGTAAATCTTACAAGTATGTTAGTATAAATTGACAATTGTTAGGTTGAGAGCAATACAATTGACATATGTTGTGGACTCTCCAGCAGTTTTTCCGTGCAAGCTATAGCTTTATGTGTATTTCTGTCAAGTAGTATTTCCTTTCATGGTACAGTATTCTGTGGACAACTCTCAAGTAATTGTTCCTTACATGCTACAATATGTTGTTGTATTGCATCTGAGCCTTAGATGACAAGATATATAACTGATGTTATTAATAACAATGAACTTTTCATGGAGCTAACTTAAACAAATCTAAAACACTGTGGTGTACATGTTCAGTTGTATCAGAGCTAACTTATAATCCACTCTCACTTGGGCAATTATCCATTTGCACTAGTCAACATCAATGTTGCAATGTTAACTTTGTCAATGTTATATTCCAAAGCTTACGGAAATCTGAGCAGGAAGTTTCTTCACTGAAGGCTACCTTAGAAAGCATGAAAGCACAGACACACCAGAAAGAGAGGGAATCAGAAAATGATAAGGTCAGTTTATAGTATCATATAAATCAATATTTAAATTCAATTTCTGCACAGAGAGTTATCTTGGAAAGTGTGAGAGATGAAACATGCATGAAAAAGACACTTATTAAAAAAACTGATTATGTATTTGAGTTGTGTATTCCTTAAACATTTCCCCTCAAGTGGTGCTGGTCTCACTGTCTATTTACCAGTTCTTATTCATTTCTGCTGTCACCTTGTCTTGATAATCTTGGTCATAGCTGTTTATAAGTAGCAATGCCTACTCGAAATGTAAATACAGTTTCACTTTGATTAATGTCTTTTCTTTGGTATCTTTACAGGAACGACTTAATAGCACTATCTCTGCAGTTCAGAAGGAAAAGGACCAAGTAATAACGACTTTCGTGTTTGTTCTTTACTGGTCTTAAAAAGTACTTAAAAAGTTGTGCACAAAGACAAGAATTATATATATCGGTCTGCTCTTAACCAGATATTGCAATGTCATTGTTTAAAGTAGTATTATTAATATTACAATAAGTGTATTAAATTTCGTTTTTATTTCTCCTCCCTAATGTATGGTTAATGTTTATGCATTGTTCATTGATAGGTCAGAACTATGTATGAAGAAAAACATACAAGTATCACAGGAAGCCTGCAGACTCTCAAGGACTCTCTAATGAGGGCTGAAACTGATGTCAAGACAAAGGAAGCAGATATCGGAAACCTACAACAACAACTAAACCAAGCAGAAAAGAAACTTTGTATGTCAGAAGCTAACCTGGTTGTCCTTCAAAAGGTCTGTTTCTGTCCTATTGGTGAATAAAACAAAGTTCAGAGTTGATTGTCTAAGTCCACCTGATTGGTTTATGAAGACACAGAATATTAACATGAGATGACTTTTTTGAATTTTGAACTGGCATGCATTATGTTTGTTGCCTAGTATGATGATTGATTGATTGATTGATTGATCTATTGATTGACAACTATAACCTATTTTATCTGTTTAGGAATGTGACTCTCGAGAGAAAGATGCCAAAGACTCTAGACATGAAATTGGACTATTAAAAGATAAGGTTAGTAAACTTATAACTTAACTGTGATTTTGTTCTTGCTTTATAATAAAAAAGAGCTACCATATCAGCTATTTGTAACATTTAAATAATAAAGTGACATATGTTTTTTTGTTTTTTTTTTCAAAGATCTCAAATCTTGAAGTAACCAGAGGTAGATTAGAATCACAACTGGAAGATACTCAAAAGTCATTAAGAGATGCAGAAAGGAAAGTTGAAGAAAGCTATGATCAACTGTCCCTAGCCAAAAAGTCTGTGGAACAAATGGTATTTGCAACATATTATATTTGTTCATGTTTGTTGGTATTGTTCTACAAATGCGTTTCCTTATCAGTTTCATTTGTTACTGTTCATATGTTCTGTAACTTTTTCACTTTGGATGTGTTTTGGACTGATGTCTCAAACTGATTTAGCTATGGATGCGTTCTGTGTTCATGTCTGTAATGTTCTGTTTTTGATATTGATGTGTTCATGCCCGTTATGTTCTGTTTTTGCTATTAATGTGTTCATGTCTGTAGTGCTCTGTTTTTGCTCCTGATGTGTTCATGTCTGTAATGTTCTGTATTTGCTATTGATGTGTTCATGTCTGTAATGTTCTGTTTTTGCTATTGATGTGTTCATATCTGCAATGTTCTGTTTTTGCTGTTGATGTGTTCATGTCTGTAATGTTCTGTATTTGCTATTGATGTGTTCATGTCTGTAATGTTCTGTTTTTGCTATTGATGTGTTCATGTCTGTAATGTTCTGTTTTTGCTATTGATGTGTTCATGTCTGTAATGTTCTGTTTTTGCTATTGATCTGTTCATGTCTGTAATATTCTGTTTTTGCTATTGATGTGTTCATGTCTGTAATGTTCTGTTTTGCTATTGATGTGTTCATGTCTGTAATGTTCTGTTTTTTCTATTGATCTGTTCATATCTGTAATGTTCTGTTTTTGATATTGATGTGTTCATGTCTGTAATGTTCTGTTTTTGCTATTGATGTGTTCATTTCTGCAATGTTCTGTTTTTGCTATTGATGTGTTCATGTCTGTAATGTTCTGTATTTGCTATTGATGTGTTCATATCTGCAATGTTCTGTTTTTGCTGTTGATGCGTTCATGTCTGTAATGTTCTGTATTTGCTATTGATGTGTTCATGTCTGTAATGTTCTGTTTTTGCTATTGATGTGTTCATGTCTGTAATGTTCTGTATTTGCTATTGATGTGTTCATGTCTGTAATGTTCTGTTTTTGCTATTGATGTGTTCATGTCTGTAATGTTCTGTTTTTGCTATTGATGTGTTCATATCTGTAATGTTCTGTTTTTGCTATTGATGTGTTCATGTCTGTAATGTTCTGTTTTTGCTATTGATGTGTTCATGTCTGTAATGTTCTGTTTTTGCTATTGATGTGTTCATATCTGTAATGTTCTGTTTTTGCTATTGATCTGTTCATGTCTGTAATGTTCTGTTTTTGATATTGATGTGTTCATGTCTGTAATGTTCTGTTTTTTCTATTGATCTGTTCATATCTGTAATGTTCTGTTTTTGCTATTGATCTGTTCATGTCTGTAATGTTCTGTATTTGCTATTGATCTGTTCATGTCTGTAATGTTCTGTTTTTGCTATTGATGTGTTCATGTCTGTAATGTTCTGTATTTGCTATTGATGTGTTCATGTCTGTAATGTTCTGGTTTTGTTATTGATGGGTTCATGTCAATAGTGTTCAGCTTTTTCTATTGATCTGTTCATATCTGTAATGTTCTGTTTTTGCTATTGATCTGTTCATGTCTGTAATGTTCTGTTTTTGCTATTGATGTGTTCATGTCTGTAATGTTCTGTTTTTGCTATTGATGTGTTCATGTCTGTAATGTTCTGTTTTTGCTATTGATGTGTTCATGTCTGTAATGTTCTGTTTTTGCTATTGATGTGTTCATGTCTGTAATGTTCTGGTTTTGTTATTGATGGGTTCATGTCAATAGTGTTCAGCTTTTTCTATTGATCTGTTCATATCTGTAATGTTCTGTTTTTGCTATTGATGTGCTCATGTCTGTAATGTTTTGTTTTTGCTATTGATGTGTTCATGTCTGTAATGTTCTGTTTTTGCTATTGATGTGCTCATGTCTGTAATGCTCTGTTTTTGCTCCTGATGTGTTCATGTCTGTAATGTTCTGTATTTGCTATTGATGTGTTCATATCTGTAATGTTCTGTTTTTGCTATTGATCTGTTCATATCTGTAATGTTCTGTTTTTTCTATTGATGTGTTCATATCTGTAATGTTCTGTTTTTGCTATTGATGTGTTCATGTCTGTAATGTTCTGGTTTTGTTATTGATGGGTTCATGTCAATAGTGTTCAGCTTTTTCTATTGATGTGTTCATATCTGTAATGTTCTGTTTTTGCTATTGATGTGCTCATGTCTGTAATGTTTTGTTTTTGCTATTGATGTGTTCATGTTTCCAGTTTTGTTTTTGGTATGGATGTGTTCTTTATTGATGTCTGTGAAGGTCCTTTGGTGTCTGCAATGTATTTTTTGGTCTTGTGTGCCAGAGTTGGATCTGTTCTGTGTTGTGTTTTAATCTGTTACCCCTCTTGCTGTGAGGCACAGTCAAAACATATGTTTTGTTTTTTTCTTTTCAAACAGGATGTTGATACTAAAAAATACAAGGAATTAGAGAGAGAGAAAGCTAAACTAGAAGTCATCATTGAGCAGGAAAAAGACCGAAACAGTAATCTGAAGAAAGAATTGGAACATAGCATACAGGTATTGAATAACTTAACAACAAGGTATAAATTCACATTGTAAGGAAACTCTGCATGTACCTCTGCAAAGTATAAATTAGCTCAACAGAAGTTTATTGCTAACTTAATGTGGGCTTGTAATGGAGTTGACTGCAAACAAAGTTTGCATATTTGTACATTTTGTATGAACTTCTGATTCATGTTTTCCCTTTGATTTTCTTTTTTCACTCGCAATTAGTAAATGTAAAATGTTGACGATTTGCAGTTCGCGGATAAAGTGTGACACTTGGTTAAAATGCCAGTGTGCAGTAGTGTCAAAATGATGATAAGTAAAGTCACTGATGGTTGCTCACCAAGTAATTGTCATTTTTGTTGCAAATGTGAAGAAATATTAGTTTGAACAATGTAATTTTATTGTGAAGAAAATAGTAATGTTTTAATACCTATGAGAATATGACAGTCCAATGACACACTGGCCCATTGCATCAGTTTTATTGTTGAAATAAATGCATAGCCACCAGTCTCATATTTTATCAATAGTTTACAAATGCTCTTTATTTCATTTTGATAGATGAGAAACAGTCTGGAGTTGACATTGATGGAACTGAAAAACACCAACGTTCAAATAGGGGAACAACTAAGTGTATGTCTCATGTGTATTAAGTTTAATTGAAAATATTGATGAATAAGAGAGCTTTATCATATGAAGGAGGTTGATCTGCCAACATTAATCATGACCTGGATACAATTTACAACTCCTTATTGGCAAGCAGGTAGATTCTGAAGCTTAGTGGTTCGGAAGCTCACAAAGCCTCTATGGGTCTTACTCTGTCTTTCTTACATGATTAGTCACCGTCTGGCCCCACAAACTTGATATTCCCATTTTGCCACTTAGGAAGTGAAGGGAAATAAAACCAAATAAATTTGTGTCGCTTAGTCAGTACTATTCATTGGTAAAATACATATTGCAAAAGTTTATTGCCATCAAAATCACTTTGTAACAACCTTCTGTTCATAGCAAGATTTTATCATGAAACTACTAGGAATATTGGATGAATTATGGTTTCAAAAGGCTTGAGGAGTTATGTCTTGTCAGTGTTTTGTTGCATTGATTAACATATCACTGATATTAATAGCTTTGCAGTGAGCTGTCACGACCAGAGTGGCTTGTAATGACAGTTATTGTTCACCCGGTTATCAAACATGGATTTCCAGCATAAAAACATAGATGTAGTACAATCCAGATAAGTAGGAGTAGAGTTGTGATATGTGATAAATAGTGTTCTAGGCAAGTTTGAATGTCACCTGTTATTGTTAAAATATTAGAATGTTGTTACAATTGCTGGAAGGCTGTGGTACCATTTACCCTAACAAAATACTTTCATTCAATTGTGATTGGTGTTGTTCATTTCCTCAGGTGGAAAGTGCAACAAGGAATCTGATGTCACAGGAAGTGGAAGACCACAAAGAATTGTGGGAGAGTGAAATTAAATCCAAATCAAAACTTGGATTAAGAGTAAGCCCCATTTTTGGTTTTGGTGATGACCTTAAGTATTGGATCAATGATGGTGTCTGCATCTGTATATAGACATGTGTATGTTTCTACATACATACATGGTATTTATTTGAAGCATATGGAGGTTTTGGCAGAGGTCATTTGAGGTCATCAGACAGAAAAGTACAATATTTCAAGAATTCAAATTTGGAATGTAAATATAAATCAAACAAACATTGTATGATTGTAGATAAATTTTCATTAATGGTCAAAACTATACTTCTTCGAGTTAGATCAAATCCGTATGATCACTTCAAAGAAAGGTAAGTTGTACTTGAGTTGCATTCGATATAGCATTACTGTATAAACTAGAGTGGATATTCAATCTCTCCTGTTTTTGGCCAATAACAGGACATGGGTAGTTTCCTACGTAGGGAGAAAAATTGTAATGTACTGCTCATGTATTAAATACAGTGAGCAGCTAGCCTAGGTTACATCATTATCAGTGAAGTGACATTCAGGGAGCATTTGGAAGAATAAGTGACACACTTTTGATGGATTCTTTGGTGTGCATGTAATACCTCTCTTTGGTCTTTCAGTTAATTAACATGTTAAATGTTTTTGAAACTTTCCCATTTACATTGTTTCAAAGTTAAAGGGTTTTTTTTTCTTTTTGAAGCTTGCCCAGTTACAACGTTATAGAGTCAATCAGCAAGGTCAGCTGGAAGAGGTAAGGTCAATAGAAGTTTTGGGATATTCTGTTACAATTACTTTATACATCTCCTCTGGGAGAAAAAATTAAAGGTATTGATTTCTATTTTAATATTTTGTCAAAACTTACCCCTTGCCCCTTAGCCTCTGTCTTGTTGCTGCATGTGTAGCCATGGCAGCTGTACGTTGTTATGCACACTAACAGAAGAAAAGACCTCCAAAAGACTGCAGTGCTCTTATTTAAGGTAATTAGCTTTCACAGGGCACATAATCTCATCATTGGTAATCACTGAAGTGAACTGTTTTTGTGTACATGACTGCATGTTTCTCACACTGGCACAACTGCAAGAATACAGAGCTGTAAATAGTTGCTGATATCCTGTGGATACCCATGTGACAATATTCCATGGTTTCATTACTTAAATACCAACTTGCCCATTTTAGCTCAAAACTGGAAGGAAATTTAGACTTTTCTCTTCCTGAAGAAATTCTGAAGTTGCAGTGATGGGATGGGAGGTCAAAGAATGCACACACTAGCTATATCTCTAAGGTTAGTGTACAAGTCAGTGGTAATGGTGCCAGTCATATCAAACAAGATGATCCATTGGTGAAAATATTCATAACTGAATTTACAACCAGACGAGGAGTTGTCAAGGAGCTGCTTGGAACATGTTATTATAGGCTAGACATAAACAGGTAAGAATTTAATGTTTGTCCATAAAGGTAAACTGCTTCATGGTGAGAAACTGTTGCATGAGAAGTCTTAGGTCAGAAATATGCAGATAAGAGTGACTACCTTATTTTATATGTTATCAATATTGCTTTTCTTTATTTTAAGGAAAAACAAAAGAATTTGAGAGCTACTGAAGTAAAGGAACAACTAGAAGGAAAACTTGAATCTGAAAAAGAAAGGTAAAAGTGAATGGTTTTAAGTTAATTACTACAGAACTCTGAGAAATGTTGGATAGTAAGTGTCATTGTCATCAGTTTTTTGGAACAAACCTTTGCACTGTACGTGACATTACATATAGAGGTAGCTGTGTATTCCAATCTAAGTACCTTCATTGATGAACACACTGTGTTAATGAACATGCGGTGTAGTAAGAATTTGTTAGTATTTAAACTGAGTCTGTACCAATTTTTTTATTTTTAACTCAGGTTTGTAAACAATGTAATACACTCTCATGGCTAGTAGTGGAGTTTTGTCTTTGATAGGATCAATCCATCCTGTCTATATGTTTGCTTTACTTTCATGAATTACTTTAATTAGAATTGCTAATAAAAACGTTGATGAAAAACAACTAAGAAATGAATTCTCAAGTTGTTTTCAATGATCATTTTACAGGAATCGTCAATTAACTCAAACTATCGTTCTCTTGAAGTCCAAATTAAAACTATCCAAGAAACGTTTAAAGGTAAGTAGGCTATAAAACAAAAATCTCAAGATGATTTATTAGTAAATAAAGATATAATGATGGAGGCATTCTTTTATACCTTTGTTGTCAAACATTGTACACTCATTTAGAAGACATGAAGTATTGCCAGCAGACTCATCATAGGTGACTGTGATTTGTAATCATCATTTATTTGTGACCGTGTTGCAAGAGTCAGAGAAAAAGTTAATGGACATCGTTTCTGCTTTTTTTTTTTCCAGGATTTGGAGTTTCCTGACGCTAAAATGCAAACATTGCAAGCTGATTTTGAGAGGGAAAGATTCAACTTAGAGGCTGCCCTAGCAACACAAAGAAAACAGGTAATCATGGCCAACATTATCTTCTGACTTAATGTTGTGCTATTTTGTTGAACTTATTGTTTTTGTATACTCCTATTAGGTAGGTGACAAGTGTTATTGAACACTGTATAGTATCAGCGTTACAGTATCTTTACACCCTGTGCAGTTGACACTGCATGTGATGTAAGCATGGCAAAGTTTTATTTCCAAATTCTGTATATCTAGAAAGTATTAAATTAAATGTCTGCAAGCATTTCTCCAGTTACAATGGAATCCATTCATGATCTAAGAGATTCATCAAATTTTGATAATTCTTCAGCTGGAAAATACAAATGAAAAGCTGCAAACAGAGATGGCTGCCAGAAAAAAACTTGAGAAAAAGAATACATCACTACAACTGCGTAAGTATATTAATGTAACTGGGTAACAATATTTCAGTATGGCAGAAAAAGAATAGTTCAGTGTAACAGGGTGAGAAAATTGATGAAGGAGATGTAGAATAGATCAGTGAAGCAGGGATAGAATAATAAAGTGCAGTTGGGTAAGAATAGTTCGGAGTAACAATTCAGTATAACATGATAAGTGTGGTTCACCATTGTGAGTTAATTATACAGCAGAGGATCTTGGGAAGAATGTTATAGAAGTTATGGAACACTTTTTATCTCATCGCCCTATAGGGGCTAAAATGAGATATTATAGTCACTTGGTTAGTGGAGCTATATATTGTACTGTACACCCATGGGAGAATGGTTGCCATGGAAACGCTTGGAGTGAATGAGTAGCGACACCCCAGGGTAGGGTACAGGTGGGTCCTGTTGGGTGGTATTAATTGAAACATGTCCATGCCAATATGTTTGGTGTGTGCTTCTGCACCTATCCAAATTGTGGTTTTTCCAGAATACTTTGAAAAGTTTATGAGCGATTAAGTGTAAACTTGGAAAGGTTGTGCATGACGCCAATATGCCCAAGATGTATTGGTTGTACGGTAAATGTAGTCAAATTTGCTGATTTTTCATGAAAAATGTCAATTTTTCCCCAAAATTGGTATTTCAAGCATATCGTGACAAGTATTTGAGCATTTAATGCAAAATTTTGCAAGGACTTATCTGAGAATGTAGTATTCAAGGCATATCACTTTTATAGTATAGAGAGTGGAATTTGCTGATTTTTGAGAAAAAAATAACCAATATTGCCCCAAAATTTGTATTTCCAGCATATCTTTAGAACTATTAGTTCAATTAACCTAAAGCTTTGTAAGGACTTACCTGAAAACACATTTTTCAACATTTCATTATTGTAATGATTAATCCAGTGCAATTTGCTGATTTTTAGGAAAAAAGCCAATGTTGCCCTAAAATTGATATTTTAAGCATATCTTGAGAAGTATTTGTGCATTTGATGCAAAATTTTTTCAAGGACTTCTCTGAGAATGTAATATTCAAGTTATATCACTTTTATAGTAAAGAGAGTGAAATTTGCTAATTTTTAGGGGAAAAAAAGCCAATTTCATCCCACAATTTGTATTTCCAGCATATCTTGAGAACTATTAGACCAATTAAATTACGTGAGAACACATTGTTCAACACTTTATTACTGTAATGGTAAATCAACCGATTTTTGAAAAAAAAAGTCAATTTTGCCACAAAATTTGTATTTCCAGCATATCTTGAAAACTATTAGACCAATCGACTTAAAGCTTTGTAAGGACTCTCCTGAGAACACACAGTTCAACATGATATTAATGTAACAGTAAATCCAGTTAAATTTCAGTGCTGATATTTGCGAAAATCAATTTTAAATCAAAATTTGGATTTCTACCATAGCTTCAGAGGTAATTGAGCATCAAACGCCATATTCTGCAAGGCCGTTCCTATGAGCACATTAATGAAGATACAGTTTATCACTCTTATGGTAAACAGGTGAAATTGTATGACTGTTTGGTAAAAAATAGAGGTGGCATCTGGGTCAATAGACACCCCCTTTTAACTTTAGCCAAAACAACTTTAGCAGAACTGGCCCCTATGGGTAATGTCTTTGAACAATCCTGCCAATTGTGAAAACGCTATTTTTAAGTCAAACAATAATTTTAGCAGAACCAGGTCCTGCACAGTAAATAGGAGACTAATGTGCAAATAACCCATAGAGGGATGCTCTATATACTGCCCCTGACTCTAACCACTAAGCCTAACCTATATGGAATAACTGTTGTAGTGTTATAATTGTGTTATGTAGCGTAATATGAACAGATACTTTTAAGCTAGCTGTTATTGTTATCATTACTTGAGCTTAAGAAGTGGCACCAGGCTATAGGCTTGCTGCCTCAGAGTAGATATCAATATTAAGATTTTCTTCTGCTTATTCTGAAAAATAGTCGGCTCTACTTTACAATCAGTGCCTGGAACTCAGTCTCTGTGATGTGTGGTTGCAGTAAACTATTACAAATCCCCATGTGCAGGCCCTGTGTTGAAATCAATTGCATGTTGGCAATGAGATACGCAACTCTGTGGATTGCCCTCTTCTTAAACTTTGTGGTTTGCAAAAACTTTAGATTCTCATTTCTGACCAAACAATATAAAGTTATGTAACACTAGAGAAAAATTCTGCTAGCTGATGTCACGGAATTGAGACTTGCTTACTTTCTGTGGGACTGTTATTTTTTGTAACAATGACGATAGCTGTATCTCCAATTACAAAGCAATTTAAGAATGAGTTGAGATCTGGTAGCCATGCTGTAGTGTTAACACTTTGCACAGTTTGAATATAAAATAAACAAATAAATCAGAGCATAGCCTAGGAATACATTCTGGAAGCTTAAGGTAACTGCATCTGAGAGAGTGTCACCTTCTGCTTTCCATGGGTTCTGATTTTGATCAAATTGGATACTGTAACTAAGTCTTACATACCAATAGTTGAAATCTCGTGTAATCTTCACGTCAGTCTTATTCCTGTGATTATCTCGAGTTTGTAATATTTTAATCTCTTCTTGCTGTTTGTTTAGAACTGGCTTCTCTACAGTCATTGCAAAAGGTGAGTTCATTTTGTTTCCATTGAAGTGATCTGATCTATCATTAGTGGTGGAGAAAATTGTAAGTTTCTGTGTAAGGACAAGAAAAAAGTTCTTAGATGTTATAAATTTGCAAGAAAGGAAAATGTTTGTTAGTCTGGAGTAAATAGTGACACTATATTTAATCTTCATTCAGTTACCACCATGGTCTTTTTTCAGTTACCACCGCAGCTGCCTTTCATTCAGTTACCACCATAATCTTCATGCAGTTACCTACGTAGCTACTTTTCATTCAGCTACCACCATAGCCTTCTTTCAGTTACCATAGAAGCCTTCATTCAGGTTTCCTTAGTTTTTAGGCCTTCATTTAGTTACCACAATAGTCTTTATTTCATTACCACCATATGTCTCTTATTCGTGTTTCAATTCATTTAATGTTGGTGTTAATTTACAGTCAATTCCCCTTTGCAACCACATTCAGTTGCCAGTCTGCATTTTATTTCAAACATTTTACTCACATATTACTTCTACCATTTTTTTTTGGTAGCAAAAAGCTGATCTCGCAAAAGAAAACAAGAGACTGGAAACTGAGCTATCTGAGACAAAAGTGAGTCTGTTTAAAAAATTCCTGTTCCTGTGTAAAAGATATGATGAACTAAGCTGTAATGGTTTGTAATTTGCGTCTTTCATTTTATTGCAGAGAGATATGAATGACAATTACATAGAGAAAAGTGAACTGGAATTATACAAGAAAAATTTAGACTTGCAGGTAAGTTTAAACTCCATGTAGGACGAGCCTTTTTTAAGAAAAGCATGCAAGGCATGATGACTTTACTGAAAATTTAAGTTTATTTTTAGCCTGATAGGACAGGGTCACTGAACCTTGCAAATGGTCTGAACCTAGGTTGCAGGATATCTGTGGTGCTGATGTGAAATCCAAAATTGCATTCAAAACATGAAGAAAACTTATTAAAGAACTGAACAAATGAAGAAAAAGAGAAACGTGTAAAATCTCACAACCACACGCCATAGTAAGCAGTTTGACATTTATAGCAATGTCATCGACAAACAAGTCCCATATTTTGAAATGCTTCCTGTCCCCATCTTGAACAGCTTTGACTGTGCGGTGGTAGTCATAAGTTACAGTCCTTTTATCACCTGACTTGTGTAACCATTGTTGCATTCATTGGCTCCAACTAGCCCAGCTGTTGTAATAATTTTATCAAAATGTTTTGATGATAGAATGATGCTGATCACAGATACTGATGTAAGATATTCAGTAAGTCAGATTCAGCTGAGTTTTTCATTGCATTTAAAAAAGATTCACAATCATGCTGTCATGTGGGCTGCCACTTTTGAACCTGACTTTACATTTAGTGAATAGTTTTAATACTGGAGCTTGGAGGATTAGTTTTCCATCAAACTTAATTGTATTTCAATGTTTACCAACATTTTTACACGGTCTAGTGAAAATTCAGGGCAGACTCTTCTAAATCTGTTTTTAGTGACCTTCATAGTTTTGCTTTCCTTAAGTTCTGATATGTTGAAACTTAAGGCATTGCCAATGAAACAATGACTGTGTGCATGAGCACCAGCAGCACTCCTAGATTATTGGATGATTTTATTGCTGAGAGTTAATCAACAAATCATGAAACTATTCATGTTTACTTTCTTTACAGACCAAACTACACCTCAATGAAAAACTTGCACAAGTTAACAATTATTTAGATGAACAGGTATGTCACATATTAAATGAAGTTTTGTGTCGTATGAACCATGTGACAGATGCTCCTTTGTTGTATCCTATGAGCCATGTGACAGATGCTGCTTTGTTGTATCCTATGAGCCATGTGACAGATGCTGCTTTGTTGTATCCTATGAGCCATGTGGCAGATGCTGCTTTGTTGTATCCTATGAGCCATGTGACAGATGCTGCTCTGTTGTATCCTCTGAGCCATGTGACAGATGCTGCTTTGTTGTATCCTATGAGCCATGTGACAGATGTTGCTTTGTTGTATCCTATGAGTCATGTGACAGATGTTGCTTTGTTGTATCCTATGAGTCATGTGACAGATGTTGCTCTGTTGTATCCTATGAGCCATGTGACAGATGTTGCTTTGTTGTATCCTATGAGCCATGTGACAGATGCGGCTCTGTTGTATCCTCTGAGCCATGTGACAGATGCTGCTTCGTAGTATCCTATGAGTCATGTGACAGATGTTGCTTTGTTGTATCCTATGAGCCATATGACAGATGCTGCTTTGTTGTATCCTATGAGCCATGTGACAGATGCTGCTTTGTTGTATCCTATGAGCCATGTGACATGCTGCTCTGTTGTATCCTATGAGTCATGTGACAGATGCGGCTCTGTTGTATCCTCTGAGCCATGTGACAGATGCTGCTTCGTAGTATCCTATGAGTCATGTGACAGATGCTGCTTTGTTGTATCCTATGAGCCATATGACAGATGCTGCTTTGTTGTATCCTATGAGCCATGTGACAGATGCTGCTTTGTTGTATCCTATGAGCCATGTGACAGATGCTGCTTTGTTGTATCCTATGAGTCATGTGACAGATGTTGCTTTGTTGTATCCAATGAGCCATGTGACATGCTGCTCTGTGAGTTGATCATGCAGATGTTACTTCCTCTCAGCTGAATAGTAATGTTATGTAGTATTTTGCTGTTTGCAATTCAGGAATATGCTTAGACAGAATGAATTAATGCTATGCAAACTGGTTTCATTACCAACAGTACTACATCCTGAATGTACAATACAGCTTAGAACTAGAGTTTAAAGTGTGCCTAAAGTCTAGAATCACAGGAGAGTATACTTTAGAGGTGGAAAAAGTAAATCCCATTTATCCAACTCTCATTTTAATAGCTTTCATTGCTGAGATGTAAAAAGTTGAAATTTATTCATTTATTCATTTAAATTGATAGATTGTGATGTCCTTTTTAAGAGAGAACCACGGTCACACACTGGTATCAAGAGAACTACAATCATATGATGGGTGTTAAGAGAGTGTGCCATATCGGTGCTAAGAGAGCCATAGTTACACAGTGGTGTTAAGGGAGGGCCACAGTCACATACTTGTGCTACAATAGAGCCACAGTCACATAGTGGTGTTAAGAGAGGGCCAGTCACCTAGTGGTGTTACAAGAGAGCCACAATCACATAGTGGTGCTGAGAGAGCCATAGTCACACCCCGGTGTTAACAGAGCCACAATCATCTGAAGGTTTTAAGAGAGCCACTATCACACAGTGGTTTTACTGCCAAATGTTTGTTATAGTCTAAAATTAAAAGCAAAATAGACGGGATTCTAAAGATTCATCATTCTGTATCCTTGGAGTTACAGGAATTATACCTATGTTTCTTTGGATATTTAACTTTAAATTGTTTCTGCAAAGACTTCTTCCAGAAATATCATAGACAAGACTGAACAGAATATAGAAGCTGAGGTTCGAAAGAAACTGGAGGAATCTCTGAATGATCTCAAGGTATTGTTAATTTATTTGTCGTCGATTCTTGTCACAACATGGGGGACCTCTTTGAATATACTGTTGATGATACCGTAGACCGTCGGTTTCTAACTTATTGGACTTATCACATCCCTAATTTGTTTGTTCTTGGCCCAACAATTTTAATTGAAAATAAATGGCATTTCACGATGGGATTTGTCGGGGCTGTAGCCAGAGTTTGTGTCCAACTGAGGGAAGCCTCACGAGCCTACCAAGGCAGAAATGAGTCATGCTCCAGTTCACATATCTCCTGGCCTCCCGTCATGGAGATTCTGTGGCTGTGTGAACTCAAGTACATGGAACATGCCGGCTGTGTAATAAGCAGCAGTGTAAGCTTTGTGGACTTAACATGGTCTTAGGTTACAACTTGTGAGGCATCATTAAATTTGCAAGTAGAACCATTCTCCCAAAGTTACCTTAAATATGTTTCTCCCCACCCCCACATTTGATTATTTTATAGCACTACTTGTTTTAAATTGCCTCAGAGGCTTCGTAGGTAACCCTAGGGGTGTTTGCTGGTACCCTCCAGAGGCAGAGTTCGGCCTTCTGATGAGAACTCCTGATGTCTAGCTACATCCTGTTCTTCAGTTGAAATCACAAATCTACAAATTGTTTAAAAATTAATCTTCTTTTTGTAAAAGTTTAGAAATGTTCCAATTGCAAGTCTTCTGCAGCATCTAAGAATGCTGCAAAAGATTGCATTAAATTGATGGATTCAAGAATCTATCAGTATCAGCCTCACTACTAGTAGATGATGATAAACATCTTGATGCAATGTCCTGACAATGTTTCCTTTCATCTATTTTGACAGCGTGAATTAGCGAATGTTAGAAGCTCAAAGTCTGACATTGAGACTAAGAAAGAAACCCTAGAAGTAGAGGTACAAAGAACTAAGGTAAATTGAACACTTTCAATGAAATATAATGATGATCTAGAAACCATCAGCTGCATTAGAAACCTTGAGTAATGTAATCAACACATGATGACAGTGGTAGTATGTATGTTACTTGTTTTTTTTTTTTTTTATTATTATCTCATCGCCCTATAGGGGCTAAGATGAGATATTGTAGTCACTTGGCTAGTGGAGCTATGTATCGTACTGTGCAACCATAGGAGAATGGTTACCATGGAAACGCTTGGAGTGGATGAGTAGTGACACCCCAGGCGTACCCCATGGTAGAGTGACCATGGGTGCAGGAGGGTCCTGTTGGGTGGTATAAAGGAAAACGTGTCCGTGCCAATGGGTGTGTGTGTGGGTGTGTGTGCATCTGGACCTCTCAAAATTGTGGTTTTTCCAGAATAGTATATTGAAAAGTATATTGGCGATTAAGTTTAAACTTGGTAAGGTTGTGCCTGATGCTAATATGTCCAAGATGTATTAGTTGTATGGTAAATCGAGTCAAATTTGCTGATTTTTTAGAAAAAAAGCCAATTTTGCCCCAAAATTGCTATTTCCAGCATATCTTGAGAAGTATTTGAGTATTTAATGCAAAATTTGGCAAAAACTTACCTGAGAATGAAATGAATCAAGGTATATCACTTTTGTAGTAAAGAGAGTGAAATTTGGTAACTTTTGAGAAAAAAAGCCAAATTTTGCCCCAAAATTGGCATTTCCAGCATATCTTGAGAACTATTAGACCAACTAACTTAAAGTTTTGTAAGTACTTAGCCAAGAACACATTGTTCAACATAATATTACTGTAATGGTAAATCCAGGTAATTTGCTGATTTTTTAGAAAAAAAAATGCCAATTTTGCCCCAAAATTGGTATTTCCAGCATATCTTGAGATGTATTTGAGCATTTAATGCAAAATTTTGCAAGGACTTACTTGAGAATGTAATATTCAAGGTATGTCACTTTTTTATTAAAGAGAGTGAAACTTGCTGATTTTTTAGGAAAAGAAAGACAATTTTGCCTCAAAATTTGTGGGCCCATTTGCAGGACCTGTATTGATGTCAATGCATGTTGGCGATGAGATACGCAACTCCGTGGATTGCCCTCTTGTTTCTTAGTGTTTTTTGACAATACCATCAATAACCAACTAAGCATCACAATATCTTTACTTATCCTTATGTAGGCATTATTGAAACAAGAATGTGAGAGAGGTCAAAGGTTAGAAGAAGAAATAGAACACCTTCAAAGAAAAGTGAGAGAACTTGAATCAAGAGTCAGGTGAGAATCTGAATGTTTCTTAACTTTTGGCTGGAACAACAATTAGGTTAACAAAGTTTTTTTGAAATTATAGAGTGTTTTTGGTAAGAGTTCAAACAGAATTCTCATGTAATTGGCTGCAATATTCCGGAAACAAACATAGGATATCGTCCGTAATTTTGAAGTAATCAAATCATTCTTAATGGCTTCCATTACATATTTACTAAGAAAGCATACTTATTTAGTGAGAGAAAAAAAAATGTGAAAGTTAAAATTGCAGTCACAAATTGTTGCCATAGTCTCACTTAAATATAGTATACAAGTGAAGAAGTCACTTTTCTGCTATTAAATGTTTTCCTGTATTAACTTAAGACATAAGACTGTGTTGGGATTGATACAAATCTGAAAATAATTAACATGTTATTCTTGCATCTGGACTTTACCAAAAGATCATTCCAAAGTCTATGTGTTTAGAATATTGTAGTTTCTTGTTTGTTTTTTGCACATGGTTTCATGATTACTTAAGTGTTTCTCGAATGACTTTGTCAGGATTGAGCAACAGAAAGTTCAGCACCAGAGATCTGAGCTATCCTCCCTTGAAACTGAGAAACAGAAAGTTCTCAAAGACCAACCCAAAGGTGTAGATGATATAACACAACAGGTATGTAACAACTTACCAGCAATGACAGCCATTAGTGGATGGGAGTATGTGTGACCATCACCTTCTTAGCATTAGTATCTATTATTAAAGTGACCACCATTAAACCACCATTGGAAGACATTATTTTTTTGATCCTATCAACATTGGAAGGCACTGTTGTTTGTAGTGTGTGTGGTCATTCTACCTGCATTGGAAGGCATTGTTGTTTGTAGTGTGTGTGGTCATTCTACCAGCATTGGAAGGCATTGCTGTTTGTAGTGTGTGTGGTCATTCTACCAGCATTGGAAGGCATTGCCGTTTGTAGTGTGTGTGGTCATTCTACCTGCATTGGAAGACATTGCTGTTTGTAGTGTGTGTGGTCATTCTACCAGCATTGGAAGGCATTGCTGTTTGTAGTGTGTGTGGTCATTCTACCAGCATTGGAAGGCATTGCTGTTTGTAGTGTGTGTGGTCATTCTACCAGCATTGGAAGGCATTGTTGTTTGTAGTGTGTGTGGTCATTCTACCAGCATTGGAAGGCATTGTTGTTTGTAGTGTGTGTGGTCATTCTACCAGCATTGGAAGGCATTGCTGTTTGTAGTGTGTGTGGTCATTCTACCAGCATTGGAAGGCATTGCTGTTTGTAGTGTGTGTGGTCATTCTACCAGCATTGGAAGGCATTGCCATTTGTAGTGTGTGTGGTCATTCTACCTGCATTGGAAGGCATTGTTTTTGTAGTGTGTGTGGTCATTCTACCAGCATTGGAAGGCATTGCTGTTTGTAGTGTGTGGTCATTCTACCAGCATTGGAAGGCATTGCTGTTTGTAGTGTGTGGTCATTCTACCAGCATTGGAAGGCATTGCTGTTTGTAGTGTGTGTGGTCATTCTACCAGCATTGGAAGGCATTGTTGTTTGTAGTGTGTGTGGTCATTCTACCAGCATTGGAAGGCATTGCTGTTTGTAGTGTGTGTGGTCATTCTACCTTCATTGGAAGGCATTGCTGTTTGTAGTGTGTGTGGTCATTCTACCAGCATTGGAAGGCATTGTTGTTTGTAGTGTGTGTGGTCATTCTACCAGCATTGGAAGGCATTGCTGTTTGTAGTGTGTGTGGTCATTCTACCAGCATTGGAAGGCATTGCTGTTTGTAGTGTGTGTGGTCATTCTACCAGCATTGGAAGGCATTGCTGTTTGTAGTGTGTGTGGTCATTCTACCAGCATTGGAAGGCATTGTTGTTTGTAGTGTGTGTGGTCATTCTACCAGCATTGGAAGGCATTGCTGTTTGTAGTGTGTGTGGTCATTCTACCAGCATTGGAAGGCATTGCTGTTTGTAGTGTGTGTGGTCATTCTACCAGCATTGGAAGGCATTGCTGTTTGTAGTGTGTGTGGTCATTCTACCTGCATTGGAAGGCATTGCTGTTTGTAGTGTGTGGTCATTCTACCAGCATTGGAAGGCATTGCTGTTTGTAGTGTGTGTGGTCATTCTACCTTCATTGGAAGACATTGCTGTTTGTAGTGTGTGTGGTCATTCTACCAGCATTGGAAGGCATTGCTGTTTGTAGTGTGTGGTCATTCTACCAGCATTGGAAGGCATTGCTGTTTGTGGTGTGTGTGGTCATTCTACCAGCATTGGAAGGCATTGCCGTTTGTAGTGTGTGTGGTCATTCTACCTGCATTGGAAGACATTGTTGTTTGTAGTGTGTGTGGTCATTCTACCAGCATTGGAAGGCATTGTTGTTTGTAGTGTGTGTGGTCATTCTACCAGCATTGGAAGGCATTGCCGTTTGTAGTGTGTGTGGTCATTCTACCTGCATTGGAAGGCATTGTTGTTTGTAGTGTGTGTGGTCATTCTACCAGCATTGGAAGGCATTGCTGTTTGTAGTGTGTGTGGTCATTCTACCAGCATTGGAAGGCATTGCTGTTTGTAGTGTGTGTGGTCATTCTACCTGCATTGGAAGACATTGCTGTTTGTAGTGTGTGTGGTCATTCTACCAGCATTGGAAGGCATTGCTGTTTGTAGTGTGTGGTCATTCTACCAGCATTGGAAGGCATTGCTGTTTGTAGTGTGTGTGGTCATTCTACCAGCATTGGAAGGCATTGTTGTTTGTAGTGTGTGTGGTCATTCTACGAGCATTGGAAGGCATTGTTGTTTGTAGTGTGTGTGGTCATTCTACCTTCATTGGAAGGCATTGCTGTTTGTAGTGTGTGTGGTCATTCTACCAGCATTGGAAGGCCTTGCTGTTTGTAGTGTGTGTGGTCATTCTACCAGCATTGGAAGGCATTGCTGTTTGTAGTGTGTGTGGTCATTCTACCAGCATTGGAAGGCATTGCTGTTTGTAGTGTGTGTGGTCATTCTACCAGCATTGGAAGGCATTGCTGTTTGTAGTGTGTGTGGTCATTCTACCAGCATTGGAAGGCATTGTTGTTTGTAGTGTGTGTGGTCATTCTACCTGCATTGGAAGGCATTGCTGTTTGTAGTGTGTGTGGTCATTCTACCAGCATTGGAAGGCATTGCTGTTTGTAGTGTGTGTGGTCATTCTACCAGCATTGGAAGGCATTGCTGTTTGTTGTGTGTGTGGTCATTCTACCAGCATTGGAAGGCATTGCTGTTTCTTACCATGTGACCACCATCATAGCAGTATTGGTAGACTTCATTGCTTTTTACTGTGTGACCATCATCCTATCAACATTGGAAGGCATTGTTGTCTGTTAGTGTGTGACCACCATCTTATCAGTATTGGAAGGGATTGTTGCTCTTCAGTATGTGACCACCATCCTACTATCACTGTTGGACATTATTGCTTATTATTTTGTGACTACTAGGCATTGCCTATACGTATATGACTACTATTGTGTTAACTGTGCACCTTTGCCAGATATTAATTTTCAGTGTGTTACCATCACCCTATCAGCTTGGGTAGGAATTATTACCGCCTAGTGTGAGACAACAACAGTTGCTGATGGTAGTGGTGGCCATTAACAGTTATGAAGTGTAGAAACAAATGAATTAAGATAATTATTAACAATTGTGAACATAACCTATTCAGCCACAAGAACTTGGTGAGTACAGTCAACATCCTCCTAGAAATTGGTAGCTGTTAAGAGTTATAGGTATCTTAACAGTTTATTGGCATTGATAACTGTTATGGATGAGTGTGGATCGACGGTGATTTTGATGGGTTTTATCTTGTTATTTTAGGTTCGTGAAGAGCTCAACAGAAGTATATCAAGACACATGGAAGGTGGTAAGTTGCAGTAGTTGTTCGAAGTGCTGTACACAGGCCAATCGAGTGCCAACAGGGCCATTTAAGGGTAGTGCTACCATCAGTTGGCAAGGAGTGTACAAGAAAATTTGAGTTCCATGTACTTTCAGATTGCTGGAATTGGCACTCTTGTGAGATGCACTCAAATGTTGAGGAATCCACTTGAAAATTCAAATTCTAGAAAAAAGTTCCAGCCTCTGGTTTCAGCAATAATGGATCTATTAAAGGGTTTGTTAGAAATATGGTTGGAAAAGTTGGTCTCTCAACTTAGAGTTCTTGGCAGATTTCCCTCCTGGTCAGACCCGACTAGCAGTGGCAAATCATTCCATATGTACTAAAAATGTTCAGAAGCTATTCCTGTCTTTTGGATCATATTGCTGTGTCTTACCACATATACCATTGCAGTATACTTTTGCCACAGTTGGAAGCAGTTTGTTAGTCCAAGTTATTCGGTACAAGTTACAATGTATCTAATCTGCAAGTAGTGAGAGCACTATGCAATTGTTCGTAAAGTATCCTCATGACAGAGAAGTCTTTGCCTTTCTGTCACTTGATGTTTCAATATTTCATTCCTGTGAGAAAAATTCACGCAGATGATGATTTCTGCTAATAATTTGCTATTTGGTGGGATACTAGTTGCTTATTCACTTTTGAATCAAGTAACGATTGAAGAACAGTTGAACTCACGCTGTGTATTGTTTCTTCTTCTGTTGTACTTGAAGAATGGAAATGTATCGCATGATGCAAATGAACTCTACAATAACACTATTAGTATAAATGAACAATATAATAAAATAGTATCACTTTAAATGAACTGTTCACAATCTATGTCAATGATTAACTTTATTGCCATCTGTTCCATATAGAAGCAATATTGTCCAACTACTTCTACTAAATTCATACAGCAGACTATGAAAGTATCACATCATGGGGGAATCCCTTTCTGTCTAATACAGGCACCTCTTGTGCCCCGGCTGACTGTAGAGTCTGGTGGTACAAAGTGATGAGAAATGGTTTAACAAAGGTTACCACAGTAAAAGTAAAATGCTTCCTTGTAGGTGGAAGTGATTTAGATATTTTGCTTGGTTTTCAGCATCAACTGAATTTGATTTCCAGTTAAGAGGGCGTGCCAATGTTTTTGGAAACTACAATGGACAAGCATCAAGTCCGACCAGCAGCTACCTGGCAGTTCTCAAGAAGAATTACTTTGTTTGAAAGCTGAGATGAATATGGTGCTTCATTTAGTCAATTAGTAACAGCTTATGTGTGTGTGTGTGCTTTTTAATAAACTCCATCCACGTTTACTTGTACTTAAAAGTGAATTTTTTTTATACAAACTTTTTTTATAAAATATCAACTTTTTTAACTTACACATGTTGTTGATGAAGAAGTGTTATAAATGTTAGAGGTTTGCATGATGCTAGTCTTAAAAGTTAAGGATGCATAGTCTACCAATGTGAAATACAGTTTGTTTCATTGGACAAACTTCTAACCAATTAACTGCGAATGACAAGTATATTCGTCATGTCGTAACCTTCACGCACACAATAAAACGAGTATGCTTTTCTTTGTAAAATGTGCACCAAACTGTGTCACATAAGGCCCAGCCAATCAACGATTTGCCCTTGTAAGATCGTTCAATGTGTACAGCAATCGTTCTAGCCCTATTAAGTGTCTGCTTATCTCTCAGGACTTGTTGTATATATATCCCAGAAGTGTTCTGCAACGTGCTGTGCTGCTTACAATTTATCGCTGCACAGACCATGTGGGTATATTTTCTTTCAAATTGCAATATTTCAATGGACTTCTTTATTTCATGACAGCAGAATTCTCAATTACAGAAACTTTTGGGAGCTTCCTTGATTTGAGTCATAATGTGGAAGAGGGTTTTTGAATGGGGAAAGTGAAAGAACCCTACAAACAAGATCTAGACACTCTATGTTGCTTGTATTTGCATCATAAAAAGAAGAAATAGGTGATCATATATTTTTGTGTCATTTATTAACAGTATATTATTTTTCCAGTGTTAAGTTGCAATTTTTGAAAAAAAGACATGTTTAAAAAAATTAATTCCACAGTAGGATGAAATCAATATTTTAATTCCACAGTTAAGTGGTGAAAGGAAAAATTTGGAAGGTGGTTTCTCCCTAATTGTATTTCTGTATTTCTCTGCTTTTTAACGTGTATCTAAAACAATACTGTTCTGTTTCAATATACTCATTTAAAAGATCAGACCCATTCGTCATCTCTTTTCTTTCTTGTCTGAACTCTAAAACAATGCTTTTCTAACCAAGATCAGAGGCCTTCAGAAGCTGTCTTCCAGAGTTGCTGTCAAGTCACTTGTTTGCCAAGTCAAGTCACTAAATGGCAAGTCACAAGTCATTTTGTTTCTACCAAGTCAAGTGACAAGTTACTTCATTTCTTTGCAAACCAAGTCTCAAGTCAATTTTCTTCAAGTCAGAGTCAACAGTCCTCATTTAATTTTCAGTATCACATGTGAATGATTTGAGAATGATACTTAGGTTTAGTGAGAGCAAGACGTGGCAACATAGCACGAGGTCAGGATAAAATTTTTGTACCGCAACTTTTTTTTAATAAAATCTTTTTCACGTAAAATATGTTACCTCCAGCTTCACTGTAACTCATTAGCTCCATGTTAAGGATCACTGTGATGGTGTTTACCCCCAAGATAATGCAAATGTTATTTGTGGACTTCATCCAAACAAGAATGGAAGGATGCTTTTCCTGTGGAACTTGACAAAACTTGACAAGATGGGCCCTTTATTCAACTCATCATGGGCACTCTACCATCACTGTATGAGGAATATCCAACTTTGTGTTACGGAGTCATCATGCTTATAAGCATAGTCATAGAAAATAATTTTGGGAAATTTGATGGAATAACATGTCCTCCCATTTCTTCATTTTGCATGTAAAGAATAAGAAATTGTGAGACATTTCTCATGCATAAAACTTGTACTTTTGTGCCACACACTTCCTGATTTCAACTGTGTCCACTGTGGCATGATGCATTAATGACCCTTGATCCACAGAAATACCCTCACTGCAGCAGGGTGAATGACACATTTTCAACATACACATTGACCTTGAAATTTCGATATCCCCCTTCCTGAAAAATATCCCAGGTATGTCACTGTTGTCTGCATGACTTGTTGGAATATGAGCTGTATTGGCAATCACCTGGTCATCTGCCTTAGTGTTTAAGGGAAGCGGAAGTAGGGGAATAGATCACGTGTCACAAAATCTGAAATAGATCATACAGGTATTTGAATATGAAAATTGTCTGGAAATTTTTTTGGCCCTCCAAAATTCAGCCTCTCCAAGAAGCATAGCATCTATGCAAAAATATGACTTACATGATGTTATTTTACAGTGGCTATGACATATTCCGTGAAATTTTCACTGAAAAATTATCAACTCATATTCCAGCTTAAATCTGAAGTCTTCGCAAGTGTAATCAACTGCTCTGATTTCTAAATTGGGCCTGTGGACTAAAGGTTGGCCACCCCTGATATAAAAAGTGGATTCTTTAATTTCTACATGGTGGGGTGGGGTGTTGAAACTGGGAAGCCATGGTACAATAAAAATAGAAAGACAGAAAGTTTCCTAAACCTGCTCATGTCTATTCTAAAACTCTTTCATGTCATCATGTACAAGATTTTGCAGGGTAACAATTAAAATAATTTATTTTACAACTTTTAATCACATACAACAAAGGATGTGGTCAGTGTAATAAATTAGGCATCTGGTTCGTTCCATCATCTTTATATACAACAATACTTACAACCAAAAGATACCAAAGATAGCCCAGAGATACAGTATCACACATTTCATCCATAGATGCCTGTCGCATATGAGAAAATGACAACCAATTATGACACACAATGTATGCTAGAGCGAATGTTGTCCATTGAAATATAGCTAAATTGTTTTCACCATTTTAAGGGACACAGTAGGCTGCAGTTAACGCTAATGACAACTGCTAGGCTAACCACTGCCCTTGTTCACTCAGCTTTTTACAGTCATTAAAGACTGGGTAACCTCTTATGTAAAAAAGTACCAGCACACATACAACAGCAAAACTGATGTGCCATGTTAGTAGTTTTGTTTTAGTGTGATAATGGTAGAAAAAAAAGACGTTAATATTGTTTGTGAACACTTTGCTATAAACAGAACACCAGAGCTAGGGTCAAAAGCATGATTGGTGGGTAGACGACATTAATACCGCCCAGAGTAATTAAGTCATGATTGTTTAATGTAAATACATCAATACACATTAATTGGTGGGAGAGTGACTGTCAGGTAAGTACAACATCAATTTTAATTACTCATGATGCGATACTGGGATTTGCATATAAATTAGCAACACACTCTTTAACACATAGTTAATAATAAACTAGATATGTTAAACTAGATTCATAATGTATGTATCAGGTTTCTCTGTGATTTCTCATTGCATTGCTTAATCCTTTCACTCATTCAATGACTTTTGGCTAACTCTCTGTTTGGTGGTACAAAATTTTGAAATTTTCAAAACATGCTGTTAGATAACAACTTTCAAAACAGTTTTACATTAAACAGCACACAAAAAATTAATGCAATTCCTGTAAAAATAGCATAATTATCATTGAAATTCAGGGTATGAGCAAAGAAGCCAACAAACAGCAGTTCAATCTGACCAACACAATAATCATACTGTAATGCCACCCTAAACTTGATTAAAAATCTCGTCAATAGTTGGAAATCTCATCAATGACAACCCATTTGTATCTTTTAAATGTGGCAAGAAAAACAATTATGGCACAAGATGGTTTGGTCTGAAAGGCAACATGAAAAAATAATCTTTGGTAATCCCCTCCACCACCCTCTACTTCTTTAGTGGGACAATTACAACACACACTTCTTTAAATTTAACATGCTGATAGTAATGACTGTACTTCTGAGAAGCTTCAGCAACAAATCTCAGCTTGATTAGAATTGAAGCTACCTCATTAAGGAATGCTCCTGTCATGCTACAAAGGAACTGACAGATACTAAGGTATAAACTTGTTCAACAACTAGTCATGGTCGTAGACCAGAGTTATTACTTTCACAAACTAACAGTAAATTAAACAACAAACTTGTGAAGATTAAGTACATTGAATAGGAGTGCATTCATCAATAACTAATAATTTTGTACAGTAACATTGTTTACCTGTCATTTGATATGGTCACTGCTTACCTCAGCCAGCACCTTATCTTAATTTACTGATGGTAGCTATAAAAAGGTTGCTCACATCACTACATCTTAATCTACCAGGTAGTAAAGAGCCACTTGATTCTTATCAATACAGACCCTACTGGTGAACATCCTCTGATATGTACGAGTACCAATCACTTTGTTAAAGAAGTCTCAAATGACAATGTTAATATCTTGAGTGCTACCATATAACATAGCTTTGATGTAGAGTACAAACTAGCATAACACTGCAAGGTATGAGAGCCTTGAGCACGCACAAGCTAGCTGTAACAACACAAGGTACCAAAAGCTTACAGAGTACAAGCTGGCTGCCACAGTTCAAAAACCGCAGCATCTATGTAGAATACAAAGTGACGGTGCAACCTACAAAAGAAATGAGTACAAGCTAGCTGTCACAGTAAAAGGTACCAAAGCATCTTCAAAGAGTACAACAAATGTAACAAGTACCAAAACACTGATGGACACTACAAGGTAGCAGTCACAGCAGAATGTATCAACACAGTGTAGAGTACATGGTCACTGTTACAGTACAAGCTACAGTGAGCCTGTAACATCATATGGTATCATAGCATTGATCATGTAGAGTACAAGGTGGCTGTTACAGACACAAAAACAATGACGTGAAATTTAATTACCAAGTAGCAATCACAGGGAAATTATTCCAACAACACTTTGCATCAGAACTCTCAAAACCATGTTACTACCATTAATGTACATGTTGGCTTTAACTACCTTCAACATTCCAATGTCCAAATCAACAATGTATGGTTGGATGCTCCCTGGCCCTGAGTGATCATTTCATATCAACTAATTAGAAAGTCCAGACTTCACATTTGCTGGTAAACTGAGTCCAGCTTTCTTATCCACTGGTCTGAATTCCACTTCTACTGAGTCCATACTTGGTCTGTATTTCCCATTCTCTGATAAAAAAAGAGTCCACATTTCACTTCTACATGTTGACGAGTCCATATTTCACCTTATCAGCTCATCCACTGGTGTTTTAAAGTCCAGACTTGAAGATTGAGTGTCACGTCAAAACAACATGCTTTGTCTCCTGCCACGATATAGACCTACATATTTTGAAAACAAATACAAGAATGAGGTGTTTAAAATTATAAATGGAATAACAGAGAACTTGACATTTAGCAAGAGCTCAAGTGCAAAGTATGTGCTTAAATAGCAACTGTATCTCAATAACTGATTTACTTGGCACATTCTACCATCCAACTGGCCACATGTGCATGACAGAGTAGACCAAGGAAAAACAAAGTGTACAAACAATGTAATCTAACAAACAGTTTAGATGAATGTTGAAGGAGGCAGGAACTCTGCAAGGATTCTGTTGCGACATGAAGAGATAAAGATATCGAAAAAAAAAAGGAGTTTCCTGTCAGACTACTCAGATGTTGAGTTTCCTATGAAGATCATAAAGTAAATGAGCTAGCAAACAACACACTACTCAAGTCATGGCCAGTATAAACTTCAAGAGGAACTGTAGTTGATGTTTCACTTTCAACCTCCACGTAATGTACATCTATTTACAAACAGTCATGACAGTTATGGTGTTATTTTCATAATTACTTCTTTCCAAATATAACTTTCTCCCTGTTGTACAGTGTATCGCCAGTTTGAAAATGTATGATGTATCACATGCACTTGCAATACTATGTGACAAGTACAGGTGCATGTGTGATGTCACAATTAAAGTAATTTCAAAACAACATGGCAACTTACAAGTCAATTAAAAGTATATTCATTCAAAAACTTCATTATGTTCTTGGACCAGAATTTATTGTACTACCAAATGGTGTCATCTTGTTTGAAAACCTACACTTGAAGTATCGGGACTATTTGGAAGGCTGTACAACAGTTTTCCTTTAAGCATCCTGTCAATAACTACAAAATTAACTCCGAGATGTAACTAGTGATGCCACGTTTAGTCATGTTTGGAGACTCTGAGAGAAGGTATCACATGTATAAAAAACAAACACAGACTCTTAACAGTATTCATCAGGTAAGTGTCGGGACTGGCATAGTTCTATATGGCTATAACAACATACCCTCCATCACAGTGTAACTTGGTGTGCCTTGACTAGCATAGTTCTATATATATATGGCTATTACAACATGTCCTCCATAGTGTAACTTTTTATACTTCCCTATGTTATGAGAAATATAAAAAGTTACACTACAATGGAGGGCATGTTGTAATAGCATTATAGAAACTATACTCAGTCCTATTGGCCATGAGCACACAAAATTGATATACTGCAATTGGTCTCAAAAAACTTGAATGAATAACCATTACAACTACATGTATATATCCAATAACAGACAAATGTATACCAATGCATTGACTCTGAAATCATTTCATTGCTATTGTTCATATACACACACTGAACTAACATACAGACACAGGTGCTGTACTAACATAACCATAGAAACAGACAAACAACATCAGAGAAATAGGTGAGAGCAACATATCTTGGAGTTCTCAAGGAGCAGATCCATAATTAACCCTGTTAAAACAATCCAAATGGACCTAAAAATTTTTTCCAGGTAGTCTCTTAAAAGCAGAAGAAGAAAAAAGGCTTTGGAATTGACTAACTGAGCACTGGAAAGAGCATTTGCCGATGGTCTTTGCATTTGTTGAATCTTGGATCATGAAAATGCTTGAATGCAGAGCAACAGCAGGGACACTAAAGAATGCAGACAGATAGCTATTGTTTGTATGTAAAGAGCTATACTTAGATTATAGTGATATCACATGAAATAGGACCTTAGGTAATCCAAACCAAAGATCAGTACAGGCTGACATTGTATTTTATTTGTACTTGAAGACCTTCTATTCCCCAGATACCAATACTGCATCACTTGGAAAGGAGAGCTGTACAAGTCCAACAAACTAGAGCATCTGTTACATAAACTTCAACAATTATCATATGCACTAACTGACTAGAAGGTGGACTATCTTTACTAGCACTCCAACAGTTGTCACATAAGGGAAGTTTAAGATACTGGAGAAGATATGGCCTAAGATATAGCTATGATGAATTTATCTGAGTCACACAAAATGTCATACCGATAGTAGTCATATACAGGTCAGTCAGATAGATACTACAAGCATTTAACGCACATGAACAAAAACTACTCTGTGTTTTTATAGCTGTAACTATGAAGATGCATGAAAACAAGAAAAATAAAAAAGGAAAGGTTATGTAAAAGTCTCTGTGTTACTCAAAGTTAACTTCTTGTGATGTATGATATCTGTTGATCACAATAATGACAGCATAGACCATCTCGTGAGACTTGGCTCTTAAGAACTCTCAATCCTCTTTTTTGCTATGGCCTAGGCAACCACATATTGCCCAGACCAGATTGTCTATGACAGTCCAAAACACAACACTATGATACACTTATAACTCCATGACAACAAGGAAAGCCAGCCATAATAAGATATCTCAATGACAAACAACAACAACGAAAGGCATTATGGTTTCTGTCATTCAATAATGAGCATTTTGAACCAGGGATATTGCATAGGGTGACAATATGTTGACTCCAAATGGCCTTTGAGATATCGTGTTTGCAAGGTGTTCACAATTTGGCCCAAATGCTCTTTGACCCCACAAAAGAACAATAGGTTCCTTGTCTTCAATATTGTACACCTAAATACCAAATATAAGATGTGTCCAAGCTTCCCTTCTCGAGATATCATGTTTACAAGGTAGACATCATAAACATACTGTACACACACCCAAACCAAACATTCACGCACGCCAGTGTGAATTCAAAGGCTATGATTATTATCGAACCCAACACCAGGAATAAGCTACTCATGAATGAAGAGCAGGCCTTAATAGGATATACCTTCATGACAGACAAAAAAGATACCTACTCAAGAAGAGCAGGCCATTATAAAATACACCTAAATAACCTACAACAGGGGTAACCTACTCAATAAGAACAGGCCACAATAAGATATATGTCTCTATGACAAATAACAGGAATAACCTACTCATGAAGAGCAGGGCAGCAGGTGATAATCAAATACACTGTGACTCCATGAAAAACAACAGGAATAACTGACTCATGAAGAGAAGGCCATAATATGATATACTGTACCTCCATCAGAAACGACTTTTGACCCCCACCAAAAACAACTCATGAATGAAAAGCAGGCCATAATAAGATAACCTCTAAAACAAACAACAGGGATACCTACTCAGGTAGAGCAGGCCATAATAAATGATACCTACATAACAAGCAACAGGGATAAACTACTCACCAAGAACAGGCCACAATAAGATATATATCAATGACAAATAACAGGAATAACCTACTCATGAAGAGCAGTGTCCGACATATGCCTCCATGACCAGCTAAAAGGACAATCTAGTCACCTAAGGGCAGGCTGCTCAATTGGTTTCAGAAAAGTTCCTCCTTTTAAAAATTATGGTTTTTTCAAGAAGCTACTAGGAAATATACAATAACCAATAGGATCAGACAATTACAGCAACACCAACAAGAATCAAACCATGAAATATCTCAAATGAGTAAACTGCCAAAGATTGCTTCTTTTGAAAACAGAGAACCTCCTTGTTCTGATTGTATATCCTGGTATCTTGATAGAAGGGGGACTATCAGCACTGGTAGGTCCTAGGTCTGATTGCATATCCTGGTATTTTGATAGAAGGGAGACTACTGGCAGTAGTACATCCCACTGCTGACAGTACAGCCTTACATCCTGGCACCTTAATAGTATAAGTATTTAAGATCTCTCATTTGGCCTTTAATCAGTTTCAAAAGAAGTTTTTCAACTAAGAATCAGACCTTCACAGTCGTCTCTGCAAGTGATGAAACTTAGACAAATATCTCACAATCTGAACTCCCTCCACACAACAAACCTCCCCCCATCAGCCAATTTAACTCCCATGGCCAATGCCAGATATTTCCAACAAGAATATGACTCAGTAAGGCTTGCCACTGAAATTCTCTTCTGCATCGAGACACGTTCCGGCAGCCTACCAACGCAAACACAATGCACCTGTTGGCAAGGCGTACACCTTGGAAATGCATTCATCTTAGGGCGTAAGGTGTATGCAGAGAAAGGAGTAGCATTGTGTATAAAATCACCCCATAGGGATGCTACAATATTAGTGGATTATAGCACAGGGTTCACAATACTGCTTTTGTACTGAACATGAAGGCTTTGTGCAACAGGAAGTACAGCCATTGTGCACAGCAGAAGTTTATTGTTACTAGACATTGATCGATGTAAGTAGAAGCAAATCTGATGGTTTGTGTTAAGTCACAACCATTGCAAATTATGCTATGCAGTATTTCAGATCAGTTGTGGTCATCCATGATAGAGCAGTGTGGCTCAGGATGATGTTTTCACATGAAGAGATGGGCCAATAACTTCAGTTATTTGCAACAAATCTTACTTTAACCCAAAATGATACACTTATGACAATCACTGACTGTGATCTGTCCCTTTGTCCCATTAATTAATTATGCTCTTTTCACATAAACATGTTCGGGCTAATAGACAATTCTAATGCTGAACGGTGAAAAACCATTTCAATGACGAAATTCCACCAGGAAAAAATCATTGACATTGCTTCAAAAGTTGAATACCCCCAAAAAAGTTGCACATTTCATGTAAACCAAACCTCATCATATACCTTTCTGACACTAAAATACACATTGCCTCAGTAAAAAAGGATATTAAAAATGATCGTCTAACGCCTTTCCAAAATTTACAATAATCCTATCCTAACTTGGTGAGGTATATGCAATTAGCTTGACTACCTCAGTACATGCTTATTTTATAGCCAAATGGACAGTCAACTATTTGCACATCACTGGCTTCATTTCTGAATTTAAAGAAAATTTAACTCTTTTTTGGTTTTTAACAATCCTTGCAGTTTAAATATTTAGGTTCAAAATGGGAATTTTTAGAAAGATGGGAACTTTTAGAAAGATGGGAATTTTTAGAAAGATGGCAATTTGCAAAATTGTGATGGAGTATTGCCTTGTGCAGTTACAGATCAGTTTAGTCGATCAGATAACGATGAGCTCGCTTTAAGGTCCCTGGCCAGGAGGGTCAGTTACTTTTCAATCATACACACTGGCACTTGGCTATCTTTTTTTTTTGCTAGTCCTTTATCTTCAATACAAACTTAAGTAGGCTAAGTAGGTTACTGTAATTAAGTTTTACAATTCATTACATCCTTGTACATTATCTGAACCGTAAAAAATTGTAAAAAGACAACCTTGGCTGTAACAAACTCAAGAAATTCCAACAAGGACTGAAAAACTATGTCAACATTTTGCCATCAGTTGGATGTCAGTTTTTGGGTCCAATGGGTTGAATTGAGGTTGAGTGATGAGTGGAGGCTGCTGAGTGATGATTGGAGATAAATCAGGACCGACATCATTCTAAGAACACACTTTTAGGGACAGAAATAAGTCACTGGTGTGCACACAAGGGGGGTAGTGAAAATGGGGTTGATGTAGCATTGGCCCCCATTTCCCCTCTCCTTGACAATGATAGTATTCAGCTGGCATGACCAGTGTTGCAATTCAAATGTGAAGGGTTGCTAATTGCTAGAAAGGATTGATGAAAATGAGGGGAGGGGGAGAGGGTGAGAAGGAAATTTAAAACATCTTATTAGTAGTGCCTGTTAATTCTTTTACCCACCCCACACTGGTTGGGGGGAAGTACATGACTGAAGTTTGTTTCAACTCCATGGGTTTGGACAGACTTGTTACAGACAAGTCATAGTTCTGTTACATATGGTAACAAACTTTCAAATATTTTTAAAATCAAATGCATAAAAGCTATTATCCTGTTGCTAGTAACCCATTTTAGGCTTAGCAAATATGAAAGGCAACATATAAAGCCTTTATAAACATTTTTGATGAAAGTCTTTAGCCCTGTAACTGCGTTTATACCTAAGTAGCTGTAGAGTATTCACATATTTAGGATAGGCTCCTAGTATAACTACCTTTTACATGTTAGGCAACAGCAAAAATCCCAAGCCTGTGGAGAAAATCCTTAGAAGGCCAAAATCTTCCACCTAAAATTTGTGTCGATATTGGGATTGTTGATTTCGAATTTTTTGCAGATGTCAGATTAATGTTTGGGGTATTCTTGGCTGAGTGTGGTAAATTTAGATACTTTCCACCATCAGGTTCTTGCTTCTCCGAGTAGGGAGACAGTCACAGTACTAAGGGTATATATGCGGACAGCAATATAACTTGTGAGAACAAAATATATTTTTACGTGGCATGAAACCATTACTTTTCAATTTTCACAAGTTTTCACACATTATTAAGACTAAAACAAAGACAATTTTGTAGTTGCGATTTGGTCATTCATGTTTTTCATGTGGTGAAAAATTGGCCTAAATTGACCTAAAATTGGGCTAAGGGTTAATTATGTGCTACAGACACAAAATGGGATAGTACTCATGTCCATCCCTTCATGGCTAAGACTAACATAGTTCATTGTTGATTCCTCCTGTTTGTGCTGTCAACGAATAACTCATAATACCCTTGCCGCAATGCATCGGCATTTGCTTTGTGTTTGGGTGGATTAGTGTGTGCAAGACGATTACAAAAGGGTGGCAGAGCAGCATGCTAGTATCGATCAAACAGTCATTGTTCGTGGGTTGGGGAAGTGCGACAGCATTACACAATGGGCTTTTGGATGTGAAGGGATTATCTTGTATTGCGATGGGATTAAATTGCATTGCAATGGATGCGTGGAAAAACAGAGGAGAATTTCAGTAGCATGCCTCATTAAATAAAAAGCTCTTCACATCCTGGTACAGTAGCTGCTGATCTACTGTCCAACACAATTTGACAAACAATTATGAACATTACAAGGGGAGGCAATGGCTGATATTCTAAGGCTCAGCCTTTAAATTTCTGCACCTTCCTTACAGTACTAAGCAATGACTGATTTTACCCTTTTCATGACAAAGGCATACCTGGATAATGCAGAATCAAAGGCTAATGAAAAGAAGAGCCAAAATCCTACTGTGAAGGAAGCAATCCAAAAATAATATGTGAGTAGTGGGTGATGGGGATAGAAGGGTGTTATACCTGTGATTGGTGTAGGCGTGCTTGGCCATGTTAGTGCTGCCTTCTGGATGATCCTCTGCGACAAATATGAGTATAGTGAGAAAAGTAAAAGAAACAAGAAACCCCCCCCAAAAAAACAAACATAAAAAACACAAAAGTACTCTATGATGAATCTGTTAATAGCTGCTGTTTCCAAGTCTTCTAGCTGATCAGATAATATGGGGAACATTCGCAAAGAGAAGCAAAGGAATGTCGTACAAATGATATTTTGACTTGAGTTTTGTAAGAAGCACTCTACACACAGATTCATCATAAGGAAGTGTGCATTAAACAGTAAAGAAATATGAGAGTAATATATCATACAGTCAACATGCCATGATTTTTTCTTTAGATTCATGTCATATATTTGCTAATTTAGATACAGTAGATCTAAGCTTATCTCTCATCATCTGTTTTATCATAAATAAAAGCCATTCACTTTACATTTCTTTAAGTTTCTTGCTTTGCTGAATACTTCCTTCAGAACAGTTGGCACAGGATCCCCGGTCAGACTTCACTAGACTATATGAGCAATGAATCAGTAACAACACAGCATCAAAGAAGAAACCATTATCATCACCTAACAACAATGGGAGACAATGCAGCAAGTGATAGTAAAACCATCACCTCAGCTTGGTCATCACACTTCATCAATGAGAAACAACACATCAAGGAATAGTGAAACCATCTCCTCAGCTTAATCATCACACAGCATCAATGAGAAACAACACAACAAGGAATAGTGAAACCATCTCCTCAGCTTGGTCATCACACAGCATCAATGAGAAACAACACATCAAGGAGTAGTGGAACCATCACCTCAGCTTGGTCATCACACAGCATCATTGAGAAACAACACATCAAGGAATAGTGGAACCATCACCTCAGCTTGGTCATCACACAGCATCGATGAGAAACAACACGACAAGGAATAGTGAAACCATCACCTCAGCTTGGTCATCACACAGCATCAATGAGAAACAACACAACAAGGAATAGTGGAACCATCACCTCAGCTTGGTCATCACACAGCATCAATGAGAAACAACACATCAAGGAATAGTGAAACCATCACCTCAGCTTGGTCATCACACAGCATCAATGAGAAACAACGCATCAAGGAATAGTGAAACCAACACCTCAGCTTGGTCATCACACAGCATCAATGAGAAACAACACAACAAGGAATAGTGAAACCATCACCTCAGCTTGGTCATCACACAGCATCAATGAGAAACAACACATCAAGGAATAGTGAAACCAACACCTCAGCTTGATCATCACACAGCATCAATGAGAAACAACGCATCAAGGAATAGTGAAACCATCTCCTCAGCTTGGTCATCACACAGCATCAATGAGAAACAACACATCAAGGAATAGTGAAACCATCTCCTCAGCTTGGTCATCAGACAGCATCAATGAGAAACAACACATCAAGGAATAGTGAAACCATCACCTCAGCTTGGTCATCACACAGCATCATTGAGAAACAACACAACAAGGAATAGTGGAACCATCACCTCAGCTTGGTCATCACACAGCATCAATGAGAAACAACACATCAAGGAATAGTGAAACCATCTCCTCAGCTTGGTCATCACACAGCATCAATGAGAAACAACACATCAAGGAATAGTGAAACCATCTCCTCAGCTTGGTCATCACACAGCATCATTGAGAAACAACACAACAAGGAATAGTGGAACCATCACCTCAGCTTGGTCATCACACAGCATCGATGAGAAACAACACATCAAGGAATAGTGAAACCATCACCTCAGCTTGGTCATCACACAGCATCAATGAGAAACAACACAACAAGGAATAGTGGAACCATCACCTCAGCTTGGTCATCACACAGCATCAATGAGAAACAACAGATCAAGGAATAGTGAAACCATCACCTCAGCTTGGTCATCACACAGCATCAATGAGAAACAACACATCAAGGAATAGTGAAACCAACACCTCAGCTTGGTCATCACACAGCATCAATGAGAAACAACACATCAAGGAATAGTGAAACCAACACCTCAGCTTGATCATCACACAGCATCAATGAGAAACAACACATCAAGGAATAGTGAAACCATCTCCTCAGCTTGGTCATCACACAGCATCAATGAGAAACAACACATCAAGGAATAGTGAAACCATCACCTCAGCTTGGTCATCACACAGCATCAATGAGAAACAACACATCAAGGAATAGTGAAACCATCACCTCAGCTTGGTCATCACACAGCATCAATGAGAAATGACACATCAAGGAATAGTGGAAGCATCAATCTCTGAACACTTTGTCAAACTACATCATCAATCTTCCCGTGTAAATGCATTTTACTTAATATTAACTTGCAGGTGTTTTATACAATACAGTTGGAACAATAGGATTACCACTGCAGGATTTGTTTTCACACATGATACAAGGAAATCAGAACAGTGGAAAGAGGGGGCTACCTACTATGGGAGATTTTTTTTTCACTTAATTTCTTCCCCAAGGAGAATTTTTTGCAAAAGTGACTTAATGGAAAATAACTCATTGAGACTTTTCAATTGACATGTGCACTCTCACAAGAAGCTCAACATTCCGTGTAGCAAGTAAAGTCTGCCCAATTCTCTTGGAGGGAGGACAAAAAGGCTGGCTAACAGAACTAACTGTGGTTTGACATTAAACATGCTATGTTTTAAATTGCAAAATACTCAAGATGATACAAACTGTCACACTGTCCACTAAACTGCCTCACCAAAATATTTTTTATTGCTAAGTTATTTGAAATTAAGTAATTCTGCATGAGAGGATAACTTATTTTCCTACTGACCATTAAAAGTTCATATGACATTGTCAGATTATAACAATGATTGGTCCAAATCACAGAAGTCCCCTGAGAAATTTTGACAAACTATGAAAGATATGCATCCGATCTTAGGCCGACAACTGTTGCAAATTTCAACCATCCAGCTCATACCTTTGAAATTAGGTGTATCTTACTATAATGAAGTATTACATGAGGACACTACTTAACAAACTATCCTCGCATCAAGTGAAGAAAAGCACTAGCCAATGAAAAACAGACAGCTGTGATGATGATACGTCTTTGACAATAAAGATTAAAAAAAAATCATGATGGAAAAAAGTAAAGTTATATGAAAAGAACAAAATAGAAACTATAAAGAGAGTGCATGTGAATGAACAATACATGATTAGTGTGTTAATATTTGCACTAGAACAACAAGAAATTGAGATATGTCAGATAAAGAAGAAAAGGTACTGCTAGAAATGATACAATGATTAGAAAATAGAAATGATGAAATACATGAATGATAATAGATGAAATAGAAAAATGATTGCCAAGAAAAGGCCTACAACAATGAGAATGTGCATCAACTAATTCAATTCACGGTGATAAAATAGAAGAATGAAATAGTATCATCTATAATGCCATTTAGTTTCACCATATAAGCACATCATGAGAATATTGGGCTTTACATATCAACATGAAACATTTCAACAAAAATGTCAAAGCATACTCTACGATGCATTGCATTGAACAAACACAAAAAGATGTCTGGTACATACAAATTAATATACTGACCCTTTTTATAGTCACCACTTCCTGAGATCATGGAGGACCTTCTCCCAGGATCCTTTGCCAATGCTAGCCCATCAACAGTCATGATAGAATCAGCTACAAATGACAGAAGAAATATGGATGAACAATCCACTATCAACAAAATTGTCTGCTTCAAGTAGGGAATGATAACTTACTGTTGCAATAAAATCATGAAATCCTTGTACTTTATTTCAATCTTTAAAGTTGTTTAACGTGAAAAGCTGGGACAGAATTCACCTTTTCCAGTGGCCTGCATGCAAACCTTATGATGGCCTTTATTATTTCATTGTTAACTCCCTGTGGCATTCTACAATCCAGAAAGTCTTGTGCACTACCCTGTTTCTATGGACTCTAAGCCAAACCAGACAGCTAAATTAAATCAGTTATTCTGAGCAGGCAAAAACTGTCACTTTATCCATGGTAACCTGCACTGATAAACAAAATTAAGGTAGATTCAAAAACCTGGAATGTCGAAGAGGCAAACTTCATAATTGTAATAAGACATGGGTAGAAACATCCCAAATAGCAATGGCATGAGCATGCATTCTGAAGTAATACAATAATGTACTGAATGTTTTAAGTTCATATACTGTACATACATAAATTATTTGCAGTGTTTGCTGATGTGTTCTGTTGTCTGTTTTAATGTTGTACTGGTTCTTTGTAAGGGCTTCTGTAAGATACTTAGTGAGGCTTAATTTGCTGTACCTCCCCATCACACTTAACAAATACAATCTAGATGTAAGAAATTCCTTGACTTTATGAACAAAAGTCCCTCGGTACATTAACAAAAAGAAAAATAGGAACCAGAAAACATTTCTCCTATGCATGCAGGAACAGCCATTTCACAAACAATTCAAATACAGCATATATACTAGTACTCTATTCATGTACAGCATACATATAGACTCAATACACATCAATAAAATATTATACAGTCCATACATAGTATTCAACTATATTCAAATACAACTTACAGTTAGTTCATAACTCTATTCATATGAGCAAACATACTATACTCAACTGTATCCACACAAAGCACTCGACTCAAATCTATTAATGAATAGCACTTACAACCACTAGTGAGATGATTCAATTATTGTATGAGTTACAGTACTAAACTCTTTTCCTACATACAATGCAGAAATCAAATTTATTCCTATGGAGCATACAGACAGTAGTCAATTCTGAATCTTTCTTCCTACAAGGCAGACATGCAGTAACTTACTCAGATCTCTACTCTTATACAGCATACATGACGTACAACTCTATTAGTATACCATACATGCATTAGTATCTCTTCCTATACAGCATGCATGCATGCAGTACTCAGTACACATCTTTTTGTGTACAGCATACCTGCATTACTCTGAAAGTTTATTCCTATAGAACACAAATAATGCACCTTATTCATTGTATACATGCTGTACTCATCACTTTTAGTACACAGCATACTTTCAGTACTAATCTCCATTTCTGTACAGCACAAGTGCAGTAATCATCTCTCTTCTATGCATACATGCAGTCCTGAACTACACCGAAACACTGCAAACGTACCGAGCATAAGTAAGTGAACATTCATTTCAAAATTCTTAGGGAGAACGTCAATGAAAATATCAATAATGATGACTATCATCTCTTTAGAATATTGTTGGCAAAGCTAAACACTACAAAATGAAAAGAGGAGGGGGGCACTTACTGTCCCTTAATGTATGTACTGTTGAACCTAAACTGTTGAAGAGTTTATCTTTGAGGGCTTGAGATGCTGATATCCTGGTGGCTCCCTGAAACTGTTGAAAGAAATCAATTATCACTTATCACAGGCTACACTACAGTACTTAAACTTACAGCCCATTACAGTGGCGTAACCAGACTTTTTCATCTGGGGGAGGCTGGGAGCGTCCAAAGGCTCACATAACAGGGTTGGAAGATTCCATCTTGGGATACTGTTTTAACAAGCTTTTCAGTTTGACCTTCGCTGGCTTCAAACGACTTAAAGAAAAGGGTTCTTGCAATCATCATGGTTGAGTACTATAATACTGTACATGAGATCAATCCAAGTTTGCATTCTTTAAATATAGTTAAGAATGTTTTTAGTTTGATCAATCTTTACCTCAAATAACCATCCACCTGCACCACAAACAATAGGGTTCTTTCATTTCCCTGTATGGTGATTTATCAGTATCCTATGTATAATATATATGTAATTAGTCCAAGCTTCCATTCTAGAAAGTGTTTACAAGGTTTCACCTTTAAACTTCTGCTCCTGTCAAGAGAATTAAACCGAAAACAAAACGGTTCTTGTATTTAATGTGTTCAACAAACAACATACATGACAGTATTTCAAGCTTCCTAAATCATGATTCAGTGTCTACAGGATTTTCAGTTTGGCCTGTATGCTGACCTCAAATGACGTTTCACCTTCACCAAACACAGTAGGGTTCAATATGGTCCGCCAAGAAACCGCCTGTTTCAGTCTAAGCTTTGGTCCTTGAGATATCTTCATTAGAAGCAAGGAGTCACATACATATACACACATGCACACCACACAAGTCATTATGATTCAACATGTGACTATCACTACAACCAATAACCATCATGCAAAAATGTCTTGAAGTTTCATGATGTATCCTACATTAGCCTAGCAGTTCTGAGAAATAAATTCATGAGCAATAGCAACTGGGCTATGACAAACAATACATTGACAAAATATGAGGTCTGTTCATGCTCCATTCATAAAGTTTATGTTTAAATAAAGTAAGAATTAGTGTTTACATGTTTTCATGACCTATGACCTGAACCAAAAACAATGAGGTTCATATAAACACTGCAATCTATCATAACACCACATATGACACCAGAATAAGCTTGCATTCTATATTGTGTTTACCATTGTGCCCCTTTGACCTTTGTTGCCTTCATATGACCTCCATAAACGAACAAGAGGGACCTTGTCCTCAAAACTGTATGACTAATATTTAACACAAGATCATTTTCACCTTGCACTCTTCCAGGTATTGTGTTTACAAGGTTGTTCACCACTCCTGACCTAAAATTACCTTTGACTTCAACTAAAACAATAGAGTTCTTGTTATATAATACGGTCCGTATGGATACCAAGTATGACATCAGTTCCTGCTTCCATTCTACACTGTAAGGATGGCATCACAAACACACTCGCCGATGCCCACACTATAATAATAACATAGGTTACAATTTTTATGGAAACCAAAATAAAAGCAAGAAGACATCAGTTCTGTGTTTATATCCTGATAGTTATACAAGACTACTCCAATAAACAACAGGAAAGTTATTGTCACTAATATGTGCTTTTGAAACATCAGAACACTGAAGGTCAGCTGCTGATAACATGCAGGTATTTTACATCAAACCACACAATCCTTGATCCCAAAGCAAAATACACACTTTGATTCTCTTTTGTCCTATAATGACCTGACTGTAAAATAATGGCTTCACCACCAGTGATGAAAACCTTACTTCCATATGAATTTCCCGACAGTCTCCTCAGTCATTTGAAAGATTGGACAAAAATATCACCAAATGAGAAATAGATTGCACTAGGCTAAAACAGTGAAGGCACAATACATAATTAAGGACTTGAAAAGCTGTTATTTTACACATTTTATTTTTTTTTCACAAGGTTCAGATGGGAAAACCTTAGATTACACTTGGAACAAAACCCATCCTACTGCGACCCAGCTAGGGTTCAAACCCAGAACTTCCTGGTTGCTAGACTTCATTGCTTCAAATGAACATCAGACTACAAACTACCTCAATCACCCTCAATCAGTCACGGCTGGACACATCACCCTCAAAGATCTAGGGTATATTGCCTTAGCCTCGAACAATGAAAGCAGAGAGCCTCAACCTCAAATAGTTAAGGTAGACTACCCTAGCCTTAAACAGTCACTAGCTGTACATTGTGGAATAGGAAGAATATATCCATCAAAATATTCATGAAAAGAAACAGAGACAAAATTGACGTACCCTTAAAAGTTTGGCAAGAAGTTTAACCCCATCAGAGTCCATCCTTGGTGCTAAAGAGACAAAGGATACTGGCGGGTATGCAGGAAAGTTGTAGGCTTCAAAGTCTTTATTCGACAATATACCAGGCCAACTTTTTTCGCTTGGAGTTCCAAGAATTTTAAATATAAGATGTAATTCATCCTCTACTGTTGACCCTGGGAACAATGGACGACCACCGACCATCTCAAAAAATATACAACCAACACCCCTGCAGGCAAAATAAAATTGTAATGGTAGTCATTATCATCAAAGAGCTAAATACTAAATGCATCACAGATATCTCTACTTGCATGACTACAGTATTATAACACATTGTTCATGCTAATATAGGTAAAAAGGTCAATTACAGTCATCTCAATTTAAATAAGGCAGCAAAAACTTGAAATTCAATGGAAGCACCAGCTCTGGAACCATACGTACAAATATCAAAGGTCACTTTGATAAAGCAACAAAAATATTTTGAAAACATTCCTTACTTTGCTATCTTGCTATTTCATTACATTTGTAAAATACCTGTCACAACTTGAAAAAAATTCAACGAATATGCAAATCATATTTTACATTTCTTGTAGATAATGATCAGTACTTCTGACAGGCCTGAGAAATGATTCTATGTGGGCAATAATTAGGGCAATAATTAGGGCAATAATTAGGGCAATAATTAGGGCAATATCTACATTACAGACTGGGGTAAAGCAGACTTTCCATACAATGCGGCGAATCTTACATCAGCCTTCATTTGACTTATCAAATCCATTTCCATTAACACAACACAACCGATCTGAAATCAATCTCCTTTTTAAAGAGCAACATTTAAAAATAATGGAAAGGTGTGTGCCCTTCTGTTATTTGATCTCCTTAAATACACAAAATACAGATTATAGATGAATTAAATATGGATTTAATCGAGCTGTACGATGAGTGACTGGTGACAGCAGACAGAGGAGGGACATATTACAAGGGCACAGTTATTTTACAAATGAAGGCGAATTCTGCAGATGATGGAAAACATAAAAAAAAAGATATAGGGTTAAAGGGGAAATCAGGGTTTGACTGAGAAAATTCTCCTTTAGTTGATTTTCCTTTCTTAACTGATTGTTCACCAAAATATAGAGACACTGGGGAGGTGTCTAAAGGTAGAAGAAACGGTAACTATTGTGTTAATTACTGTTGAATGAGAATTCGTAATATTTGTCGGATATGCATTGTTAGGTTTACAGGACTGTGAAGCTTACTTTGATTATTCAGAGCATTGATTCTAGCATTAAAACTGAAATCGTTTCAAAATGACTAAACTGAACACTATTTCCTCATAGTCACTCTCAAATTCTGACGATTTTGATAATATCCATCCAATTTAATTTCACTGAGAGCATGAAGGGGTTTAGGACTAACTACTCTGCACATAGTAGTTCAGTCTCAATTAACAGTAGCAACTATTATCATCTTGTGGGGTGACAATTTACCAAAGTCTGTACTTTAAAACCACAACCTACACTTGACCAGGATGTCATATAGAGAGCAGTCAACCTGTCACTTATTTTGTTGTTTAAATAACATATTTTTAGAGGGGAAAAAAAAGGGTTTTCAGCACTACAGTTAAGTATGGCATTTCCCCAAACAACCTTCTATAAGCAGCTCCTGGGGCTATAAAGTTGCAACTTTGACGATCAATGTATGGCGCCATGCCTTCCTGTACTGTAGCTATAGTGTATAGGCATAACAAAAGGCTATGCACGTATATATACCAAGGCCTACTCCTACAAGTGTAGGAATATTTTAGGTCTTATGTTACATATATACATGAGGTTTGATTATTGCATAAACTTCCCATAGTCCTTTTCACCTTCCAAAAAACACGATCGCACATTGCATGGTTCTACCGCATACAAAGCAACCTAGTGCACAGCCATACTCAATCTGATTCAGCAACTGCCTCTTGGTGCGAGTTTGTACACAAGAATAGGCTGGACTCAGTCATCTCCATATACAGTATAACTTTGTTATGATAATACAGCAAGCAAAAAGGAAAACATACCATACAAGGAAAGTAATGAAGAAAAGTTTACAAAACATATTGGACATATTGGGCTGCAAGATGTGGGAATCACTCTAAACAGAGTAAAACAGCACAACAATGCATACGCCCGTCATCACAGCCAGCCACATTCATACAGCCACACTCAAGGCCAAAATGCAGATTTTAGCACAGCGAAACATACAAATTCCCCCCTCCCTTCCAAAAAAAAAAACATAAAAAAAAAATGTAAAACACAAGTTGGCAGCTCTGAATATAATTTTGTTACCAACAAAGACATACATACACTTTTTTCCCCACTAACAAAAGTACTTACTTAAGAATCAGCATGATTCTCAAGCAAATGTCCACTAGACAATTTACTCCTTTGATATTTTATGGGAATTCCAGGCAAAGAACATGTCTTCAGGCTTACTTAAGCAATTTTTATGTGCAACACAATATGTTATTTAAACTTTCCGGCCAACAGAGTTTCTAATACTGTGCATATATGTGAAGGTTGCAGCCATTATTATGTAATTGACCTTGATCTCTGGGGCTTGTGATGTAGTCTATGACAAGCTCTGTTTCATGATGACTAACATGAAAAACCAACATAATTAGTAATTATACACACTGTGTATTCCATGATATCACAAGATAAAAATCGGTGATTGATAAAACACATGAAATGAGAAATTTCTCATCCAAAGGACACATCATGCAGTTTAGGGTGGTGTGAACAATACCTCCAAGATAAGGGAGACATGATCTGTACTAAGCCTAAAGTAAACCTTGTCAGAGACAGAGCAATAAGCCATCTAATTACTAATCATGTGGTACAATCAGGTTGGTCATTGTGAATCAGAGCTGGTCATTGACTACGTCATAAGCAATAGAGATCACGGTTGATTACAAAATGGCCGCACACTTCATATATATTCATATTGGTAGAAACTCTGCTGGGTGGGAAGTTTGAACATATTGTGTTGCACATTTTAAAATGTCAAGAATGAAAATGAAAATGATTTGAAATGGCTCAAGTAAGTCAGAAGACATGTCCCTTCCCTGGTATTCCCCTTAAATCACATGCAACCACTATTTCAAATTCAACCAATCACAGATGTGATGTTTGAGCAACACTAAAAATAGTCTAATTTACAAACAATCTTTACACAAGTCACATCGATATTGTTCACAGCATACTAGTGTGTATAAAAGTGAAACTGGAGCAAAACCAGTGGTAAGTTAGAACTTCAGAAGCTAGTCCTATTATTCAATGACCTAACTTAATTTAAATACTAATAGTAGAGTTTTCCTGGAATACTTTCTAACAATGAAGAGCAGAAAGTTGTAATTTTTCAACATATCACCTTCTAACAGAGTAGTAATTACCTAGATAATGTTTATAGCCATGGCATTTTACAGTCACTACCTTTTTATAAAATGGCAGCAATGGGTGCAGATGGCAGCTGAGGTATGTCTTCAAGTAGGCATAACACCTAACATACAAACCCCATACACTGTCAATTTAGTCAACCCAATCATCAAGTTCCTTTAGCCTTCTACAACATGTCAAAGGGAAAAAGTGATGGATCATTTGAACTGAGTGCATTTACAAAAACTCCAAGCATACAACAACACCATACCACACCATGTATTTGACGGCTTTTGTAGAAATCTCCGTAATATTATCTCAGACAGCTGTAGCACAGTACATACTGACCCAAGAATGACAATATATACTGACCAAAGAATGACAGCACATACTGACACTGGAATGACAGTACATACTGACACTGGAATGACAGTACATACTGACATCACAATGACAGCACATACTGACCTAGGAATGACAATATATACTGACACTGGATTGACAGCACATACTGACCCAAGAACAACAGTATATACTGACACTGGAATGGCAGTGTATACTACCCAAGAATGACAGTTCATACTGATTCTAGAATGACATACTAACCCCAGAAGGATGACATTTGCTAAATATAACTTGAAAGTAACAAACCGATCACCTTACTTTAGACAACATGGACATCTCCAGTTATTACTTTTGAAACAACTTAATGCAGATATGAGCTTACCACATGTCTATGGATGTTGAATATTCTGTGGTACCAAGTAGAACATCTGGTGGCCGGTACCATAACGTCACAACTTCATTGGAAAATGTTTTGCTGGGCACTGACTTTGCTCTGGCTAGACCTGTAACAAATAATAAAGAAAATATATTAAGTTTGTCATCCCACTAATATTTTAATGAAGGGACAGTACTGTACATTACCACTGGGCAAAAAATGCATGGAAGGAAGCAAGCGATCATGTACGCCAATTTGGCATCAGGCAATGATGATTCTAAAGACTTTACATAACAGAAGATACATTCAAATGATACAAATTCCTCGAAATTACTTTCCAAAGAATTATGCATCCATTGAATAAAAGTAAAAGTGGTCATGAAAAGGAGCATATTAAAATAACTTATCAGTCTTAAGACACAAAGGATACTGTAGCTTAAAGGGACAAAGCTAAGAAACAGTATATCATAGCACATTTTGGATTTGGTTTATAATTCATGTTGCTTGTCGATATCGCCCTAAAAGATGATGGTTGACCCCATTCTGACGTAGAGAAAATAACCAAGAATACTGTTAAAGCATGGTAACCTAGACTGATCAGAAATACTGGCATAGGCTGAATTGTAACCAGGAGGACTGTACAGCAACAACACCAACCAACGATGTCTTACATACATACTAACCTGGTCTTTAATATCAGTTATCTTAGTGTCTACATAGAACAGCAGTGACTCATATCAAAGTATGTATGGTTATAATTTAATTGAACTTCCTCTACTGTTACTGAAGTGAATGAGTTCCACTGTTCATATAAGTGATAACTCTGTCTTCTTTCTTTTCTCCTAAAAACTGGCTGGGAAAACGGAGAGTCTATATGCTGAAGCCGACATAAAAACTTACTTTAATACAGATCTATTGTCTACACTTTTATCTACAATTAACATTCACCTATATGTCAAGAATGTCTTTATAAGAGGCATTAGCATGAAGGTTATTAGCATTAGCACATACAATGAATTGGTAATCACACTCATCACCAGTAGCAACAGATTGTTTCATTATAGAGATTCAAATCAGTTAGACAAGAGACAATACTACCTGGTAGAGTTGGGCTGTATCCCGGTGCCCAAGTCAGTACCAGTATTGGCAGTACCGGTATTGGCAGTACCGGTATTGGCAGTACCGGTATTGGCAGTACCGGTATTCATAGGATCGGAGCAAAACAAGTTTCTGTGAGTACCGGTACTTTTGAATACTTCGCAGGACCAAGGAAAATTTTTGGTGACAGTGGTACCAGTACCACCTCTAACGAATCCAAAAAAAATTTGTTTTTTAAATGTAGTGTTAATACTTACATATCAACATCAAAATGGACCAAAAATAAATTCCAGATCCATTTATAAACTTTCCGTTTCAATATCTCACAAAAACAAACCTCAAGACTTTTGAAAGTAAATGCATTAATCACCGTAAACGATCGTGGTTAAACCTGGTACACAGTGGTGGTAAATTTCTTGTGGCTAATAAAGCAGCTATTTTCCATTACGTTAATAAAATCATGCAAACCATGCAGGCTAGGCCTACATATATTGCCTATTTCGTTAACACTAACTTACTCTAAATGAAGAGTAAAACATTCGCGTGTCATACTAAACAAGAGTGGCTGAAGAAGAACAACTCAGCTATGTACAGTAGTAGTGGAAACAGAAAAAGTTATGTTTAGGTATAATTCCAGCGTTTTTTTTTTTTTTTTGCGTGCCTCCTGGGTGCCTAGCTTTGTATATTTCTTTAGCCCCACATCTTCATACATATGAAGTGGCTCATTCAGTTACTCAAACAGATTTGCGATGTTGGCGTCACAGGTTCTATCCCCACTCAGCACTGCTTTTGCCATTTGACTTTTTTTTTAATTGTTGAGCCCATTGGTATGAAAACCTTTGCTCAGTTTCTACGTAGCCATTAAACCCCATCCTTACTTTGCTGGTTGTAACTGAGTCTGTATCAATTACTAGCGACAATGAAGAAACAAAAAAGAAAAAAACAACAACAACAAAGATAAGCTTCCTTTTTCTGCAGTCGCCCTTTGTCTTATTCAAGATATTTTTGATGACCTTGAGATGGGTCGTGACTATGAGTTGCCGTTGGGATACATATAATGATATTTACTATCGTATGTATGCTATAGATGCTCAAACATGCTACATGGGCCTAAATATACTGAAATCAGGTTGCTTGGAAATGAAAAACAAACAGAGACAAAAAGTTTGAAAATTGTTTTTTACCATACTTGAGCACAAAGTCGGCTACATTTATGTAGCTGAAGTGCTGCTGATTGGTCTATATTAAACCATATTCATTATCATAATACCCCCCATGAACCATTTAGGACAATGCCAGGGAAAAATTTTACATCAGAAGTGTGTTGTGAGAGAATTTTGTGGAACTGGTGCACATCATCATAACTCTGTCGGATTAACTCCGATTAACACATAAATTGCACAGATAGAAAGATCATACTCGAAATACTGTTTTAAATTTCCACTTGGAAAGGAAAAAGTCCATATCTCCTTCCGTTTTCAAGTTATGAGCAATTTTTTGTTTCAGAATATTAACTTTGTTTCCTACATAAATTTACATTTTGTTTCCAAGGAATATCAGTATGAGCTTAGAAACGTTTACAGTAATTCTAGGAAAGGTCTGATCAAGAAAACATGCTGAACTACAGAGAGGCAGCGTTGGACAATCTTGCTAAATTTCCCACATACACGATAGAAAATCTACTGATTTCCCACTAACACTTGTGTAGTCCTGTAACGAGCACGCAAAGGGTACGAGCAAATCAGCATGGGATCCGGAACCCTCCTTAGGGCCCCAGTGGGACCAAGGGGTGAAACCCCTTGTGGGGGTCCAGGGGGAGAAGCCCATGGAAGATCTGGGGTTCCTAGCATATCAAAGGGATAAAATGGTTGCAGCTGAGCACGAAAAATGTAAATGGAAACTCGTACAATATTTGAAAAATCAATCACAAAACCTGCAAGTTAGGCTATTTACATAGTTGCAATATACCTTTTTCAATGTGAAGAATAAGTGTCACTTACAAAATGTCAGAAGCAAGCGAAACTTGAGCCCCATATTAATATGCAATAGGCCTAGAACAAATGTCTTAATTGTAGCATTGTTCACTAAAAAGTGAGGCATCAGTCCAGTGGAAAAATGAAATGAAACTCTTAAGTGAAAACACGTTGAAAACACAGAATCATAGACCATGCTACTGTACACACTGTCAACTAACTGCACTAGGAGCTCTGTGCGCTTGACTTAGGAAAACCTGGCAGGATTCCAAGAAGTTTTTAACTGCAAAATTGGCAACACCAGTCCCAAAATGGTAACGTTTGTATCCGTCATGACATAGCTGTAGAGTTAATATTGAACTAAAATTCCATGATTGAGTTGAACATTCATTTATAGGGGTCATTTTCTTTGTGTTCACAAGTATTGCAACTCAGATATTCCCTTCCCCTTAACTCGCCCCTTGGTTGGCTTGCTTCACTTTTCAAACCATTTCTATTTATGTTTTTACCCTTTCAATGTTGACAATTTTCTCATTTATTTGAAGACTTGTAGTATGATGTCTGGACATTAACCTCAGTTTGACTCAAACAAAACACCTATGACATTTATTGCATTCCTAAAGCTCAAACCCGGCCACCCGTTTCGGATGTGACACTGGTACCAAATTTTTTTATCACTGATGAATGTGAAAATTAACAGGCAGCAGAAAGTTGCAGCACAAAAAAGAGTTAAAAATAAAAGAAATATCCCCCATATTTCAAAATGGTTTGATCGCCGCAATTTATTTACTGCATGTAATGTTATGTTTCCTACAAAGGTTTTTGACTCTACCATTGCATATGTGGATGAGGATGAAAACGTAAACAAGGTATTAAGGTCAAACACTTGTGTGTGGGCTCTCTTTGCTCCACTGTGTAAACTAAAATCAACAGAGATGAAATTGTGCATAAGCATTGCGTGAATCATCTGCAGGCATGAGGTCAGAGGGTATATAGGGCGACTGAAGCATGCCTAAAAGTAAACGGGCAATAATTTCTGGTAACTTGCGAGGTCAGTGTGGATGCACTGGACTTTGGTTAGGCACAGAGGCAACATGCACTATTTGCCTATGTGAGTATCGTAAGCAATAACAATCAAAAGGGTTTCTTTTCCATGTTCTTTCCCAACATTTTCACTGTTCTCCCTCATTTATTTTGTTTCTCCGAAGATTTTCCATTCCCCCCTTTTTCTTATTAAAACAAAAAAAAAAAGTTGTTGCGCATGCAGGATTTCCCGCAAGCATCGCAGATTTTCCACCAACCAGGTTCGGAAGGTTTGCAAAGTTTTCCAACAGTGGTGAAAGGTGAAAACATGTTGCTAGATTATGGAAAGAGAAAAGCACTGTTTTTTGTAAAAAAGAAAACCTCATTCTAGAGTTATGTTAGTCACTACCGTGTTTTTTAACAATTTTACAGAATTTCAGAAAAGACAGTCATGCTGTTCTGCAACAAGGACAGGCCAATGTAATCTTATCTTTCATTTTTTTGTAGTTCAAAACCATCATTGACAATATTGTCACCAGCTTACTCAGTAAAATATTTTCTTAACACATAAAAAGTTTTATGAACAAAACAAATATGGCTGTTTCAAATTAATAAAGAAGAAAAGTTAGCCATGCCAGCATGATGTCCTGTTAGCATCTAGCTGGAAGATATCATACAGCTGGTGAGGATAGCCTAACGATGCAAGGGTAGTCATGGAAACAAGAAACAAATGAGGAAAATGATGAAAACTCTGCATCTATCATAGACTACTGTTCACTTGACCAGCTAATTGAAATTAACACAATGTTTGAAATCTCTTGTAAATTCATGAAATTGATTTCAGAATCAAACTCACCGAAGTCAGCCAGTTTTAATTCACCAATGTCATTGATGAGAAGATTTTGAGGTTTGAGATCTCGATGAAGTACTTGCCTTCTGTGACAATACTCCAGACCTCTCAGTAATTGAAATAAGAATATCTGTAAGTTAAAAAGAAGACTACTGTAAGCAATAACAATAGTCACAGCATTTCAAAGATACCCTAGTAACAAACCGGTGAACGTTACCCTAGTAACAAACCAGTGAACGTTACCCCAGTAACAAACGAGTGAATGTTACCCTAGTAACAAAGCGGTGAACGTTGCCCTAGTAACAAACCAGTGAACGTTACCCTAGTAACAAACCGGTGAATGTTTCCCTAGTGACAAACCCGTCAATGTTTCCCTAGTGACAAACTGGTTAACGCTACAATTGAGAAAATCATACTCACAGCTTCAGGTTTACCTTTTGTGAAACCATTCAATAAAGAAGACTTAAACAGTTAAGGGTTTACAGTCTCAAATACCCTTCTCACCAAAGCAATGCAGAAGGTAAACATTACACATCATCCCAACACACCAGGAAGTAACTTGTGGAATCAGGTACACACTAGATTCTAATGATTTATGATCCATATATAAAAGGAGTCCACTCTTTATCGACAACAAGCAAGAAGTTGCATAGGCCAACTGGAACCACTTGTTGGTGGATTTTTAGAACTTATTTCTAAGCTAAAATTCAGTGCCCTTTGCCTTTTGGATCATCTGTTCGTAAATAACAGAAGATTGGAAAGAAATCCCACATGGACAGATCTGAGGGTGACAGTTAAACCTGTGATATCAATGTTGTACTCCTTGCACATGTAGCAGGTGATTAATCAGCAATGAACCACAGGGGTTATAATAAAATATGGTACAAAACACAATGTTATGACACATTTGTGGTAATTACTACATATTCTATGTTATTGCCAAATCATGAACATTTTTTACTCTAGTGTAAATGCAGAATAAAACATTGATGCACAACAATGCAATCCTGATAACAGTTGTTGATTAAAAAGTAGACCCAGTTCTACTCAACATGGTTCATCCCAGAGATTAAATATGAGATCTGTCAAAGCCTCCAATCTTGAGTCTTCACAAAATGACTTCTGTAAATCTCAGATGACCTGTGACCTCCGACATAAACAATAGGATTTGGCTCTGCTGGGTTTTACCGTGAATTGAAGTTTCATGTTGTTAATGAGTCTGAGTTTACCTTAAACATAGACTTGGACACTGCGGACACATTAGTCACACCACACACATCGTAATTTACTGTTCATACGTGGAATTGCTTGACATTTGTTAATTACAGTACATACCTTTACATTACTCAAACTCATAATACTGCCACAGTCATCCATATATTGCTTTAAATCTCTGTCCTATAATAGAAGAACAATATATGGAGTAAAGATAATCATCATTTTAATTATGAATGAGAATCCCAGAAAGACTCCAAGGGATTTCAATTAACATAATTATCAAACACAGATCACTAGATGGTACAATATTATAAACTCAAAGAGACATGTGTTTATATTTTCAAGTTTCAATGTAAAGTAAGCAATGCTGCTGAGCTCCAGATTAACACATTCAAAATGGTGACATTTACACCAATCAATTATTGGAGGTCTAAAACACCAATTGCATTTTCTGATACCTGATAATTTACCCTCATTACTTGCATCAGATACGATTAACTAGACATAGCCCATACCACAAAGTAAACCAGTGTTCTACTGGACAGAGCACATACCACAAAGCAAATCAATGGTCTACCATGAATGTCTCTTCTTACACCAGCAGACTAGATAATCTCCTTGTTAAGACTCAGTTCCAAGGTTGAAATTTATATGAATGTCAAAAGGTGGGGCAGCATGGACTAATGAGTTTATTTTAATAAAGCAACTAACTGGAAGTTAAATACATAGAATGAAGGAGAATGTTGAACCTACCAAATATTCAAAGACCAAGGTAAGAGATTTCTCCGTGTGTACAATATCATGAAGGGTTACAATGTTAGCATGTTTCAACCCTTTTAAAAGAGACACTGAAAAGAACAAAATAAAATACAGTAGCATGAAAACACATGTGTAGAGAATGAGATACTCTGTATGCTACCACTTCAACATAAACATGAAACTGTAGGCAACTGAAAATATCAAGATATATGCAGAGGACAGGAGTGGTAATGTTTTTATTACAGGTATTTGAAACAGAAAATGAAAGCAATTTGTTGTTGGAGAAGGAAGGTAGCATCGAACAGATGAAGTATACATCAATAATTGAATAATATTTACCTCTGTAACTATTATCACTATTGATCATTTGGAAAAAGGTCACATGGAAAGCATCTTACTTGTACATATATATGCATTTATTCCTTTACTGTAACTGCCATCCCAACTATCATTATAAGTTCTTAAAGACTTCCGTGCTCCATAAATTTACAACAGACCTATGGACGTTTGACAAGGTAACTCGTCTGATAGGGATTCACCTATGTGTGTGTTGCATGAAAATATACATGCACACAAACATAACGATACAGGGACACCAAAACATGAACACACAGAGACTTAACCACTTACTTGCCTGATAGTAACTCCCAATAAATTATACTCGAAACCAAGCAGTACTATTAAAAGACATGATAAATTAGTAAGCAAGAAAACAGCAATACTACATGACAAAATTGCAGTAAAGTAGATGACATAAGTTGGATCAGCCACAGCTTTACTCTTAGTGAATTTATCACCATAGCATTATTGTAAACAAATAATTCTCATAGCTACACGCAAGAAAACCTAAAGGCCAGAAACATCACTCACACATTTATTAATGAGACAGCTTCAAGCTCTTTAATAAGGCCAACTAGAGAACTATGATACATTCACTAACTCTGTTCATGTTACTTTGTAACTCCAAGACAACATAAATATCACAAAATGTCAGACAATTTGGTAGGGCAAGAATTATCTGATATAGCTGTAGGAATAATTATGCAGTTGGACTTTATTCGTATGTTACGTGCACCAGTTAATGTCAAAGATACTCTTGATTTGTGATGTTTTGCCTCTGTAAATGTAGTGTGTTCATGTACTGTAGATGGATACATCTGGTTGCAGTGTTCCATTTTCAGAAACTACCATGGTTGTCCAAAGGACAACGGTCATTTACTGAAATTTGGTTGTCCTGCTGAAAAAATGGTAGTCCTGCATTGGAAAAATTGAAATTGCAATCGATTGACAAGCAAGAAGGAACATCAGATTTGCCATGGTAAACAGAATTTATTTACCTCACATAACAGGTTTTCTCATCCAGGGATAAAAAAAACAGGCCCCTTGGGCCCGATGGCCCTTAGATATTGCTCAGGCCCATAGGTTCAAAATGAAAGTGGAAATGAATCATAAATACTTGAAGTCTAATTGTACAGTCCTCTTTATCCACTGTGTACAGTAGGCCTGTGTATTTGTTATTCACCAAGTCTCAAAATAGCTGCACAGCCTCAAAAAATTTGGTGGTCGGTCGGACAAGCTACAAGCATGTTTTTGCAAAGATTTGGTAGTCCAAGAGATTGTTTAGTCGTCATGGACTACCGGACTACCGTAAAAATCGAACACTGGGTTGGTATCTGTACAATGAAGCTTACCAGAATGACCGAACAAGGGTTTACGGACTGTGATTTACTCTTTTCTCACAGGGAAAAAAGAACAGATATTTAACATCTCAATTAATCTTTCACAAACTGTCCAAATAGTTCTATTTAGGAAGAATTTAGACCATAACTACGTTACTGTTAAATTTGGCCACAAACTTAGAACTGATCAATACAATTTAGGTACTCCTATCCAACACAGAGGATCTTTTGTTGCAGATTATGAATGTGTCATATACTGGCAAACTATTCATTGTGATGATGTATCCTTCTGAGGAACACATAACATATTACAAACACACATGCCTGCTTTCAAACATGGTTTCATACAACAGTCTACTAAAACATACTTCTGAAAACTCTGTGGTTCATCTGTTAGATGAATCTTTTCCTTACTGACTGAATGGGGGCACTCTAAAATACAGTCCCTATAGCAATAGCATAGCCTCTACAGCCTAGCCCCTATGGCATAAACCACTATACAGTAGTATTATAAAATCAGGTTAACATTCCATATTCACAATGTCAGAGGAGACCACTCCTTTGAAGTACAAGGGAAGCGGTTCCAAGCTATACAGTGGCACTCATTCCAGATGCTGTCAATGCAAAGCCACGTAATAAATTTGTTTCCCTCTTAAAATTTTTGGGGCAAAATCCAAAGAAATTCAATTAAGACCACATGGTCCAATTCAGACCACATGGTCTTAAACAAAGTGTTGCTTAATTTATTTTTGACTTTGTTTTTGAAGAAAAGGGTAAATTGCAATTGTCACAGGTGAACATTCAGTACTCACTATCGCAAGAAGGGATCTAGAGAGAAATGGGTTCAATCCTCTAGCCTCTTAGCCAATTCATGTTCTTCTTCAAGCCCTGCATTCCTGCTTCACCACAGCATCTCCTACTGTACCTCTATACTTCCTATTCCATCCCAACCTTACTGAAACTCAAGAAATGTGATAACGACTCTAGTGGGTCAGCCCCCCCCAAAAAGGGGGCCAATTCGAACTATTCTCACAGCCTTTGTTCATACGAGATCACATGATGCAAAGTTGCTGCACAACGATCACAGAATACATGGAGCACAGTACTTTGGAGTGGAAAACACTGGTAATTCAAGTAATTGGTACTGATGTGATAAAGTGCCAATGGCAATCTTTGTGGCACTATCCCAGCCTAATAAACATGGTGAAATGCACCAATGTTGATCTAACATTTGCAGTGACTTGTACAACTGTATTCAAAATTTGAACAATGTTTGTGGTAAACTTGTGATATGCTTGTCAGCAAATTGACTTCTCAATGAGCTTTAACCTCTTCAAGTTGTAAAGGTGGGTACTGTAATTCACTGAAAAGCACTTTACAGGAGTGACTTCAGTATTCCTTGCCAATATGAGAAGCACTTTACAGGACTCTGTAGATTTATGACCCCTCCTGACCCCCGTTTAGGACCAAGACTCAGACAATTGCCTTTGTTAGTGTTTTCATGGATTCCTGAAATTCAAAATCGGGTAATTCTTTCTCATGCCAGTCAGGTACCTGATGGGTATCTGGGTACCCAACTTGAGTGGCAGATTTATTGTTCACATTGGTATTTGAACAATGTCATACACCACATTTGTGTGGGGGAATCTTACTCGTACACTATATACACATGCCTACACCTTCTCATGAATAGGCGGACCTATTTTCCTTGAAAAAAAGAGAATTTGTTTCTGAGCTACAGTATTTGCTGTGTATGGTAGGTGAAATTTGGCAATATGACATACAGCGTATTCACACAGCGGTTGTGTCTTCCTTCAATTTATGAAACAATCAGTTAATTATCTTGGATCCTGGTAATAAAGTGCCATTAGTACCCAGGTTACCTGTAAAAACACTAGCTTTTGTGCCAGGCGATATCTTCATCCCAGGGATTAGCTTGCGATCCTCCATTTGGGAGGACAAAAAATGGTGTCCCATCAGGGTGCTGAAATGGTATCTCCATAAGGAAAAGGACATTCATCCTCTGTACGAGTATACAACTGCGGCCTCCAAGGATACCATTTCCTGGTACCTGACAGAGGTCACCATGCCACACGCCCAAGAATGAGTCAATCGTCACAAGGTCCATTGGCAAGTGATGTTGTTGTTTTCCCCGGCATGCCCATTGAGGTCAACCTCAAGGCAGTCATCTGGAAAACTCCTATCACATTGGTTGCAATGCTACCTCATGGGTACTCTAGGTGCTGAAGCGGCTGTGCCATGCTCAACACCTCTTTCACTGACCTCACACTAGTTTCCATTTATGAGGCCACACTGATGAATTAGTGTGAGCAAGGGGTACTAGGTAAATGTGTTTATAATGTGAATTCACCACAACTTACTTTCTGACTTGAAGTTCGAGTCAAACAAACACTGTGAAACTTCTTTGGTCAAGAATCATCCTTTTTTAAAAAAAATAGAGGGGACCATTGCAATATTGCAATTGGAAAAATACACTACATGGTCCCCACAGAGACAAATTGCAATCAGTTCAAGTTCAACAACACTTTCGGGTTCCACTTACCTGATTAACATTTCAATATGAAGACAAATACATCTGTCCTGGGGAATAAGCAAGCTTACATTAGGGCCAGAGCATTTGCTGTAATCAGAGAACAATCTTACAAGGGTGTATCTTTGATTGGCTGGGCGTTATGTGATGCAGTTTGGTGCATATATTACAAGATGAGTATATCCATCACAGGCAGTGCCGTGAAGGTTAGGACATGACAAATACACTGATCATATGCAGTTGAAACGTTAATAAAATTGATAATTTAAGTATGGATGAGGCGAAAGTAACCAATTCCAACCAGACTACGTTTTGTTTGTATTAGCATTACTTGTTCTGAGCCCTGTTTCATTTGAAAGTATTTACTACACAATTACAAAATGGTTTTGTGTAAAATGTAGTTTTGAATCTCATTCTCAACAAGAAATGGTAACATACCTTCCCTTATGGCCGTACAAGGTGCCCCTTCTTCATGTTCCAGAGTTATTTCTTTCAAGGCCACAAGCTTGTCTGTTAATCTACTCTTGCCTTTAAATACTGTTGCATAAGTTCCTTCTCCTAGTTTGTCCAATTTGGTATAAGTTTCTCTTTTTCCAAAACCTATTTCAGACTGAAATGAAACATATTTGCATAATTACTAACAAAGAACATGCATGCAATATTGACAATGTCATATAATGACAAATTACATTTTACACAACCATATATACAGAATGTGTTACAACATTCACATCACGCTAACTTGTCCTTATTACAGTATGCAACCCTCAATCAAATCTTGACTATCATTAAATCACTAAACTACTGTACCCCCTTTTTTCATACAGGAATATGCTCAAACTGCATGTGGAGCATTGTAAAGCACTACGTGCAGGTATCGACTCTACTGTAACATTCAAATAGACAAGAATGATATTCATGCCAGTGCAGACCCTAACATAGGATGATGACTGTTACAACTACACAAAAGAACAACATCAACATGAGAGTCACATAAAAGGAGGAAAGGCAGCTGTGGCATGCATTTTACGTAACTTTTAGCTCTTCTATTCTCCAAATCGGGCATTTAGGCACACTGTATCTCCTTCACAAATTTTGTGGTAAAAAATGACCTTTCAATAACAAACTGTCAGAAAGTAATTCAGTAGAGACAAAAAAAATGCTACACTTTTTCTATTTTCTTTATCTTATACTGACGTCCCATAGATAATATTCAAGAGTATGTGTTTTATGTTTTTTCCCTAGCTTGAATGTTGTTTGGTCAAAGATCATTGTTTTCCTTAACTCTGCAGGTAAACACTGATGACCCTCAACTAACACTATTCCTTCAGCAAAGCTAGAAGAGGCATGAAACACATACGCATGAATATTATATATGGGGGTTTCAATGAAAGAATAATTAAAAATTTAATGTTCTTTTTCTCCTTACTGAGCCATTTTCTGACAGTGTTTGTCACTGACAGGTCATTTTTGACACAAATATCTGTTAAAGAGATAATACCTACTGTATATCTGATTCGGCAAAAGAAAGAGCAAAAATTTGTGTAAAATGTCAGTCATAATTACCTATCCTGATCTTGTTAAGCACTATTGTGGTTTGAAGCATTTCATGATGTTCAGGGGGATAGGCTATAATCTAAAAATCAATCCCTGTGAGGAGAAACTCTATCAACGAGAGTTATGAAATGCACCTTACTGAGGAGAAACTTGCTCATAGTTGGATTCTAACAAGTACTTGATATTCTTCTAATGAGTGTATACACTTAGGCACACCAAAGCACAGAAAAACAAAATAATTGATCTAGTGTTTTCACCTGGTCACTGGGTAACCAGGTACTGTGCCAAACATTCATTTGTAATGCCTGTATCACAAAATACTACAGTAGTTCTAGTATGTTTCCCAGTTTGAAGTTGTTTACATTTTTGATTTTTGCAATCTTTAGTTTCAACTGCAATCTCTTGGGGACTTACTTCAAACAATGTCAACAAATTAGCAAGGTTTTCACATTTTGACCAGCTGACCTCAATCAACCTTTGAACTGTACCAAAACGAAATGGGATCTTTTACTCAATATGACTGACAAACACACTAAACATGAAACCAGTCCAAGCTGGCATTCTTGAGATATTGTTTATAAGGTTTCAGATTTTGACCTTTGCTGACCTTGACCTACACCAAGTTAAGCAAAACTGTTGTACTGACTATGGTCAGTGACAGTCTAAGCGTCCTTCCTTAAGATATCATGTTAGCAAACAAAGCATCACAAACAAACACACTAATACACATGCATGCCATCATGAATATAAATGTCACAATTTTTGTAAAAACCAAACATAGGGAACCATCTTACCCACAATAGGAGTGAGCTAAATCACATATTCAAAATTTAAATTCTTGAGTCACTGTGCTTTACAAAGTTCTCAGAATATGACAATTTTTACCTCAAATGGCCTTCAACCTCCATGAAATACAAAATGACGGCAACATACAAAACTAACTGGAGTGTGAGTTGCAGTGGCAAGTTACAGAAAATGATATTGTACATGAGTACAGGCACTAAAACTGCTTAAGACCAGCACTGCAGCATGAGGACAAACCATGATGAGCACCAGTATGGGTCAGGGTTTATACCTGCGGGTATAGGTACGGGAACAGATACCGTATGCAGCCGTGAGTGCGGGTAGACTGTCTCCGACAACTCACTGGCATAGGTATTCATGAGTGACTATACTCTTGCTTTACTAATGCATACCTTTAGCCTTGCTCTAAATGTGGAGCAAAGGTTTGCTATGTGAATTGTACAGTTTGGACACATCTCCAAGCCCATTATAAAACTAAAGTGTATCGTCATTGAATCTGGACACCACTAGTCCTCACAGAATTTTCACTGCAAGTGCAATCCTATACAACAAGCTGCAGTCTACTGCTAAAATAGAATTAAACTCCTCATCATAATTATAGAGAACATCCTCACTGGTAAATTAGCATTGATTTGTACAGTCTTCAAGCCTTAAAACTTCACACCTTGCTCTCCTGAAGCTAGCCTGTGGTAAGCTGGCCATCGTGTACACGTGTGTGTTATTAGTCCAAAAGAAAATCTTCCTTCATCATTAAAAGATCCCACTTTCATAGTGTAATACTTGGACCTACATGGTATACCTAGGGATATAAAATAGTCTGCCAACTTTCTATGCGATCTCATCTACAGCCACCGAGAATGACTTCACAACGAAAATCAAAATCACCTGAATATTCATCAAAACATCACCGAGAGACGGAGTCACGTCTCAACAATTTGATGACTGAAAGGAAGTTAGCACATATGTTACACGTAGCATGCAGGCATTCAATAGTACAGTAGGCCTATAAACAGCATGTAGGTCTAACCGTAGCTACAATCTTGGACAAAATACCTTGGGACACCCCGCGCCCCCGTTCAATGTTGGCTATAGTATTGCTGTTCAAAGGGTACATTCACTTCTATAGCGCAACATTGGGAAGGGGCGCGGGGTTTCATGTTATCCCCTCACCTAAAATTCAGTATTATATTTGCAACATACGACAAAGTGTCCCAACAATTTTGTCCAAGATTGTCTGAGAATTTCGAGGGGTTAGAAGCATGCGCGGTTCACAGGAAAAATCGTCAATTTCAAACAAGTTAAACGGCAAAATGGGGGGGGGGTGATATTCCTTGCAACAAGAAACGTCAGCAGTGCATGTTCGGCATGTTTCGGGCCTATATTGAAGTTGGTTTACTGTAATAACATTATTGTGTGAATGTTGTCAATGTTGTTACGGAGTAAGGGGAGGAATAAGTCAGTCAAATTGATGTATTTGCACTAAATGTGCTAAATAAAATGCAGTCATTGGGGAGGTAACATTATAACTCCAATGCATCTTGTCGACCATAAAACTACTTTAAAACATTTTGTATGATACAACTGACGTACTTTCGGCTCAAACTCTGATATTGAGACAGGTAACGAAGAAAAAAAAAAATACCCCCCCAAAAAAAAAAAAACATGTGAGTGTTCCGTTGAAGAAGATCGATGCATATGTCTTATTTATTCAAATTGTTCACAGTGATGACATGGTGTCTGGTATTAAAGTAACTACACTTAATGTCTATTAGGACTGACTTGCAGGTTAATCTGGGTAAAAAAGTGTACTATCACTATACAAAATAAACCTCTAAAATGCAAATTTAATAAATGTGACGTTTGCTCATATTCACATAACAGTGACATTGTGGCACCCATTCTATTGTACCGTACATGGTGCACTGTAATATGTCAGTCATTTTAAGTAGTTTCAACGGACTTCAGAGTACATATTTGTTGTTAGAGCTATATCATTATATTAATATACATATACATATTACCTTATGCTATATATGAATGAATGAAAAATGAGAAGTTGACAGACATTTGAGTTTATAAATGGGTAATTGAGCAGTGACAAACACTATGGTCATGCCGTGAATCGAACCCCGGCCTCCCCATCCGAGCTGACTTAGACCTACTGTAACAACAGCGTCCGACAGTATAGGTTAATGAAACCCACGTTCTACCAAATGTTTTGACAGGAAAATTTAAGCAACCGGTGGAAAAATTGCGTAGATTACAAGACTGAAGATTACATATGTTACCAGCTTCATGCAATGTAAAAATTGCAGTCACAAATCTTGATTTAGCGGTCGAAAAGGTAAAAAACCAGCCTTTACTAACGTTCTACCATTTATTTTAATATTAAGCTGAATCTACAGTTCTGACTTTAACGCATTTTGGTAGAACGTGGAGCTACTTCAGAATGTATTGTAACTGGGATTCCTACCAGCTTTCTACAATTGCAGTAACACTCCTGTTGCAATGCATTGCAACAGCTGCCCATCAATGTTATTTCTAAACGCAACTATTTCTGTCCGCATACAAAACCATGAAACGATCTATTCATTCATGATCACTCCTTTCCAACAAAACATATACAAATAAACCCCCAAAATTAAAATTAAACTTGTTAAGTTCATAGTCGAAATTCAGAATACTTTCATTTGAAAATCCTCAGACCCATAGGCCCCGATAACTAATTTTTATGATGCACCTTGTCCAAAAATGTTCAATTTTCTTTCGAAATTTCGCTCCAAAATTGCTCCCAAAAAACTCAGACAATCTTGGACAAAATACCTTGGGACAACACGCGCCCCCGTTCAATGTTGGCTATAGTATTGCTGTTCAAAGGGTACATTCACTTCTATAGCGCAACATTGGGAAGGGGCGCGGGGTTTCATGTTATCCCCTCACCTAAAATTCAGTATTATATTTGCAACATACGACAAAGTGTCCCAACAATTTTGTCCAAGATTGTAGGACCAACTCCCCACAACTCACTGCTGTGTGTATTCACAAGTGACTGCACTTACCCCTTGCTTACTCATGCATTCAGCTTGACCTAGCTCAAAGTGCATTTGAAATCTACTCTGATACCATGCCCTCTACACCTAGGCCCTCCTTTGGCAGTAGACAGTGTGTATTTATCTGTGCTTGAAATTCACCTCTTGCGGGGAGATTCACTTCGAGCTAGGTCAAACTTAATGCATTAGTAAGCAAGGGATAAGTGTTTGTCGATGATACGAATATTCCAATTCCCTATGGCAATATGAATGTTTACAGTTACCTACATTCCTTGAAACGAAATGGCCTTTATACGCCACAGAGGGTGGTGTCTGTGAGGCAACATCACATAATTTCAAACTTTGCCTTATTATTGGAGTTGAGATCAGAATCAGAGGAAAAGTGTACTTTTGCAGTCCTTGACCTAGGTCTGAATGATGTTGGCCTGCCTTCTGACTGTGTGCTTTCCATCATGATGTGTAATGTATCAAGTTGTGGCCATGCTGTGGTTTTTTCCCAGGAAGTATTTGTCTTTACATCGACTAAGGTCTTTTGCCGTTGCCTACTTGCCTAACATGTAAATGTATAGGCCTACTAAGATTATAAACATTTTATATGTGTCTCATATATTATTAAGTTTACACCTGGGTCATTTTGGACACTACAAAGTATTTTATGTGAAAAGTTCATACACTTCTGAAGAAATAATTTAAAAGTATTTCACCGTATATAACAGTGTTACGAAAAACCAATTGCAAACTCATGATTTCAGTACAAGGCAGCTGAAGCAAATCTCAATCAGATACTTGTTATAGCCATTATAGATGGGTGAAAGGATTCGAAGGGCACTCTTATACAGTTCTATTTCAAATTTTCTTCAACCCATCCCCATCAAGCCACCCCCTTGTCCACTGACCTGCCTGTCCAATTATGATGGTTGCATACTGTCAGTTCAAGCTGGACATGGCCTCATTTGCAAAAGTGCAAATTTTTCAGGGGGTGTTTCCTCCTATGCCTATGCGGTCATGACTGCTTGTGTGCAGGCACGTAGCCACAACCTGGGGGAACAGGACAATGTGCCCCCCCACCAAAAAAATAAATTTTCATAGTCATTCCACGAAAGGCCATGCATTTTGGAATACAAACACAATAAGAAAAGATGGAAATGGCACACCATTACGCATCTATAACCTTTGAAGAGGTAAACATTTTTCAAAATGGAGGGACAACCCTTTTGTTTTCTGTGAGGTTCAAAAGTTTGTTGGGTTCAAAAGTTATCTGAAGTCACCTGAGGTCAAACACTTAAAATTTAGTTTTTTAAGACAATGTCTGAAGACAGAAATCCTGGAAAAGTCAACATGTAACATGTAAATGAATTTATCATTATTTGTAGTCATTCCCTCAACTGTACTGCATATCAAAATCACATTTTCAATTATACAGAGGTCTGTACATCTTGGTAGCTAGAATGAAGGAAATGCAGACTTCTTTAATTTGCTTCTCAGGGTAATAGGACATTTAAAGAGAACTTACCTTCCATGAGCTGTATGTAGCATAATACCATCTGGATATAGCAGCATTGATCTTATTCCTTCCTTATATGCCAATGTGACTTCAATATCACAGAAACAGATACTGACAGATTCCTCTTGTAGTTTTTCCTGTGACAGAGCCATCTCCCACAGTATATGTGTAAACATCACTAAAAACTGTGTGTAAGTTTTATTTTTAATTACTTGACCTTTCAATTCAGAATATTATTTTTCTTACTAGAAGTCAATTGCCAAAGCCACAATAAGTCTCTGGTTTCTTTAGCAGGACTTGGAAAGTCAGTGTCTGATTCATGCAATCATGCACCTCACAGTAAACATTATTGAGTGGTACAGGGCTGACAGTTGTCAGTGTCTTGGTATGTGTCACAAAAACAATTTGTAATGGAATAAAATACTTCTGGGTCAGGGGCAGTAGTGCAATGCATGCACTTTAGTTTGCAATAGCTGGACACAACCAACTTTCCTACCAAAGAACCAAAAATAGGACCTTGGTTGTCTGATAACCATAAAGACATTTTAAAGACCAAGCCATACTGAAGTTAAATTACTGTGTGTATGTGTGGTTCTCTTGACAGCTGTCAAAACCAAAAATGGCAGGGAAATTCCCTTTGATGTATAAACAATACAGGTTTGAATATGATACTCTTATCAAAGCATGGAGAAAAAGAAGGCTCCATACTTCATGCTGCATCTACAGTATGATATATTGTATTGAGAAAATGACTGTTCCAGTACATACTGCATCTACAGTATGATGCAGAAAATTATGTTCCATATTACATACTGCATCTACAGCATGATACAGCATGAAAAAATGAAAGTTCCATACTATACTAGATATACAGAATGATATTGCATGGAGAAAATAAAGGCTCTATACTACATAGTTCATCTTCAGTAAGATATAGAATCAAAGAAACAAAGGCTTCATACTAAATAAGCAATTGAAGGATCCTGCATCCAGGGACGCAAATTCCTAGAAACTACTTGCCTCCAAGGTATGCAACTTTCCATACAGCTTTATTACCAACAACAAATTCTTTAACCATATTAAGAGTATTTGTACTTCTTTTTCCCAAAATTGCTCTGGAATTCCCCTAAATACAGAGTGATAATGCTAAACAAGTTCTTAGATTTACTCTCCTCAAAATTCATTATCAAGATCAACTTTGCAGAATATTCCCTATCATAAAACAATATGTATACAGTTACACAGGAAAAAAACTATCCAAACATATGCATGCTGATAGCAGCGGCACTAGCAAGTCTGTATTTTGTCTCTTTTTTTACCTCTATGGAGTCAAAACTAAATGGTTTGGGAATTAAAAAGTGACCTATTCACTTCATATAACCTATGCATCACCATACTGACCACAATCTAGCAACTGGCAATGTGTGTGTGCATCCGGTCACAGTCCTTCCTTAACTGGACGTTAAAGCATGAGAAAGATGACGAATGAAGACACAATCCAGAACATTGAAGGTGATTTAGAAACAGTTGAATTTCCTAGCTACAAGTCACAAGGGCTGGCAATTACAGACAGACAGAGTTTTCTTCAAGGTTGGATTGTACGGGTGCTGCAGCAAAGTAAAGAGCTGCTGGGAGGTACGGATGTGCTTCGTTCACTCGATGTACAACTTGAGCACCCAGACTGGACAGCGCAATTTATCCTCCGTGACCAAGGAGGCCTTGACAAGTTTGGGTAGCTGGATTTCCCCCAGGAAAACGATAGCGTTTGGTTTTTTGCTGGAAGTGCGGGTCCAGAGGCACACCCCACGGGTTCGAAATGCGTAAAGCCCACCTGGAGAACTCGGCGCATGGAGCGAAGTCTGGCAACGAGGCGAAGCCACGGCCACGAGGAACAGGACCTTATAGGTGTGGAGGACTAGCGGCGTATTATGAAGCGGTTCAAAGGGTGGCTGCACCATCCTATCGAGAACTGCGTTGATGAACCAGGAGCGGGCAAGATGGAACATGCCCCTCAGGAGTTGCCGGATAGCAGCGCTAGTACTGTGGAACCGACGGCGAAACCCTAATGTATGAGGCAGAGAAAACTGACTAGGTCTGGTGCAGACACTTGCACAGGATCAAGAGCGTGCTTGGCTGAACACATGTAGCAGCGCTCCAGGCGCGAGTCGTAAGTCTTAACCGTGGACAAACGCCTGGCTGCTGCAGCAAGGTCAGCAGCCTCTACTGAAAAGCCCACCACATGGAAGGATGTCCTTGACAGAGCCCACACAGCTAGCTGGTACTCTGCAGACAGCGCAGAAGCACTTGGATCAATGTGTATGGCAGGAAGGCATACATGGAGAGTCCCGTCCACGGGAAGGAGAGAGCATCCACCTTCCATGATGTAGGTGATGCGTATCATGACACGAAGGTGGGGAGACGTACGTCGGTCGGAGATGCGAACGTATTTATGTGTGGCCTGTTGTAGAAGTCGAAGATGTGGTCAGTCCATCGGCGCCCAGGGTCCAACCCTCGGTGTCGGAGGTTCCCTGGGAGAGGGCGTCCGCCACTTCATTCTGCCGCCCTGCCAGATGCGCAGCCTGGAGCAAGATTCGTAGGAACCAACTGAGTAGAAGGAGATCCGAAACACGCTGAAGCTGGGCAGTTGACTTTGCGCCTCAAGGCCGATTGATATACACCACTGTGGTGTGTCGGGGCACACCATGACTACGTGCCCCGCCAGGGCCGAGCTCCAGAGTCGAATCGCCTGTGTGACTACGTCTGTTTTGAGAACGTTGATGTGGAAGGTGGACTCAGCCGGGGGCCAGACGCCCGCAACCACCCAGCCGTTCCAGGTCGCTACCCAGTCCGACTGTGACGCGTCAATGGTAACCCTTGCCAGTGGCCTGTCTGTCCGGAAGGGCCTGCCCGCCCTGAGGCGGTCCTTGTGTGTCCACCACTCCAGGAACGGGTGCAACTCCAGGGGGAGTGGAATCATGTGGTCTCTGGAGGTTGTATGCGTGAGAAAATGGCACTGATGTGGTCACATGTGAAGACGACAGAGACCCAGCAGGTCAACAAAACTCGCCATCCTGCTGAGCAGCTGCTGCCATAACAGGGTTGGCAAAAGGGGGCGGCTAAAATTCGCCCCGCATCCGCGATAAGATCGGATATTCCCTCCTCCAAGGGTCGGGCACGATTGCCCGTCAGGTCGGCAGGAATTGTCGTAATCGCCCCCCACCGTTATGGACACCGGGATGCCAGATGCTAGACCATGGTTAATAACGGTAATGCATAGGTTATATGAGGTAAGGGAGTACGCACTGTGAATTGAACAAAGCCAGCCGCAAATATGAAGTATAAACATGTATAGGGATTATACGAAGTATATACGTTGTGTAGATGCTGTGTTTACGTGGTGTTTTCTGGTCTTGGAGATTACACTTCTTTATACTTGTTTTCAACATTTCTATGCCTTTTTTACTACAATCCATCCGATGATAAACTGTGAGAATCTATGATTATCAGTCAATTATCCTCAGATCAGTCAAAACCAGCATTGAGTATCTATTGTGCCAAAATTCCTAGTTAATCAGCCTCAATGCAGGTTTATTGCCGATAATCTTTCTTTTAATGAGAAACATGGATTTCCCACGATGAACTACCTTTAATCCTGTTTTGAACTATGGTGAATTTGACTGCTATACTACGGGTGTACAATTATGCTTTGTCAAGGGCAGCATATGGTAATTTGTGTTTCTGATCTGAACTAAGATAGTGAACTGCAGGTTGCTGAGGGTGGTATGTGGGTATACAAATCCTGGTGTATGGGCCAACGTACTGTGTAATGTGTAGACTGTGGAGGTATGCTGTATAAATGTGTGTTAGGTGGCTAAGTTGTTGGTAGGTGGCCATGTTGACAGGTGACATGCAGAATGTAATGTTTACTCAACTGCTACAGACACATAACAAGTGCTAGAATATACATGTTCAAAACGCTTATAAAAGTTTGTTTACATTAGGTTCCACTTTAGCATTAATGTACAAATAATGATGCCAGCCATAGATACATATATGATATATTTCACCAAACCATACATCAGAGTTCAAAATTAAGCCAGCCACACAGCTCAACAAAGTTGTTAATAACATCATATTTACCAAAGATGCCCTTCTTGAACGTCTAGACATTTTTTCGTAGGGAGGACTAAGGCTGAATTTTTCTAAAAACTGTTCTGGAAAATGCATGTCTGCAGGTAGAGATAACCGTTTGGATATATCCTGTCAAGATAATCAGAATCAAACTGAAAGAGTGAGAAAAGCATTATTAAATATTTATTTGTTGCAATAAAATTCATTTATATCCCCTACTGGGTAGTTAATAATAGTGGATCATACATGATACTTTTCACCTAAACCAAAAGTAGCCCATACTTTTAAGGGGCTGATTGAGTTGGTTCACAAAATTCCATGTATTTTGTCAAATCTGTTATAAAATATGTTGATGGTAAATGATCAAACTAAGAAATTCTAAAGATCTGACACAAAACTAAAGCAAAAGAGACAAGATAATTACAGACTGAAATCACTGAAAATCTGTGATCACACACTTTTTATCAAACAGTAGTAAGCATAGGTAACCGCTGTTCATAAAAACTACAAAAGTAGGGCGGCTAATTAGAAGTATCGGCATGCAACTGTTTTCTTCAAACATGTCATAAAATGAACAATATTAACTCAATGAGCCTCGAAATTAATACCATCAAACTGAAGTAAAGATGAATGCTGCCTGTGGATGTAAAAACAGTATGTAACATTGTACCAACTAGTACTGTAAGTATTCAAGAGGCAGGCTATCAAATACAAATGGCAGGGATGAAAGCACTGTAAGAGACAGGTTGCATTTCAAATATTTAGTACAAAAACTGCAGTCAATAGTATTAATATACAGTATGTACAGAGGGAACATCTCACCCTACTGTGTGTGTTATCAACACCATTGAACACATAGTCAATACTTCCTTGCTTCTGTACAGTGTTTCCTTCTCAGCTCTCACAAGAGGAATTACACCTTCATTAAACTATAGACTGAGTTTTCATTCCTTAGGAATGCACTACCTACAGTACCTAACCTACAAACACATCAATGGATGTGTATTTGTTAATGCAATCATAATACCTCAACAGACAAACCTTCATCAGAAATAAGCTGAGTCTACATCACATTTAGTCAAAGCAAGCTTTCATTTACAGACTTACAGTATGTACATATGTACGCATTAGACATGTACTGTATATACTGCACATTCTCTTATTCTGCCATGTTAAAAGAATTCTCCACCAACAAAAAAACTTTACATGATATAAGAATTTCTTTACCGTGCTATAAGTTAAGCATAACTATTTTACCAGATGAAGTTTCGTTAGATCTATGTGAAATTACGCTTTGAAAGTTGCGTTTCAGCACGAGCCTGAACATGTGTAACGTAGAACCGACAAAAACCGTTTTCCATTTTTTGTACTCTTCCCATTTCTGACAAGGTCTTGGATGCACAAACTCTTTCGTTCAGAGATAATGAAAACCCTATGAATGTCTATATATAGTAATATACTTTCAGTATGATACATTCCGTGAGATAGTAACCTACTAAGCACATAAAAACAAGCGGAGCTGTTATTGTGATGGACATAATATTTAATTGCTTCTTCTACTTTAAGACCCACCAAACCAAGCCAAGGTAAGCTGCGTAATTAGCTCAAAGGTATTTCCATCTTTTATTGGTCGGTACCAGCTCACTATCATTCACAGAACAACATCATTTAAGTCAACTAATCCTTAAACAATTAGGTAACTCCAAACAATGCTTTCAAAGGTAGGTCTAGATGCCACTCCCTGGTGAAACTAGGGTTTTATCAACAAATACAGATCAGAACAGCACTGTAACCCACAGCTTGAGATAACAAGAGCCCAAGGGCAATCTGGTTCCTTGCACAGATTGAGAGCATATAATGTTAATTATGAAGTAAAAGGGAGCATATTGCATTATTTTGTACGATAGCCTATATGGTCCATTTCTGACCATGAACTCTCACCTTTGTAACATAAAATCTGTAGAGAGAGAAACATATTTCATGCTTCTATAAAATGGCCCATTTCAGACATTGGACCAACACCCACATGGAACCACTTCCATAGCACTAATGTGACCAACCATCAACAGTGTTACATACAATCTGTAAGAGAAGAAGTACTTTGCATGATTTCACGACAGCCTAGGGGCACTATGGTTCCTTGTACTTGAAATATACATACTGTAAAATGATATGCCTGAGTTCATAAATATCAAAGAAGCCATTTCCATTAATGCAATGAATTGAAGATGTTGATTTCTGCAATATACAGCAATATCCCATTCATTTTAAAAACACAAACAGCTGTGCATTTCTCATTTCAAGAAGGGGCTCTGCAAATTGCAATATGGCATATCCCATCTATGCCCCTTTAAAGTCCAATAAACTGATAGCATGCCCTGGAGGAAACTACTGGGGCCTAGTTTAAACTGGTAAGAACACCAACTGACTTATTTTCTTTCATTGTTACCTGCCCACCTCACTAATTGAAAAGACACTTACATGAATGCACACATTAGCACTCACCACGAGGAGGTAAACTGATCCAGCCAAAACTTGTCTGGTGTGACCACCTACAGTAGTGCAAACAACACTGCTTCTTTTTCATTTGACCAAGAAACTGCTAACTCAAGCAGTACTTCCATGATGCACTGGAGAGGGACTGATGGTACATATGAGCATCCATAGCATAACAAGGTTTTCAGACTTTTGCCCCCAGTTCCCCCAGATGACCTTTGACCTCCTCCAAAAACAGTAGGGTACACCTTCTCAATATGGCAAACCTACATAATAAGTTTGACTTTCATCCAACTTTCCCCTATTGAGTTACAGCGTACCTAAGCAAAACAGACTTTTGCCCCCAGTTCTCCCAGATGACCTTTGACCTCCACCAAAAACGATACGGCCCACCTTCTCAATACAGAAAACCTACATACCAAGTTTGACTTTCATCGGACTTTCCCCTATTGAGTTAGAGCGATCCTAAGCAAGTGTCGCAGATGCACACACACGCCAACCTGACTGCATAGGTTCCTTCGCTGATGCAAGGAACCAAAAATCCAGGGCAACGTTCAATCTATACTTGCCAGTACTACGTCAGAACCCATTGATTTCTAGCGACAGGCTCGTACCTCGAATTTTTACTGAAATAATTCATTTTGCGAATTCTTTGAGGTATTTCCTAAAAATGAGAACGATGACCTGTCTACAATAATGTTTGCATCTTTTTAAGAGACATAAGAAGCGATGGTGGAGAATTCCTTTCAGTAGTGAAAGTAAGACTGCCATTATCTTTATTCACAGCCATTTGAATCAAACAATATAAAACAAACAGACATAGACCATCTGACCACTGGTCTAATTCCAGTTCCAAGTTTATAAGTCGCAGAATTTCCACACTGCACATCCTATGACACATAGCAACAGTGTTATAAAAAAAAAATTTGAACAACATGTGAAATTGTACAAAGATTTTCAGCACTTAATATATTTAGTATCTGCCATCAAAGACATCTCATACACTATAATATCCCTTCTCCTCCATTTTGAGGCTCTGCTCTAATATGCCCCTCTCCTCCATTATGCCCCTCTCCTCCAGTATGCCTCTTTCTTCCATTATGCCCTTCTCCTCCATTAAACCTCTCTCCTCCATTACACTGTTTCACCCCTCTCTTCCACTTCTACCACACCCATCACCCGGCCTTCCTCTGTCACATCCCTCTTCTCCAATATCCTGTACTCTTCCATTTCAACCCTCTCCTGCATTATACGCCTATCTTCTCCCTTCAACTTGAAAATGAAACGAGTACCATGTTGAACTGGGATTATTTCAAGAAACAGAGCTTTAGTGAAACTTTAAACAGTACATGAATTCAGAGATGTAAAAATAATTGCATTACTACATGTACTGTAGATCTACCACATAAAGATGAGAAGTTAAATGTATGGACTAATAATACATAAACATTGTATGGAATACTAATAATACTTGTAATAACATGGCCTACTAATAAAATATATGGACTACTAAAGCTATATCAACTAATAATAGACTGTATGAACAACTAATAAATTATATGGACTTTTAACGATCTACTGTATATGGACTAAACTGTAATGGACCTCTAGTCAACTGAAATGAGCATGCATAAATTGCTAAATACTACTAGTTGACTACTCTATTGCAAAGATGACATATGATCCCACATTAATATACACCAATTAATACTTGAACACAGAAACTAAGCCAGCCAGAATACATGACTAATGAAACATACTGTAGCATCAAAGCTGCTTTAAGTTTATGGTGAAGAGACCTAACTGAACCTACCAGGAGGTAAGATCCAAATGTTTGCCACTGTAGCTTACAAAATTTACTGACTTTTCACAATCTTAAATGTGTACTTCACATTAACTATTTGAAAGTTAAAACAATATTTGGCAAGGTATAATTGACAAGATATAAACATTAAACCCACAAGCCTAAATTAATATTCTATTTACAATTAACCTAGTACAAAAAGGCAGAATCTATAAACATTACTGTATCATGGCCATTTAGTTTCTATCACATACTAATAACATGCAATTTTAACCATGAAATTATCCCACAATATACATATAAGTAGTCTCTTTTTGCATAATTATAGACCTGAATATGGGTCACTTCTAATTCCAGCACTATTGACCCACTTAGGTACCACCTACTGTATAGTAAATCACCATTAAACTGATCTGTGAAACTTCAGCTATTTACCACTGTTCTCAGTGATGCCTATAATGTAGCCTATTCAGAGATACCCAAATAGTACAGCAAGGCATTCCAATCTGTCAGCACTTGGAGGATGTGTCACAGTTAAATTATCAGACCAATATGAATTAAGGCTGCAGACAATGTGTTACCATAGTGACAGAGTACTAAGAGATCATCTATATTTCATAATGTCAGCAGCTGAGATATTGCATGATCTCCATGCAGTAGCTGCTACACTAACTGCTGTAGTACTGTCAATAATACTTGACAAAGCAAGACTGCTCTAATTCTCACTGAATGATATAGCATCAATTTTGTTTTAGAAGTGGATTTGAAACCTTTGATGATGTTTTCAGACATTTTATCTAACACACTATGCAGCACCATGCTGCTAATCACAGTTTACTAAAATGTAAGGGAAAAAGCATTGGTTATGAATACATGACATATTGTCAACAACATTAGGCCAAAATGTCTAACATTTAGTACAGTTTTAAATGTTTCTTTTTTCTGTATTGCTGGTTATTTAACAATTTGCGCCATACTGTATTGGGTGACATAATAACCTTTGACCACCACTCAAAAACAGTGATTCTACAAAATGTTACACACAGATGTACCACATATGAAGTCAGTTCAAGCTTATTTTTGCTCAGGTATCAGATTTACAAAGTTTTATCCAATGATTCCTGACAAAACTTGAACCGCCACTAAAACATCTATAAGCTTCTTGCACTCAACTGTTAAACTTACTGTGGGATACGTTTATAGCATTATCAAATTGGCACAGACCTTTGCAAACACAATGTGCATCTCAGATTGAAAAGGTACACAATATATACCAAATTCCAAAACAATGGTTTAGGAATCAATGCCTCATATGACCTACAGTATGCATTATTGCACTGACTATGATCTAGCAACTGGTAACTAAATGTGTGTGTGTGTGACCTGGTGATACTGGTCTTGTTCTTTCTAATTCCAGACAGCATGAGCTAGGTGAGGAAGAATAAAACAAGTGAAATTGAGGTATGAAATACAATCATACAGTCAACATAAGAAAACAGGAGGTGCAAATCACACCTGGACATGAAGCTCTTAATGTAGGTTAACAAGGATAAAGTGTGGGGCTAGAGTGGGCTTATACTATAGTTGACCCAGCAGGGGTGCAGCAGGTCCTTCTCAGCGTCCCTTGGGTTTCACTATCAAAGGAAAAGCAGACAGAGAGAGGTAAACATGACTTCATAGAACATGCATATGAGAATGAGTTGCTCCTTTTCATATTTAGGAAGTCTTGAAGTGGATAGGCCACTAGGTCTTATATGAGGTGAGTACATCCCTTGTTAATTCCCAAACCATCAAGTTTTGGGAAATTTATAGCCCCTATTCCTTCACCTCAAAATGACCTGTGCATTCCTGACACAGGTAGCTGGAAGGTGGGTATACTATCTGGGGCTGCACAAAAGCCCCCTCATTGGCCAGCATTTTAGTGAGGTAAGAAGATATGAACAACAATCACCTCTTCCAGGTCACTCCTGCTATGTCCTCCAGTAGGATGTTGTAAAACCAGGCTCTAGAAGTGGCATGACTCAGTTCATCATGAGCATGCACTCTTCACTGAAGGTCAGTATGGAGCCAAATGCGATCCACAATCGACAGGGATATTGCCTCTCCATACTGGCTTGTATGGGCACATTGGCAGCAGGAAAAGTCGGTTCGAGGTTCCGATACTCTTTGTTCACTCCATGTACCATTTGAGCAATTGCACATGGCATCACTGTTTGTTTTCTGACATTGACAATGCTCTGCTCAAACTGGTGAAAACAACAGTGACTGGTTCTTTGCCAGGACCTGAGGGTTTTGAAGACACACCCAGGAGGGGTCAAAGCGCATACAGCCCACTTGTTGAGTAAGAGCATAAGGGCAGCTGCAATGAGACAAAGCACTTTGTGAATGAGCAGATTCTATGGCACATTGTGGAGCAGTTTGGAAGGTGGTCTGGCCAGAGGCTCCAGCAATGCGTTCAAGGAACATGATGGAGCAAAGCGCCAGGAGAGTGAGCACTCTGAGAGTGGGAGAGTCCTGACAGAGAGCAGGATTAGTGCCCTCCAACAGATGAGCCATCTCAAACACACAATGGATCAATGCAATAGCATAGCAACAGTTTCTGATTGTGCTAACCTGATTGCTCTCCTGTAAGAGCTGGAGCAAGAAGGTGGCTACATGCTGAATGGGCATGCAATCCATGCAATCAAAAGCACTATCTGACACCCAGGTACAGTAACAGTCCAGTCTGGAATCGTGAGTGAGAGACATGGACACCAACTCTTGCTGCAATGAGCACAACCTCCTGCAAAAAAGCCTGCTGCTTCCAGAGAGTCCCCTGACACTGCCACATAGCCAGGTATTGATGGAGTGGATCTAGGTGTTTCAGTCTGCTGGCTTGCTGAGTGAGAAGCAAACTCTGACAGCAGGACCTCAAATGGTAGATTGATGAGGAGATGCAAGAGAGGAAACCAAGGCTGGATGGGCCAACAGGAGGGGGAAGAGAAGCATGCCAAGGTCCGATTCCTGTAGCAGTGTAGGGGACCTGGCATGGTAAATGAGGAAAAAGAGCAGAAAAGCATACAGCGTTGCAGTACTGCTACAGAGTAAGTGATTGACCATGCTCCTGTTTTTTGCAATTCATACCAGGATTAATGCAGGAAATCTTTTCTTACACTGGTCACACTCACACGGATTTACTGCACTATTGCATTCTGTGGTTTTATCAGACCTGGCTGCCTTTTAATGTAGTTACTATAATAAGCTCCTTGATTGAGGAATGAATGAACTGGGTTTAACAGCAGGATAATGTCAAGTTAGTGAACAGACGTGGGAGATAGTGAAAGTTAATTTCAAACACAAAATCTCACAAAGCTAGGAAATTTCAAAAAGTATTTTGAGTATGGTTTTTCCATCTGTGCAATATCTGTGTTAATCAAAGTTAATATGACAGAGCTAAAATGTGTACTAGTTCTAAGAAATTCTCTTACACATTTCTGATGTAATCCCCACAACTTCCTGGTGTGGGTATTCATGAGTGACTATACTTACACCTTGCCTCACTAATGCATACATTTGACCCATGCTCAAATCATCCTCAAAACTAATTCTAGCACTGTGCCCTCTAAGGCCTAGCCCGCAATCGTTTGCCTTTCACTCAAGTGCCTCACACGCAGTTTCCAAAAGCTCCACTGTGCTCTTGCCTCTTGCAAAGGTAACTAGCTTGGAAACCTTAAGTATTCTTGTTTTTGTTGCCAGATTTTGTACTGTTCTAGCTAAGTTAATTCTATCATTTTACTCCCTCTCCTCTTTGAGTAATTTGCATTAGAATTTTTTCATTTGGTGCAGAGTGCTGTGGACAGTTATCCTACCACGCCGCTGCACAGTTTTTCCACTAGCCTATACTTTTGAGTTGTTATGCAATCCCCTTAACTGCATTGTGCAATCTTCCCGTTATCATTAATTTGTATTGTGTTTATATTTTACCTAAAGGTTAGCCTCCTCGTTTACTTTCGTATTCTTATATATTTAGGCGAGTAGCCTGTAATTACTAATCCCCCTAGCTCCCCTTTGTAATTTTAATTGCTGTTTTTGTGGGTGCTAGATTTTTCATTTTGAAGTAGGTGACACCCCCCATGACTTGGTATGTCCTCTCCAGCTCCTGGTCCACTTTGCTCAATTTGCAACCAGATCCAACCCGGGATGGACTGGCATTCGCACTCAGTGTGCCCCCTGTGCCGTTCATGCGCGCGGACTGACCCGTGTGAACTGTGCATGTCCTTTTCCCCGGCCCAGTGGTCTGAGATACATTCTTGGCTGCAGGGGTGGCGGTAAAGGCTTAAAGGGCAGCTGGGAGTGGTTCCAGATCCCTCTGTAGTCACAGGTCCATCAGGAGTTCAGGCTCCCGATGACTCCACGGCTTGGCCAAAAGATTAGTCTAAAGCCAAGTTGAGGGGGAGGACGGCTAGGCCAGAGGAGAAGGTGGGGTCGGTCCCGGGCAGCACAGCTTCGAGCTCCAATTCATTGTTTAAACTTTGTAATGATCTGATTGTTAAAACTTTACAAAGACGGAAGAATAAACAGCAAGAAATGAAAATTTGCAAAACTTTTGTTTTCTATCTATATTAGGCTACAGAGCAGGTAGCACTACAGAGTACAGAGTGGGGGTAATTGCACACCTTCCAACTTACCAGCACAGCAGACTACATGGTTTACAGTTAACACTAATTGTGAAGATGCTGTCCGTTTTGTGGATGGTTTGTGGCTAGCATGTTTACTAGCATCTGGTCACTGGTCTTCTGGTTAACAAGGCTTTGTTTAGCCAGCAATGAATTGCAGGATCTGGGTCAAAGTGACCCAAATCGGGCCCATCAATTGAAACTTTCATCAAGGCAGACATGAGTGTCAGACTTGAGAAGTGATCTCTATCACTTCTGTTCATTGCTGAGAATCCCCTTTCACACACTGCTGTATTCATTGGAAAGAGTAGTGCCATTTGTCCCAATTTAGGAATGTGAGGTATAAGGTAACTTTGCTCTTTCAAGATTTTACTTCACATTGAAACACATTGCCTCTCTTTGGCTGGAACACGGTAACATGTTTCTTTAATCGCCCCCATTCATGATGACTAGATCGACTAGACACAACATCGTCCGTAGGTTTGTTTTGCTCATCCCTTTCCTGCCTTGCGCCTTGCTTTGGCCTTGTTGTAGATTGTATTGTTCCGCCTGTCTGATCTGCGCTAGTGGTGGTTGTAGTACAGGTATGAACATTAGGCCTTTCAATATCACTAACAGTAACACTACTGCTCGGTGTAGAAAACATAACATCAGGCTCCTCGGAAGGTGCGGACGTCACCCTTGCAGGCTCACACGAATTTTTCCATTTCTTAAAACCAAAGTTTTTTATATTGATAATCTTTTCATATGGTGTAGGCTGCCTATTGTTGTCTTTGATGAGTATTTCTTTAAGTGTAGACCTATCGTCAGGTCAGTTTCAGCCAAGGTATCGAGAGATTTGTTGGAATAGGGTTACTTCTTGTACAATCCTGCAGTACTCCCACGAGCAGCTGTTGCACAACAGTGTACTGTAAACGTACGATACAGCACGCTGCATGCTTACCGTACGTACAGAATCCACTCAAGCAGTGCGGCGATCACATTTCAGGGTGATCGTAACACTGTCTACAACATGGTGGCCCAAGAAGCGCAGTGTCGGCTGGTGTGTGTATGTTCATTACTACTGTTGATTTATGGCATTAGTATCATGCGCACATGTTCGTTCTTTGGTGTTGTGAACTTGTGATGGGCTAACGCAGTACCAAGCTGTTATCGGCAAACATTTGATCATACTTTGAAACTCAGCATGTCGGTCATTGCTTTCAATCTTTTGGTCCGCCACTTGCGGACTGTGGGAATACATGGAAGTAATTTCAGTAAGCAGTGGTTTATTTTTAGTACACTGGCGGACTAGCGGACCGTGAATTTCCAACCCTGCGGTCAAGGACATTCCACAGAACATTCTCCCTCTGGCTTCCCAGAAGGCCGGGGGTTCCGGGAGCAGGGTTCAGGAACCACTTTCCCAGGATTCAGCTCTTCGGAGCCTCTGATCATGTCAGAACTCAAGGTGGTGGAGAGTGCCCATCTCCGAGTCTAAATCTGGAAGCCTCGGCTCCCGCCGGAACCGGGGAGGGCTCCCAGGACTCCTGCGGTAGTGGTTCGCAATCCCTGGTGGTTCGCGTTCCCAGGAACTGAGATCAAGATAGAGTTCCCCGGGCTGACCACATTTCCGATGTAATATATTTGGTTGGGATTGTCCTAAATGTTTTCACCCGGTTGGAGTATTATGATAATGGAGAACATGGTTAAACATAGGCCGATAAGCAGTAGTTCAGCCACTACATAGGGGTCACCGACTTTGTGCTCAAATAAGAAGCAAATTTCAAACATTGTAAACTGTTTCACTTTTGTTTTTCCAAGCAAACCTGATTTTTGTAAAATTACATAGCATGTTTCAGTGTCTATAGCCTACAAGCAGTAATAAATACCATTATATGTATCATTTTAAAACATGACCCATTTGGACCTTGAATCCATAAATCTTCAACACACTGATGGCACCACCACCAAGGTAGTGTTACATAACCTCGAGTTAGTACTGTAAAATCAGTAGGAGTAGTCATTGGCAGGGTTGGGATCAGCCCGAGAGCCTGTCTCAGGCCCGAATCTTGGGTTCGGTACAGGCGCAGGTACTGGAGCGGGACTGGGTTTCCCCTTGACAACTGACTTTCCTTTCGACGGAGGAAGGTGTTTCCTCATTTCCCTTCAGACGAAATAGGTCCGGACGACCCCGGCACCTACTGGGGTATCACTTCTCCATCTGGGTGCTGTGGCTCCAGCGGTAGGCACTTCTCTACCACACTGTCTATCTCTCTTACCTCCGATCGAGTGGACGGGTACGGTCGGGCTGTGGATCCGGTGTGTGTGGTTGATCCATTTGGGCTTGAAGCTTGCTTCTCTGTCCTGCTAGCCATGTTTTGAGTTCTGCCCACTGGGAAAGGGTGAAATGTATACAGATGGCACACAGGTCCTTACGAGAACAGGACCTATACTTCCAGTACTGCTGGTGCTCTCCCAGAGCCTTCCAGGTCTAATCATCGAGCAAGACAAACGTCAGAGAACTGTATAAACTTTGTACAAGTTTAAACCTTGAGACATTGTGCTAATAAAATTTTCAGACTTTTGCCCCCAGGTCCCCCGGACAAACTTTGACCTCCACCAAAGACAATATAGCATGGCCTCACAATATGGCAAACCTACACACCAAGTTTGACTTTCTTCCGACTTTCCCTTATTGGGTTAAAGCGTACCCCAGAAACTGTCGCAGACACACACACACATGCATGTACAGTACATGCCAACCTGACTGCATAAGTTCTTTGCTGATGCAAGGAACCAAAACCAGGCAGCTTCATGTAATAACTGCAGTGCACGCTGTACACCTACATACTAAATATGAACTTAGTCCAAGTTCCTGTCAGGACTAAGAAATTGTTTTTTTCCAAGTAATGGTAATTTTACATCACAAATTGTACTTAGCCAACTTAATGTTTCTTCATGATGCATGTATACAACAGGAAAATATGACAGGAATTTGTGGCTATTTTTAACACTTTTAATGATTAATACAGCCAACATTCCAAAATGTCATTTCTATGTATCACAACCTTCATCTGCAGTGTGGCTACACATTGCCTTAGTCCAAGTTCCCTTACTGAGATACAGTTATCATCAACCCAAATACAGTGACTCACAACAGCAAACAGCATATATACTGCAAGGGTTACTACAATCATTAAAATCGGGCTGCACTTCATATCGAACAGCCAGTGAACATTTTCTGCTAAAAAGCAAGGAAATCGAGAACTTTCTACGACTAGGGTCTCCCTCATGAATATTAATGAGATTGACTATACATCAACAACAATAACATTGCAGTATATTGCAATTCATTATGACATTTCATGCATGTGGACATAAAGTTAGTGTTCAACACTATGTCGAGCTATATACTACAAGCATACCAGGAACATGTCTCCATGACAACTTCATCTACTTCCTGCTTGTAAATGCTTATCCTCCCAACAAAAGTATCCCTACAAAAAGTGTAAGTACATGTACACTCAGTATGATCTGACCAGTTTTCTGCATCTACAGTATGGACAGGGCAAGCCATCACCGCAAATCAATAGGTTCCATCAAGCAACGTAAATTTGAACTCTATTGTGATGATATACGACAACTTAGCAACATTGCAACATGCTTTAAACATGATGTAATAGTTGGTAAAACTTAACTGAAATCTAACTAATGCTATGTTGTCCTTATCTGCCTATGTTTCGCTCTAAGTCTACTGTACACTCACATGACAGGCAAAAACACCTAGATAAATCAGATCTTTCATTTATCCTGCAACAGCACAGCTAACGAACATGGATTCTTGTACTAGGTAAATCAAGTACTTCATAAACTGCTACAAGGAGTTACTGCAAATCCATTTACTTATACATCCAGAATGCAAGAATGCACTGTGGTTACAATGATGCACAGTAACCGTACATGACTTACACTATACCTGACATGAGGTCTACAAATGCTCCTTCCTTAAGGAATGTTTTACTTAATCTGTCATTCTGTCAGTGCAATCTTATCTTTACATGTTTTTTCTAATTTGATGTCTAACTGCAAATAACTCATTATCAACACCAAAAACTGAGCAAAAAAATGATGGGCATCTTGTACTTTAGGCAGTGCATCTAATGAGAGTGTGTCAAGATTTTAAGTTGACCCCTGCTGACCCAAAATGACCTTTCACTTCAACAAAAAAAGCAAGCTTCTTGTAATATTACATCTACATATTATATACTTGATCAGTAGCAGTTTCCATTCTTTCAGACATAGTGTTAAAAAGTGTTTGGTAATTTGACCCATTCATCTCAAATGACCTTTGATGTGGACCAAAATAAATGTATTTCTTGCACTACTGTACATGATGTACAGTAGCACACCAAAGCATCAAATATGAGCTCAGCTCTAGTTTCTATTCTTGAGATAACGGACGCTTCTTCTATACTAGATCCTGATCAGATCCGATGAATGGTTATCAGGGGATCATCTCCCCAGGGGGTAATGAAACAAACTGATCCTGACGCATTTACACCTGGGTGGCACTCTGGTCCTCCCATGATTAGAAACTGGAAGTACAAAATTTGTTTGGAAATCGATGTGCTACACACAAGCACAGATCTGATATGAAGTAGACATAAAAAGGTTTTGATGTTTTAGTTCCTAATATTTTTGCATTGGTTTACCATGCCAGACCCAGTACCTTGCTCTGTATACAATACACACAACGTGTGTAGTGTTCATGTACATACAGTATCTAGCACACCTTTCCCGCAAAACAGCAAATCAAGTTATTCAAAGGCCATCTAGACTGCACGTATGATGGCACTTATTGCTATTTTTACTAATCCAGATTGATCAGGACCAATGTGTGCTGTTTATGAAGAAAATTGAAAGAGAAGGCTTGCGCTATGAAGACATCAGTTCATTATAGATTATATTTGTTTCAGGAGTTTCAAACATTACTTACAGTACTTTGGTATTTGAGCAAACAATCACACGGTAGAGAAGACCATGTGACAAACTTTCAATAACATGTAGACACTTATGCAGCACTAAATAAAAAATACTCTGTTTAAGAAAAATGATGACTTGAAAAACGTACTGTAATTGTTACAGTTGTATGAACACTTAACAGCCTAACATGATACCAGAAATAAGTGTATTAACATTACACCAGAAACGAGTGCACCATAAACTTACCTACAATAAGAATGTCTTTCCCAAACACACAGATTTCACATTATGAAAATTTTTTCCAAATATCACACTTTGGTAACTTTCGAAAACAAATAAGGAGATACTGATATTTTTTTCATCTAAATTGTGAAATCGAAGTACCTGTATGTGTACTATGCATGAGTAAAAACAACATAAGAAACTGTGCAATACTGAGAAAACTCACTGTAAAGTATAGAGGTCACCAGATATCTCAGGTCACCATTGATGCATTAGAGTTTACACTACAATCATTGATCTAAACGGCAAGATCAGTCCCTGGTCTCTGCCAGCACCAAAATAGGAGGATCTGATCCGGATCTGAACTGCTGTTACACTACAGACATGATCTCGACCTCAGGATTTGATCCTGAGGTTGAGATGTGAACAAGATCTAGAGTAAAAGCACCCACAGTGTTTACAAGAGTTTTGTTATTTAACTCCATTCACCTCAAACAACTTTTGACCTTCACGAAAAACACAAAGCTCCTTCCAAAGTAGACTCTGCAGAGTCTGCTTGGGCTGGAAAGTTTCTGTAAATCTTGGTTCTGCCACCTCTGAACACCCACACTGTACTGCTCTTCCGGAAGAGTGTTTACTCCCCCCACTGATAGCTGCCCTCGCGGACTCTGGACAATCGTTTTAATTATGCACACAACTTTTAACTAACACCATTGTTTTTCCCTACCGAATTCGTGATACGGTGAAAGTTAGCCTAGGTACCATTATTTTCTCTCATTGTTCGATCGCTGCTATTGGCTCATTTCATGAGACCAACGCGTAGTATTTTAATATGTATTACCCGTAACGTCAAACGTGACTATTCATTTGTACCTAATTATATCGAGTGTCCAAAGTCTTTCTGGCGGACGGCGGTCACAGGGAAACGCTATTACTAGATGAGTACATATCCTCGGTTGGGTATAAGTAGGCTGCAGCTCAAATTGTGAGGATTGTATCAAAGGAGGGGAATTCATTCACCGAGAAAGACTTTGCAAAGTCTACTTGCAAAGCAGATGTCATACACCTACCACAGGAGTTTAGTCCAACCATTCTACAGGTAGTTTGGAGTTGTAGTCCCAACAACAGCATTTGATACAACTGACAATATGTCTTTAGTCAACTGAATAATCATTTTCACATTCATGGATCTTCTCTTTCCTGGATTATATCATCTTTATATATTCATTTCTCATTTTATTGATTAATGGTCACACCTCTAAACCAAATCATGTTGCTTCTGGGGTCTGTACTAAATTTGTCAGTGTTATGCCAAACATATAACTTTAGTCCTTGTTTACTATAAGCTTTACAACCTTGTTTACAATTCTTTGAACAATAGAGCTCTGACTTACAAATACCTGAGCTCATTCATCCTTACAAACCTAGCCAAACTCTACTTTCCAACTCATCCAATACTCAGTTACGAGGTCCCACAACAAAAATGATGATAGATCTGCTTTTCCCATGCTACAACATGCCTCTGGAAAAAGTTACCTGCCAGCACGCCAGCTGTTAATTCCATTTTCTCTTTTAAATATTATTCTAAGCAGGTGAAATTACGGTCTGTAATTATTGTGCACTTATCCATATTATATGTCAGTGCCTTTTCTTACATTCCTCTTTAACTTTTATCACATGAACTGTCAGTGGTTTGAGGTGTAATGCTTTGTTATGTTTTAGTTTGGTTGTGTACTAATCTTGTCACTTTTTTACTTCTCTTTACAGTGTTTTAGTTTTTAACTTTTACTAGCTTTGTGTTTTTTTACTGAATAAAGCACTTAGCACTCTTTTAAGATTAGGCGCAACATACATGTTGAAAAAAAGAAATTAAATATATTTCCATTCTTGTGATATTGTATACCTAAACATGCACCAGAATGACTGCATACTATAAGTTAAATGAACAATTAACGTTGTGTGACAAGCTTCTAGAAAAGAGCGCCCTTCATTCAGAAGTTGCAAAGTAAAATCCTAAGTGACAATCCGTTGAAATTTTGTTTATCTTCTACCGTTTTTGAGATATGATGTTTCAAAGTTTGAGAAAAATGCAAAGTAGATGACCTGGAGTATTTCAGAGTGTCAGTAATTCATTTTGCTAAGCCAAAATATTTTGCCTCTTAATTAATTACTTGATAAGTTACATCAATTTTTGTGAATCTTAGAAAATACATGCTTCCAAAACAAAACCTGTGTGTTGGAAAACCTTGCGAACCTTCCGAACTTGGTTCACGGGAAATCGGCGACACTCGCGGGAAATCCTGCATGTCAGGACACATATTTTTTTATTAGAAAAAAAAACGGGGGGAAACCGGAAAATCTTTAGATAAAATAAATGAAGGAGAACAGGGAAAATGCTGTTAAACAAATATTTAAAATAAAGCTCTGCTGATGATCTTTATTGCTTTTGATACTCATGTAGGCAAATAGCACATGTTACCTCTATGCCTATAAACCACAATGTCCAGTATATACCCAAGGACCACGCAAGAAACCAGAAATTATTGCCAGTTTGCTTTTAGGCACACTTCAGCCACCCTACATACCCTGTGAATCCCAAGGCCTAGGGATGATTCGCGCAGAGCTCGTGCACAATTTCATCTCCGTTGGTTTTAGTGTTTTTTATTTTTTCTTAACTCAGCACAAGATTCTGTGTGCAATGAATGAGATACTGAGTGCTTTCACTATACAGTACATGCAGGAGCGGCGCAAACAGACCCACGCAGCATGGCTTGACCTTTGTAACTTCTTCACATTTACAGTCTTACACCCAGATGCAATGGTAGCGCCGAACACCTTTCTGGAAAACATAACGTTACACGCAGTAAAACAAATGACTCGATTAAACCACTTTGAAATATGGGGGGATGACTTTTTTTTTAACTTTTTTTTGCTGCAAATTTCTACTGCCTGTTAATGGTCACATGTATGAGGGATAAACAAGTTCGGTACAAATGTTGTAGCCGCAACAGGTGGCTGAATTTGAGTATTATGAATGCGATAAATGTCCATTTTGGGACAGGTGTTGACATTTTTGCAGTTAAAAAACTTTTCTTGTAAACATGCCAGGATTTTTTACGGCAAACTCACAGAGCTGTTTGTAAGAAGCACTGCTTGTAGTAGTTAACAGTGCATAGTGGTCTATGATCAAGACATTTATTCTAGGCGTATTGGATATCTATATAGCGATATATCGGGCTCATGTTTCACTCGTTTCTGGCATTTTGTAACTGACACTTCTTCACATTTAAAAAGGTACTGTATATTGCAACAACACGAATAGCCTAACGTTAAGCTTTCGTGATTGATTTTTCCAATGTTGTACCAGTATTCAGTTCTCTTTTTTGTGTTCAGATGCACAATTTTACCCCTTTGATGTCCTAGGAACCTCAATCTCCCGGGGGCTTTGCCTCCTGAACCCCCACAAGGGGTTCCACTCCTACACAAATGTCAGCGGGAAATCGGTGGATTTTCTATCATGTTCGCGGGAAATTCAGCAAGGTTTTCCAACCCTGCCCTCCGGGCACATAAAATTCTCAAACGTTCTTGAAATAAAGGATACATAAACAAAGGATTAAGATAAGATACATCACAGGAGTTCGTCTCTTGACTTCACCAAATTTGCAAACAGCCAATGTTTATTCATGATACAGCTGTTTATTCATGATACAGCTGTGAGACAATAATTATCCTGTGCACTGGTCAACCTTTGATGGATTTTGATGAAATTTGTGGCTATTTTTCATATTTTCAATGCTTAATGCACCCAATACTCCAAAATGCCATTTTCATGTCGCACGACCGTTCAAACCAACAAGTAAATTCTATAATTATGCACACTTGTTTGTCTAAGATATACAACCATTTGAAAAGTTTTGGGGCAAAACATCAACACAACTCATGAACTACACTTGTTAACAGTATTAAAGTGTGTGTTGCAAGGGCTTGGATCATCTAGACACGTTTAGTCAACACGGTAAATGATAGCAAATGTTCGATATGGTAAGTGATGCCTAACTTGTAGCGAGAATGTACACTACCATAATTCACATCATACACAACACACTTACGTTAGCTGTCGGCTACCTTTATCAGATTAATCATTATGGATACAAACATTCTTTGATTGGATCTGATTTCACACACTACGAAACACTGACAACTGAACACTGACAACGGAATAATGCCCAGCAGCTACTGCTGTATGAGTTCTGCAAAATCTATACTTCATCAACCCTGCTGAGTCTACTCAGGCTTATACAACCTTCATAGCTGTCTTTAATTGACCAAAACTTCTCTTAATTTAAGGTCAGCTCTGTCTTGAGGGCGATTAAAGGGGAGGGGAGGAGGAGAACAACAATTTCCAAATTAACAATAAATCATAGCTCAGAGACAGAGCTCTACATTTTCTATGCAATCAAGCCACTCCAGAATACAAGAACAAGTTTTCTTAATTACAACTGATACATTAGCTGAACTTCATTGTTGTTTTCAAATATTTACCATGGTGGTGGAATGTACTACAATCTGAAAATTTAACAAGTGACATATATTACAAAGTAATTATGATGTGAAAAAGAAGAAAGGTTCATTGAAATTTTATTTATTGTTCATAGTGATAGATACAAGTCCCTACACATCAGACTCTGGTGTCTAAGCGAAAAGACAGCCATCTTTATGTCCTCATCTTTAAACTTAAACATGTATAGAAAGGTATACATGGGGTGTACTGGGCCAATTTGAGACCGTTTTAGTGCGTCTTTTTACATCAATAGCTCTATGCTGTCCTTTGGTTCTGTTGCTAACTTTCAATAAATGAATGCAAGCTGTTGATAAATTGAATCCCAAGATAAGAAACCCCAGATGTTGGAATTTGTCAATAACAAAGAACCAAATGAGTAATTAGGTTTACGTTCCTTACATCCTGAGAACACCAAAGATCTCTGGATACTAATAATTTTTCATATCAAAACAAAATCAAGTGCTGTCAGCTTATTTGCATGCATGGAGCAAGATACGCAAATCATTAGTTATGCCAATGATCAGTCACAATTCATCATTTATGACATGAAACTAACAAGCAGAATACAGGCAAGAAAAGAACTTCAAATGAGTGTCAGAATAACTTCATGAGGCTCATGAAATCAATCATTAGCATGTGGAGAGAGGAAGTTCCAAACTATCATCCATAAAATCATTCACACTCACGGAAATGGCAGAGTGCTGTTCATTCTGAATAGCTGATACACTGTGCATAATTTGCATCTTACTGAATCTGTGTACAACATCTCCAAAATGGCAGAAGCATAGTCCTGACGAAAACACTGAAGAAGATTCCACTTATATTGATTTTAAAAACTTTTAGCCAAATCTTCACTGTACAGTACTTCCTCAAGTTCTGGTTACTATAGTATGTACACAAATGATAGGAGATCTAGCCATACCTGTTTCCAAGATGTTTCTATCTATCATTCTGTCTACATGACAATGCTGATTTGCAGGCACTGATAATCCCTTTGTTAAAATTTGGAATGTACAGTACTGTAGCCTGTAGGTGTTAATGTAAATGTTGCTTCAAAAGTCAACTTGCCCATTCCAAACTCACCACATTCCCTTTAACTGAATCAATGAAAGACTACCGGGTAAATTGATAGAGGCCAGCAGCTACATACAGTAGCACTATAATAATAATTATCATCAGCAGCATCACCATCATCTCAGGTACTGTACAGTGCTCATCTAGTCCATTCCTTGTTGAATTGATTGAATTCACCGAGCACATTAATCAAAGAGATTGTCAAATGAACAATACACTTCATCTGATAGTAACACTTGGAACAAAAATCTGTGAATGGGTTTCACAGCAGCAAACTCTTCTCTACTGTAGATTGTTAGAAAAAGGCTTCATGTACTTCACATCAAAGGTAATGGAGCTTAATTTACTGTCTTCAACGACATGATAACGCAATTTACAGTGAAATGTTAAAGATTAACCAAAACCAAAATATTTGCTAAAGTGGATTTCAGCAAAAAGCAAGAATGACAAAGATGGGGATGGGAGGTTGCCTAAAAGTGCATGGCGAGTATAGAGATTGCAGTGTGAAAAGTTGGCACTTGCATGAATGCAAAGCAGGTACAAGAGAAGACAAGATGGTTATGTTGTAAAAGAAACATACTTTGTAACTTCTTGAATGGACTGTTTACAGAGGCAAATTTATGTATACAGTCCATGATACTAGTTACCACAAATGGTTTACCATCTGGAAAATGGTGCCAAGATAGACTAGTCAAACTACTGTAGACAGACTACAGTCGAACAGAATAGACTACAGTCTTGCAGGATAGACTACGTACATTCAAACAGGACAGATGACAGTCACACAGGCCAGGCTACAGTCACACACTGTAGGATAGACTACAGTCAAATAGGATAGACTGTCAGTCAAACTGGATCTACATTCAAATAAACTACATGTACAGTCAGACATATGACAGACTATGGTCAAACATGATAGATGACAGTCAAAGACGATACACAATAGTCGTTGCAGTAGTTGCAAGCAGAACGCACAAATGCATCGTGGTTGCGATGATTCATGAGGATTTTTTTCTGAATCTAACGTATTTGGCACCGACACAGGGTAAAACCCTGCTGAACATTACAGGGTTGGAAAACTTGTCTGAATTTCCCGCGAACACAATAGAAAATCCACCAATTTCCCGCTGACATTTGTGTATTGGTGGAACCCCTTGTGGGGCATTCAGGGGGCAAACTCCCGGAAGATTGGCGTTCCTAGCACATCAAAGGGGTAAAATTGTGCAGCTGAGCACAAAAATATATCTGAAAACTCGTACAATATTTGAAAAATCAATCACAAAAGCTTAACATTAGGCTATTTGCCTTGTTGCAATATACGGTACCTTTTTAAATGTGAAGAAGTGTCAGTTGCAAAATGTCAGAAACGAGTAAAACTTGAGCCCGATATTACACTATATACTGTAGATATGCAATAGGCCTAGAATAAATGTCTTGATCATAGAACACTATACACTGTCAACTACTGTACTACAAGCTGTGCTACTTACTGTACAAACAGCTCTGCGAGTTTGCCGTAAAAAAATCCGGGCATGCTTCCAAGAAAAGTTTTTAACTGCAAAAATGTCAACACCTCCCCCAAAATGGACATTTATCGCATTCATAATACTCAAATTCAGCCACCTGTTGCGGCTTCGACATTTGTACCAAACTTTTTTTCCCTCATACATGTGACCATTAACAGGCAGTAGAAATTTGCAGCAAAAAAAAAAGTTAAAAAATAAAAGTTGTCCCCCTACATTTCAAAATGGTTTAATCGAGAAATTTTTTACTGCATCTAACATTATGTTTTCCAGAAAGGTGTTTGGCGCTACCATTGCATCTAAGTGTAAGACTGTAAAAGTAAAGAAGGTACAAAGGTCAAGCCATGCTGTGTGGGTCTGTTTGCGCCGCTACTGTATGTAGGCCTACTGTACACGTATGCTGAAAGCACTCAGTATCTCATTAATTGCACATCTTGTGCTGCGTTCAGAAAAAGTAAAAAACACTAAAACCAACAGAGATGAAATTGTGCACAGCTTTGCGTGAATCATCCTTGGGCACTGGGATTCATAGGGTATGTAGGGCGGCTGAATTGTGCCTAAAAGCAAACTGCCGAGAATTTCTGGTTACTTGTGTGGCCGTTGGGGATATACTGGACATCGTGCGTTATACAGTAGGCATAGAGGTAACATTTGCTATTTGCCTATGTGAGTATCGTAAGCAATAGCGATCAACAGAGCTTCTTTTAAATATTTGTATAACAGCATTTTTCTCTGTTTTCCCTCATTTATTTTGTTTCTCCGAAGATTTCCCAATTTTTTCCCCCTTTTTTAATGAAAAAAAAAGGTGTCCCGACATGCAGAATTTCCAGAGAGCGTCGTCGATTTCCCGCGAACCAGGTTCGGAAGGTTCGCAAGGTTTTCCAACCCTGGAACCCAAATGACCTTTGACTGCATGCCAACAAAACAACAGTGTCCTTGTACTCAGTGTGGTACACCTATGAAATTTTTCAAGCTTTACTTCTTCAGATATTGTGTTTACAAGGTTTTACAATTTGACCCCTGTTAATCCTAAATGACATTTAACCTCCACCAAAATCAATAGGGTTCTTGCACTCAATGTGGTACAGCTACAGTACAAAATACATATGACAAATGCCAAAGATTCCCTCATGTTTCCATGGTGTACGATGGAGTACACCTACATACCAAATATGAGATCTGTCCAAGCTCATCTTCTTGAGATATCATGTTTACAAGGTATGGTGTCACAAACATACCTACAGTACACACACAGACACAAACACACACATGTATGGTTACAATGGTTATGATTATCATGGCAACCAAAAATGAAGGGAAAGCAAGATTCACACCAGAGCCATGGAGTTCCTCCTTTGTAGCTCATCTTCCAATGAGATTCAAACTTTCATATCAACTTGCAATAAGTATGTAAACTACATATCAAGCAGTGTTTGACTTCATTTAAAACTTGCTATGCAGTAAAATGCATCTGAGAAACTTTTTGATTCCTTACCATATGAGAAGCAAAGTTTTGCAAATGGAGATTGACAAAGTCTGTGAGTAGTATTGTAATGTCAAACTTAATGGCCACTTACTTCACTAAACCTTCTTTGTAGCTTGGCAGGGGGTCTTTGCCTCCTTCGCACCGGTGTGTGACCGTGGCTTTCATCTGAAGCTCCTGATGTATGATCACTTTCTCCATCAGAATTCCTCCATCTATGATCAGTTAGAATATCTAATACCAGATAAGAAAAGTGAACAATTAAAAATTATTTTGTTAAAGTGTTTACACAAAGTTATGTACATGAAATTTCCCCTAGTGCACAGTACTGAATGTAAGTAACACCACAATATCAGGATGATCCACAGACAGCAGTTACCACTTTGAAACCAAACCAGTGAACTATAGTAGGTTGGAGGGTATCCCAATACTCGTGATGTTACCTGTTTTTGGAGTACCCAAATTGAAATTGTGCATTCTTAGTGTATGCAGTATGTTCCCAAATCTGCCTGATACCAGCTTCATTTATCGGCACTGGTACCATTTCCAAAACACAAACACTTAGTATTCTTGACGTGTACTGCTAATTCTCACATTTCTTCTCAAAATTGTCTAGAAAATATAATGCTGCCAACAAGTAGTAGGATATCCTGAAAGACATTGATCACTGTTTTGTTGTAGGATAACACAAATAACATCAGCTGAAAAATCTTGATCTTGATTACTAGCTACGAAACTTCAAGACTCAATGAAAACAGCATTGACCTGCAGGATATGCTTCAGGCTTCAGGCTTCAGGCTTACTAAAAATCCAAAACACTTGTTTCTGGCAATGTGACACGAGTCCCGATGATTATTAGTACCTTTCCACAATGTTTTGTGGAAGTCAAAGGAGGCTACCGTTGGGCTCTAACTGTTTTGCTGAACCTACACTGCTATTGCTTGCAATACATACAGGTATCTCTTCTTAACAGAGAGATAACTTGGCTTTGACAGTTAGTAGCCTACATAGTTCCATCGCTTATTGTTGTTATGCATGGTGTTTGCAGAACAAGAATGTACAGTAGTAGGCCTATGCATACACTTTAGAAATGCACGCAGGACTGTACCGGTACTAGTACCGATACCGGTGCTGAAGCCGGTAGCAGTACCGGTACAAGTTCTCATTGGTACTGCCCAACCCTAAATAAAAACATACTAACTGGCACTGATGTCAGTTCATAGTACATAGATATTACTGTGCTAGAAGTTTTGTAGAATGACAGTTTAACATCAGCAGTTCATTTTCTAAATCCAGTTCACCGCCCATGACATTGTACCAACAAATGCACAATTACACACATCTATCGGGAAATGGTCTGATCAATTTATTCTGAGTCTTCAAACGACTTGTTGCTACCAATCAAATATCAAGGGTAAATCTAATTCCCAAACTGGCAACCTTGAAATAATGGGCTGCACAACAGACACTTGCATATAATTTGTGTTTATAGCATACATCACAAGTTTCCTCATGGACATGTTACCCGAAAAGTGAAGCCTGCCCGAAACAGCAGTTGGTTTCCATTCCTTGTTACAGTACAATTAATACTATTCCCTGGAAATACTACTGATGTCAATATTCTGCAGGAAAGCTTTCATGCAGAACCAGTCTCATCAAATTTGATACCCACAAATGTGTAATTACGCTATTGCTGTATGAGCACAAAGATAGAGCCATATCCTCCTCCTGAGCCTCACTTCGACATATATTGAAGCTCCAACCTGCCCTTAAATGTGTTTTTAATTGATTGGGAACTGTTTTGAAGGGTCTTTACTGAGAGCTCCATACTGCATACAGTACTTGTACATAAAAAATTATTGCAGCATTGTCTGATCTAAGCAGCATTCATTGGCAGTGATTGCTCCAGTGTTGAATACTGAATATATTCACTAGTAAAAAATTAAGTACTCTCTAGTACTGACTTGAAATAAATTACAGAACTTCACCAATATCTCTACTTTTGTATTCAGTGTTGTATAAGTTGTACCATTATATGCAGTAATGAAGCACCTTACCATGAGCTAGAGTTTTATAAAACTGAACTTAATTGATGATTAGAGCAAGATACTCTCATCTCTATTCCAACTCGTAACTCTGACTTGTAATCACAACCACATTGATCCCAAAACAATAACAATACAGATTCGTACTTAATACATATCCTATATTTCACTGATCTATAAGATTCTTTCTATATCAGCCAGAGACAATTATTTTCACATGCATGATGTCCCCCATATTCCAGATCATAACTTTGTGAACGCGATTGTAACACCAATCAGCTTCAACAACCAAACTTACAGGACATTATGCTAATTCTTCACCAAAGTGCTCAAACAGAAATTAGTTTATGCTCTAATAAGTAAGTTCTCACAATTTGGTTGTACTGTAGGCTTCTTGGAGTGGATATATCCAGAATGCAGAAATAATTTTGAATCTGTGTCGAAGTGACTTCTACTTTGTTTTTTTTTTAGGGACAGACTGCAATAAACAAAGTGCTTTCAGTCCACCATTAATATTTGGCACAGTGAACAAACGGCTGTAAACTACAGTACAGTATGTGTGCAAATCAATGCAGTGCAATCTACGCATCTACTTAATGCTTCAAATCTCAAGAAAACCAAGAAATGTTGTTTAAATATACTGTACACTTGTGTCTCATGAAAGAACAGTTCATGTCCACTTAAATTATTTATAACAACATCCGTCCGTCGTGAGACCTGTGTATCACAAATAGCCTTAAGCTTGGTGGTTGGGTAATTTATCGTCATACAATAGCTGGTAAACTGCAGCTTTAAAGGTTACAGTATTTACAGAAATACTTCAATGATAAGTTTGTCACTCAATCCTAGTGTCCTTAAGAATATGTGCATTTAAGGTTTAAGTGAACTGTAAAGAAATAATAAATAAAGTAGATTTATATCTAGCACCATAGCAGAAAAAATGCACATGTTGAAGATTGCAATTTGTGCACATATAAGCACTGGTTTTATTCTCCTCATGTTTTTTACGGTAGTAAAAAAGTCATTGCCCATGGGAAATGCGTGGTTGTTTTTTATGTGCATTTCACAAATGTTTGTGATAATATTGGAAAAGTGAACCATTGTGATAATGTAATTAGGACAGAACTTAATGACTGACCCAATTAATTCTAGACATCACAGCAACTTATACGTTTCTTGGACATGTACCATACACATGATTAACTGTTGTCACTGTGGTGGGGGGTGCAGCCTACAACCTATCCATTCCTGTATCATGGTTTTTATCTGGTTTGTAAAGTTTCATATCTATTGCAAAATTAATAACGACACTTCAAATAGTCCATCAGACTTATCATTATACATTAAAAACAGTTTTTCCACAAACATTCCAAAATTTGAAAAATCTGTAAACTTCCATGCAAGTGTTACAGTTAATGTTGTTACTTCATAGTATTCAGGGCATGTGTAATTCCTTGATGTTGTACTTACCTTCTTTGGTCTCATTTCCTTCTATATTCATATTTTCTGTTAATTCTGAAAGTGAATCCTCTATTACTGAGTTACTCCTGAATGATTGCGACAGTCTTCTCTTTAGTCTCTTCATCTTTTCTCTTTTCTTTCTTTTTTTTTTCTGATCTGGCAGTCTCTGGTCTCTACAATTTGGTAATTACACAAATTAATGGTGGTGAACAGTCAACCAATATGTCTCAAATGAATCTTCCATGCTCCATGAAAAGTATCTTGCTCCCAGATATCAAACAGCAACACAAATCAAGCCTGAACATAGTAACACCAACACAGCTCAACAAAACCAACACTGGGTAATACAGAACCTGAAAAAAAAAAAAAAAAAACCAGTAAAATACATGTAATACAAGTCACTGATCTAGTTTATAACATTAGCCTTGAATTACTGAATACAAATGTGAATCAAGTAAAATACAGAATAACGACAGTGATGAAATATATATCACAGGGGGGAAAAAACACATAACAATACCACTCCTAACTAATGTGGTGGCAATTCTATTGTCAATGCCATGAAGGGCAAAGGTTGACTGCTACTGGTGTCTGACTCACAGAAAAGTCACCAACGTTGTTTACTTACAGTTTCACATCACCTACCAGTACAAACATGAAACAGCAGGAGTGGAGGGTTAGTTAAGTGGTTAGGGTGTCCCTCTTGCAATCTTTAGGTCTCAGGATCAATCCCAACATAGCCCCTACAAAATTTTCTGGGGACTCAATTTAACTTAACAAATTTAACAGTTCAACAAAACTGTTTACAGTGGGGCTGAGGGGGTTATTTGGGTTTCTGTTGTCCAATTTAGGTCTAGTCCACATCAAGTTGCTTGGTACAGGTGGTGGACTACTGAGCTGCTCAAGATCTCCAACCTTACCAACTTTTGGTTGGGGACATTAATGGCAGTCCCAGGAGCAGGTTTGGGTGTGCATTGCGATTGTCTGGTTTTATACCTGCCTCGGAAACATTGTTCAAAAAGAGTAGGCAAATCTCACTTGCGTTCATCTATGATTAACATGGTATAGGGTCTAGATGAGCCCACATGGGCTTCATGATAATCAAACTTTCAAATTCAAACAACTCTATACATGTATGACTCACGATTTCCTGACTGTTCAAATGAATGCCATCTGAATTGCCATAATTCCAGATTAAACAATTCACCCTAACACTATGAACATTTATATACACTTTATATTCTCCACTCCTCAGTTGGTGGTTACAATTCTTCAAATAAAGATGGCAGTGTTATTAACTGTTCAGCAATACCCAAACTCAGGCTTCCTCAATTAAATTTGCTGAAGTGTCACATGGCTAAACGTTTTTGATGTAATGAGCCCCTTATCTCTGTTCTGGGAGAGGGGTGTAAGGGCATGCCTTTTGAAAATTCTTGTGTTTTTGAAGGGACTTAGATGAAAAATGATGCAAAGATTGTGAAATTAGCCTGTGGGAAGTAACAGATTTACCTATTTTGAGACAATACTTTTGGTCAGCATGGTTAACAAAATGTCAAAGGACTTTGTGATTCCTTGCCAATATTCATGAAGAACACAAAACAAGATGTAAATACCACTTTCGAAATTCAAACACGTTATCCTTCTAGAGATCGCATGCCTACTATACTATATGCTCTTTTGACCATTGTGTGTACTAAGCAGTGGTATTATGTCTTCACAATCAAACCAATCATAAAAATCACGAAAATTTTGTTGTGTCAATCTGTATACTCTTATTCATTTCATACATTTTTAGCTTTTAGGTAAGTGTTAGGTTCTTCCAAACCTTGTAAACAGTCTTATTTATAGTGCATGCTAATATTTAAGATGCACGCCAAAACATAACACACCTTTTAGAGCCTTCAAGCTAAAATACCATATTGTTACAAAGAGCGCCATCCATTGAAACAGTAGTTGTGCAATATGACTAGGTTATGTAGAGTCATGCAAAACAATAAGTTTGTGCGTCAAAATTACTTGCAAAATAGTGTAAATTGGAAGCAATATAAAAGCTCCTGAAAAACATAACACAGCCAAGCTTCCAGGGGTTTGACACCATGGCGATTGCAGATCAATTTGCCATCACACAGATGGCTTTGGTATCAGTGTAGAGGATATTCAATGTCCACCTGGTCTGGCCCCCCAAAAAATGGAAACTGGAAAGAAGCCGGATAATAGTATGAAAGTGTTTGCAAGCTACAGTAGTCTACAGATGTAGTCAGAGAAAATTATTCGAGTACAAGTAGTTGGCAACATAGGGAAGTTTTGTATGGCAAGCCAGCCAGGCTTCACCTAGTGATTCCTAAAGGAGATTTTACCCTGTACCTCATCAAGGATCATAAGGTGAGACCCTCCACATCATCCACTAAAAAACTTGTGCTTCATGTTTGATGGCAAAGGGAAATTCTTTGCAACATTTTCTTTTATCTCCACTTGCTCATCCCACCTCTCCCTTGTAAAATGCTATGCTATCTCTGCTCTCAGCTCTTAAATGCTCTCACTGCTCTCAAGGCCCTCTTGAATGCTCCCAATGCTATTATGCCCCTCCCCCACTGCTCTCAGCTCTTATGCCCCCACTGCTCTCAGCTCTTACTGCTGTCAGCTCTTATGCCCGCCACTCTTGTCAGCCAAGGTTACACACCATAATTAATTGTATGTTACAATGTATAGAATAAAACAGTAATTGTTCGCTACCCATAGTACGGTAGTACAGGTTGGGGGTTGCTTACAAAATTGCAAACCTGAAATTACCTTATAATACTGTAAGTCCTATGGGTAGAGAACAGCACAAAACATGATAGATTTAAAATGACAAACAAAATACTTGAACAGAAGCATAGGGTTGACAACTTCAAGTTCAGTACAGCTTTCGTGGTAATTTTTAGGTACTGTAGTAGTACAGTATGCCTGTAGGCATCTAAACAATGTCCCTGGCACAATTACACAGACAGCAGAGCAGACCCAAGCATTCCTGAGCATGAACCTGCTGAGTATAATACAGAATCACCTTCATAGCAGCAGCAGGGCTGGCGAACACTTACTGATTAGATTCATCAATAGTAAACTATACTTGCAGTTGTAACAAATTCATTAAGGTAGGTTTGTGTGTACTACATTGCATGACCTCTCATTTAATTCTACTCTCACAAAATACTAAACTTCATAGTAGGGGAGAAGAAAGTTATAGACACTGTGCTATTTCTATACCTGTAATATGTAACATTAACTGTCTTTGTTTTATCGCAACAATAGTTCTTGTATCTTTGAGTGTAGCAGTGTCCTAAATAGCACTGGTCAATTTCAAGTCAATTGGATTGTACATTTTCCGAGATGGGGGTAATTACCTTGTCAAGGATGGACATTTTTTTAATACTGGGCTACTGTATACGGGGCTGAAAAAATCTCCCTACCCTTTGCACCTGGGTTGAACTCCACCAAAACAAATTGAAATTCTTCTCACCATAATGCATAAATATTCAAAGTTTCCACTTTGCCCAAGCTTTCTAACTCCAAATATTGTGTTCAAAAGCTTTTCAGAGTTCTTTCCCCTTCCCCTTGGCCCCCAGATGACCTGTGATCTCCATCAAAAACAACCTGGGCACACTTCAGTATGGCAAACCTACACACCAAGTTTGATTTCATCCAACTTTCCCCTATTGAGCTACAGCGTACCCAAACAAGTGTCACAGACACACACTTACAAATACACACCCATGCATGCCAAACTGACTGTGAAGGAAGTAAAAAAATGAAATAGTAACATGTACATGACCATTGGCCTGAACTTTAACACTCAATCCAATTTTAAAAACAAAGAAGTTTGGCATGTTGCATCCTGCACAATGCATGTATGTACAGTACAGTAGTTTAAAATTTTATAAATTATGCTTCAATAACTGCATTCTATTTCCTTCAGATTGGAATTTTATGAAGTACTGCAAAACATTACTTCAGATTTCACAGTAAATATACATAAGAATATATATGCTGGGTACCACAATACATTACAATGATATCTTCAGCACGCACAAGTATCGAATAGTTCTGTCACTACAACAGACTGTCAGGTTGACCAAATATATTGTTCACAGAAAACTTTCAGATAATATTTTGATGCAATTTTAAGTATCCTGCTTCGAGTGACTTACATATTGTCTGTCAGCTGATCAGTAAAAAATTGCAAACATAAACCCAGTTCCCATGAACACAGTCTTGCTATTTAGTCAATGTATCCACTTACTTCACATATTTCCATGTGAGAACACAAAATGCCAAGGCTTGATTAAGCCCCTTTTCCATGATGGGGTCAGGATGATTCCACCTGGACTAAGTGGGGTGCACTGTGTAATTTTTTCAGAGGGATTGAAACTACAGTTAATTTTTGTTAGTTTTGGGTAATGTGTAACATGCAGTGAGAAACAATATATTTTATGGCATTTTGTTCTATTTCCCTTTAATTTCCAGACAGATTAACCCACGTACAGCAGAGGTTACTTAGACACTTAGATGCACTGGCACTCCAACCACATTTAAAATTAAAGTACACAGAAAATTTCAAAGTTGTACTGTAGAGTACTTCTTTGAGATTGTTCTCTAATCATCTACCTGTGTCAAATGAGCACAAGCTCTGCGAGCACAACATGAGAGCCACAGGCCTCTGCATTCTAACATATGGTACTTAGGTCAAAACAAATCTCTAACAAATAAAAATCAGTCAATCCATACTGTAATCAGTAAAATCTAAGCTCTGCTTTGAAAACCACACCCATCAGTACTGGCTGAAAACAATTTCTTTGACTGACAGCTTGCCATGTGACAACGAAAATGACCAGTAACATTGCTGCATATGGAGAGAGACCATGTGATGCCTTCATGAGAAGTCCCCTATTTGATGTCCAGAGTTAAGTCGTTCTCACATGTTTCTAGATATCCAAGCTTACTTGAAGAAGCGCTCTGTTGCTTGTGTGAACTATGTGAAGCAAGACCATGTTCAAGGGAACACAGTATTATGGTGCACTGTGTAAACAAAAGCTACACTGAAGGTAAAAGAGAGTACATTGAAGTAATTCAAGTAAATGACATTTGCATGCTCAATATGAAATAGGTCAACTAGAGCTGCAAATGGTATTTATAATAAGTTTCCATTCATATCTCTAGGAATATATTAAATCTGTATTCAGAGCTGAATTTTAAAAGAAAAAGTGGAAGTTTCTGAAACAGGTCTTTCTCGATTGGCTTGCAGTCAGATCGATACACTCTGTGACAGTAAAACATACTGCACATGTACTATGTATCAACCACTTGCAGACCAAATCAATGACAAGCTGTGTCAGCAAATATTGATTACTTTAGCGGTTTCTACACAGAAGAGTAAATCAATGATGGTTACCACTAAACACAGTACTGGTCACAGACGTCCAACAGCTTAGTGAAACAATAATAACAAAGCTGAAAATATAACATAATTACATTCACTAACCCCTTTCTGGAACAAATGGCTGACTACAGATTAAACAACACTATAGAGAGATACAGTAGACCAAGATTAAACCTTTTGTATTATTTTACAGTCAGGGATACAGATAAAAAAAACTATTTTAGTAAACATGCATACAGTACAATAGACCTGAAGACAGTTCATTACTCTTGAGCAAAGTCTGTAACCTACAGTACTACTTAAGTGCAAAAGGTCAGGAAACCAAACGAGTCAGGAGAACTGTTGTAAAGCTGTGCATACATTACAATAGACCTGAAGATAGTTTACTATTAATTAGCAATTTAACCTACTGTACTGCTGAAGAAAAGGTACGGTACAGTACTGTACTGTACAGGCTGAGACAATTGAAGCTCTGTATACAAGACCTGCAAAAGACCTACTACTGAAGTTCAGGTATACTAAGAAAGGTTAAAAGAATGTTCTTAAAGGCCGTAACTCATCACCCTCAGCTATATTTTTACTTTCCGGAAAGCAAATTTCTCAACTGATTCTGAGTTACAGTACTCTTTGATTGACAGCAAATTCGGAAGATGCAGAGTAGCTCATATTACACAGGGTACAGAGGGATCCATTGTTTTGATTTCACACGTAGAGGAATTTAAGACAGGCTGAGGGAGGGACTAGATATTGGTGGTTGGGAGAACTGAAACTGTCTGGGGTGATGAGTTTTTGTCTTTAAGCTGAAAATACTGCAACTTCCTGAATAGCTAGAACCTTCTTGATTTATTTATCTGATTTACTTATCCCCAATCCAACTTGCTGAGGACTGAATTTCTTGCCCCAAAATTTATAGTAATGATATTCTTTTCGTAATCATTATTACTGTATGCAATGACTATTGGGGCAAAATGAGGAGTGCGATCGCCGCTCTCTTTTGTGATCTTGTTATGAACCAACAGATCAATGAGCACATACTCAATAGTGTAACACTTTCCTGTCATTTTTGCCATTCCTCTTTTCAAGAGTCAAGGAAGAAGTGATATGACAGTAATAAACATTTTACTCAGATACATCGTATTTAGTTCATGTGTTTTGGGCACAGTGAGGTAGGGTCTCACAGAATTTTTTTTTTTTGGTTTTATAATATGCAACTCTTGCACACATACACTAATAAACTCACAATTGATGCCTACACACATGCACACACGCACACACACACACAAACCTACAGTACCTATATCCGCCTCCCTGCCTGTCCACCTGCCTTCCTATGGGCCTGCCTGTGTACCTACCTATACCTACATACCCACATGCACGTTAGACCTCTAAGAACTTCACAACATTAGGGAACACAGCCAAATGATTTAGTTAGCAATATGCTGTCAGGCAATCCAGTGCCCATTGATAACCTTCTGAATATTCTTCACAGCCCAGTGATAGAAGCCTGTGTTGCTACACAAGTTAAAAGAGGCAGAGTATGGTAGGCGTAGGGCTGACATTTGGAATACTAACCTTTCCTACTGCACATACAGAAAAAAAATGAAAGGACTTCTTGAATAGAAACGTACTTGCATGGATGCCGTTGACCAAACTAGTTTTACTTTATGGGTTTGCCTTGATTGATATCTCTAAGAATGTACGGCCACCAATTTTCATGTAAAAAAGAGAGAGTTTCTTTTTCAGCAATTCCAAATTTGGTGAAAATCTTTGCTAGCAATTCGTCAAATCCATGACTTACTGTTTTGCACTGAATAATGTGTAAGCATAGCGAGGCCTAACCATACTATATATCTAATCATCCGCCTAACGTTAGGTCTAAGGTCGACACGTATATATTTAAAAAACCAAAGCAGCTTAGCTTACGAATGCAACAGCAAACTTTTTGAACTTTGTGTACTTACAATGCGAGTCACGGAAACCACCTAGTGCAGGTGGTGAAGCCTACAGTAGGTACAATGATTGTCTCAAATTGAGGCAAGCACACACTGTTGTGGAATTTATTTTATTCCCTTAGGTAAGAGTTTATGAATGTTTGCCTATTACTAAGCTGGTTACGGGGCATATGCCGCCTCTTGCATATTGCTAATTTTGTAGCCCAAAGTATTGACCGATCACAGGTCTCGCTTGCTATTTTGATTACTGAATGAATACAAATAACACAAAACTTTCGTAGACCTAGGCTAGTAATTGTGTAACTTGTCCCAGGTTGGCATTTGGGAGTGAATTTTCAACAATTTGCAATTGGATTGTAGGCTGCCAGATACTTCTAGCATTGAGATACATGTTTTACTTTCCATTTTGGTGTCTCAATTGCAATCTTCTTACAGCATTTTGTCGGATTTTTTATCTTCCATGATTTTCCATGAAAAAGAGTAAATTCCACAAGTCTGTGACAATTCCCATGATCACAGAAAATGCGTGTCCCTAAGTATGTGTCCAGAACTTAGAAGTGAACAATCAGAATATCGCATATCATCTGCAATGCGTATCATCCCTGCCTTGTACAGTAATAATCTCACTTTCAATTACAAACTTAAATCAATATCAGTGATCAGTTTGATCCATGCTGGGTTATTTCTGAAGGATAACATTGCCAACCAAAGTAGTTTCTCTCTCGTTTCATAAATATCAGAAGACAGACTCAAGCACCGTATACTTTCATGGAGGATGGAGAGAAGCTGAAGAAAAATTGGACTTCTAAAAATATGGAGTCTGAGTGAATGAATGGTGTTGGTATTACATGAACATTGTTTAGCTAGACAAGTTCAGAACTTACATCAACTCACGACAATTTATCAGTATTTTAGAGACTGATTATTATGATGTTTACAGTGTTATCTTACTTGCAGTGCAGTTTACTAAGTTAAAAACTTTGTATTCTCAAACCTTAAGCATTTGATATGACTTTCTTTTCACTGTAGGACATGTCATCCGAAACTGTACACATCATACAGTACAGTGTAAGTTGCCTCCGCCCATAGCGCTTCTACAAATTCTTCACCACTTTACAATGTCATCATAAGTTCTAAACATTTCTACATTCAACAGCACCAGAGGCCATAAGATGAAGAACCATCCTATTACTGTACTCTTGTTCTCCACACTTAAGGCTCTGGTTACCTCTACCACAATGACAAACAAGGAAGATCACCACTCACTCTGATCTGTAATGGCTACTACAATGACACATAAACAATACTTGAACCATCATAATTCCACTGAAAATAATATCATGTAATACTGCACACAGAGAAAATATGAAGTTTTAATTACCTCAGGCTAGCTCTTGTGACTATTCATTCTATTTATAACTACAGGGTAGTTCATTATATTTATACACACCATTTCAATGGAGTTTGAAAGTGACTGCCAAGCCTAGACTGGTTCTGAGCTCTGTTATGAGAAGTGTCAATCATACTGTATAACGTGAACGAAGCTGCAAATGCGCTGCAGTCAATTTTAGTTTGGATTTTATTAATAGAAACACTAATGGACTTTAAGTAGAATGCTACTTCAACTGGCAATAAAAAGTGTGAACAATGACACACAATACAGTACCCAACGCACAGAACATGCAATTACTCTAGCAGAGGATACATCGTTGTATTCAAAATGTTGTGGTCTAATATTAAAAATTGCACACATAAGTTCAAACTATTCCACTAGCTTCAGAATACTGTCTCCAAATACATAGCAAGAGGTGAAATGTTTTGATTGTTCTCCAATACCTCTACTGTTTTTTAAATTGGTTTTTCTTTTCCTCATTCAATATTGTGGGGTACAAACAACACTGATACAATAAAGTACAGGGCAAATCACAATTTTGTGAAATTTTGTGTTTAAGTTTGAAGATACCAACCTGACCACAACAAGATTAGGAAGTAAGCACAATAAACACAGCAGGTCACTATGTAAGTATGATGTCATTGTGCTCAGTCCTGTATGTGTAAAGGCTTTTCGCACGTGTAAAAAATGCATTGTCATAAATTTTCACATGGGAAATAACTTCTATTTATGTTCTCTCACTGAGCATATAATTTAAAGCAAAATCAGTTACAGTTATATATGTTCAAATCACACTGCTAATGCACTAAAAGAAGAATGTGTGCATGAAGCCAAGATCAGAAATTAAATATTTCGATTTAAAGATGTGACCTACACTAGTACTAGTCAAGCTGCTCACAGTAATTTATTTAAACACCAGCAATGGGAATTGGGCTGAAACAAACAGTACATTGACATTACACATAAACTTAATGTATGAGATATGTTCATCCTCCCATCATTAAAGTTTTACTTTTTCTGCTTGTTTTCTGGGCCAATGATTCACAACACAATTCGATGCACTTATCTCTACAGTAAACAACAGACTAATGAGTGCTTTAGGCACACAGTACTTCACACGTTACAGTATGTTTTGTACCAATAACTGATTAGATACTGTATGTACTGCCTAATAAAACTATAAATGCACTAATGCCCAGGACGTCACCTCGTACTGAAACGGATTAGGTATGCATAGGAGAGCTGAATGCAGTCATATGTGACAAGAAGAAAAGTGAAGTGAAGTGAACCAAGATGCCCAGACAGCATAAATCTCTCTTAAAATATTCATGAGTTATGCAATGTCCAGTTTCTTCTACCAATCTCACCTTCTGTGAAGTCTGAATCTTCATTCATGTCACTGGTTGTGATTTGTTTTCTTGGTTTGCATTACTCAAGTTAACTTAGGCTATGCGTAACACTAATAGGCATAGAAACCACCAATTTATTTAGGTGCCTCACGTACAGAATCACTAATTTACTACTAACTTACAGTACCACTGCTAACTTAGGCCTAGCCTACACTGTAGCTATGAGTATGAGAAAATCTAGTTGGAACCAGTTGGGACACTATAACATTGCTTCACATCTTTGCATGTTTAACTGTGGCAAGTTGTACAGGCACCAACGTGCCGTAAAGTGCTTTGTGTACATGCTGTGTTTGACAGGATCACTGGGAATGTCTTCTGGCTCAAAAATTCCCTTGCTGGTTTGAAACTTCAGTCTGACATATGTGGGGCTGGACTCGTAAAACAAAGTTATCAGACATGTGTACTAACTGACAACTGATATAACAAAACTTTGGTCTGCTACTTGTGGTCCTGGGAAGGCTGGGATCCTGATTTACTATTTACAATTTATTGCTTGGCTCAAAAAACAAAGTTCATGCCACCAGGACTTGCAACCCTGAGAAAAGATGCTAATACAGTAATGCATACATCGCTATGTGCACGTTGCATGAGAGCTTTCTTTTAGTGTATTCTTATGTAGAATTGCCAAGATGTAGGCTTAGACTGCATCTTAAACAACAATAACTATGTTTGTTTAATAACCATTCCCAGGTGGGATTTGTAACACACTTGTGGTATAATTTACGACTCAAATCAGGTACAGTAAAGAGTCAAGCAGTTCATTTCTTCCAACATCAAGTTGATTGCGCAGAGGAACAACAAGAGATACAGTATTTTGTAGCATAACTTGCAAACGCAGTAAAAGCTCAATCCAAGCTGGGCGTTCAGTTCTCAATAACGGCATCTTACACAAGCTATGTCAATTTCAGCCTAGATTTGACATTTTGTTTCTGTTTTTCTGTTCCAATCTGCACCAATGTTTATTGCCGTAGAATATGAGTACAGTATTTTTAATGTTAATCTACATTGCCATCTTTCACCATCAAGCTGGAGAATGAATGAACAATATAGAATTAGTGAATTACTATAAGTCTTTCTGTCTTTTGTTACTAGGTTGTCCAGGATCAATAGCCTACCAAAGTGCACTGACTAAGCCAAGGCTATTCACACATAGCCCTGCTAGTATCAGTGCTTCCCAACGACATTCTTTTCACTCTTATCAATGCAGTGATTAAATTAATGTCTGCATAGAAGAATGTCAATCAGACTTAAATGTAGGGTGTTATAGGTGAGATGGGAGACCCATTGAGTAAGGTAACAAACTTAAAATCCTTGTTTAACTTTTGAAACACTAAGCCTACTGCTGACATTCCATTTTGAATCTTAGGTTTCATACAGTAAACGACAAGTCGCCGAACTCGTACTGTCGTAGCTAGTGCTAGTATCCCTATGATTGCTGGTAGCAGTACTAGTGGTTACACAGTAGGCATTGTTAAGTGGTGTGTCTTCCTTCACGCACTAACGTTAAAGACAAAGCTAAGGTACAGTGTCGGAAGGCCTGAATGCATGTGTCAGCTGTGTTTTTTGTTGGAGTAGATGACTAGCCTGGGCAGTGATACTAAGGTTTTCATATTTTCTCACTTTTTTCTTTCTTTTTTTTTGCTTTTTATGAAGTAGTTGGGAATGGATGGCAGACAGCTATTTGGTTAAGTGCAGGCACAGCTAGCGCTACAGTACCGTACATAAGTGCATCAACTCCTACCTCCTACTGTTTTCAACATGTTGGCAGACTGAGCAGTGATACTAGGATTTTCATATTTTTACTTCTTTTTTTCTTTTTTATGAAGTACTGTATATGGTTGGGAATGGATAGCTGTTTCAATTAGAGTAGGCGCAGCTAGCACAACATTACGTACGTGCACCAGCTCATACGTCACAGCATTTTCAATATACAGGCAGATGCAAGAAGTTTTGGTGTGATGCCAACTTTTCAGGGCAATTGCATCCCAGTACACGAGTGTTCATGATAAAAAAACAAAGTCTGTGGGTTCCATCAATTACAAAGATAATAGTAAGAGTAAGAAATTTCTACAATAGTTGCATCTATATCAGATTCTTCTAGTCACTCCCTTCTCAGCCAATTTCATGAAAATGTTTAAGCCCACCCCCCAAAAAAAATATGCATTTTATCCCAACCAAAAAGTTCTGGCAGTGATAATATTTCCAATTCTAAAGGTGATGCTAACCATGGCATTGAGGTCTTAGAATATTTTAATTTTGTCTTTCTGTTGCTGTAAAACATTTTAGACATCATTAATTATTATTTGGAAGATGTCAGTACGTGGGATAGTGTAATGTCCTATGAAAATTCATGTAAACAAATGTAGGCCTGTACAACAGTAATACAGTGCACTGCAGTTCAAACACATGTTTGAATAATTTGAATTACAAAGTTTCACAGTCTGCAATACTTTAACTCTGATCTAGAAGTAATAAGTGGTTCTGATAACATTTCATGTTTGCGAAGATGCACATTAAGTCAACTGACCAAGCACCAAAGTCATACCCAACTACAGATAGATCGTACCTCTGTAAATGCAGCCCTAAGTGAAGATATGTCCTTCATAAGTCAAGCCTTTCAGTTGGACAAAAAATAACTGAAAATTTTCTCCAGACAACAATTTAAGCTAACACTTCCCACATTACAATATAGCCTACAGTAGCTTGTACAGTAAAGTGAACGGACAGTGAACTTTGAACTAGGGAAATTCACGGAATTTACCAATTTTAGAGAACCTTTCCAAACTAAGATATTTTGGCAGAAAAAAAGTAAAATTAATGAAATGTATATGGTTTACAGTTTAAAGGTTCCTGCATAAACATAAAGTCGATATATCAATGAAACTATTGTAACACTTTGCAAACTTAATACGAAAGTCAGCCCCAGCAGACCAGCTGCAGCTGGCCAAAACACCTGATTGAATCAAACCAGCATTCCCCATGAGTGCTGGCACTGACTACGGTATGCCCTAGCCCTCAAAAACTCAAGGAGGGTAAGTTACTAACGTTAATGCTACTGTTGCCTCAACAAACCGTCTGTCTACAAATTCAATCTTAAATCTCAATATTTTTAGCCTTTGGCACTGAAAAACAGTAGAATACATTTGACTGTTTATTAAAATGATTTTTTAAACATACAAATAGTCGGCTTTTCTTTCACAGGCAATGAAATGCACTTTATCTAAGAGGCAGTTAGGCTATGCCCTACACATTTAACTACATTACTGTAGGATATAATTACTGCAACTTTTCAGAAGGCTTGGGATGATCTCTTGTATTTTTTCAAAGGATACCTTTCTGTACATTTTAACTTTAAAAATGCATGAAATAAAGTTTGGTTTACATGAAATATGCATCATTTTGTGAAGCATTTAAGTTTTGAAGCAGTACTGATCCAACCTTTGTTACGCTAATGTAATTTTCATCCCACCACTACACTGTGTATATGGATTCTATACTGTATCTCTGTGCGCTTTTGTACACATGTGGAGCAATTCTCACACGTGGCTTGCAATTGCCATTTATGTTTGAAACGGAAATTCACAGAAATGGGAATGTTGAAAAACATAAATTTCAATATCTGTTCGATTTACTAATGTACTGACAAGGTCTACCCCTCTACCATAGTTGTGGACAATCTCATTTTACAGACGGGTTGTCCTTTGGACTACCAGATGAATATGTTAAAACTTCAACACTGTTTACTACACCTATTCACATGGATCTTTTACACAACCAAGGGTGCATTTCAAAATCCTCCTGAGCATTTACCTTTTGCATGCGAGCAGTCATTTTGTAGCCTTTAACCTGACTCGATTACTGGAATGTTTGACACAGAAAGTACTGTACATCATGCAAAATATTGCATTAATAGACCTCAAGTTACCGCTCTGTTAATGCTACATGTCAGGTGTACAATAATGTTCTTTTAGTGGTCCTTTATCAGTGTTTTGATGACTACGGCAAGTCTACTCACTCAATTATCACTTTTTTCATTCCCACATACATCAACGAAAGTGAGTCCTTTGCCACCACTATTAGAAAGGAGTGGACTGATCACATCAGTCCTGGATTGATTTCCTGTGCATAAATACAGCACCCCTCACAACGTGACGAAATGCAGAACTTTACACTGCTAAAAGTACAAAATGGCTCTGCATGCCCAAAATGGCACTTTGCAAACTAATTTCAACAAAACAATTTCATTTGGTTCAAAACTTACTGGGTTACTTACATCAGTACCTGAGACACTATCTCAGCTGAGCAGCATCATCAGTGAAAGAGTAGCTTAAGAGGAAATTTGGCAAAAATACAGTACTTGCCAAGTAGCAGAAACTGACATTTCACATGTCCATTTTCAAAACAGCAAATTCCATTTTAGAGGATTGTAACAGGGCAAAAATTACCAGGTTATTTAATACTTATTTTAAAAACATAGATTCCTAAATCAGATGATGGGCAGCGTACCAAAAAAAAAAAAAAAATGTTTGCCAGATCGTTCGGGAATGGCAATGTGCATGTCAATCTCAACACAACAGATTTCATGAAGAGGATTTTAAAGAGGGCAACTCTAGTTTGGTTAATGTCAAAGGTTAATTAGGGTAATGAATGGCAAAGTACCAGGTTTGGATTCAAACAATCAAATTGTTTCTCTGTAGAAATTGATGATCAATGCATTAAACAAAAAAAAAAAAAACTTTAGCATCACCACTGAACAATGGTGCAGATGAGGCATTTAGCAATTTTATGAAAAGATCATGTAGTACAGTATTTATTGTACCTAGAATTGGCAACTTTGGCATCAGCTCAATTTTTTTATTGATGTTCAGTAGGATGTTGTCACCAGAGCTGCTAATATGTCAAACAAGAAAAAAATTTTCGTTAAAAAAAAAATCATACATTTAGGAAAAAAAAGGATTTTCAGCATGACAGTGCAATATGGCATTTTCTTAAACTAACTTGCTTTAGCCATTCAGATATAAACAATGACTGAAATATGACACCTTTAAAACAAAAAGTCTTGGAGATGGGACTAAAGATTGGAAAATGCATTCTGGACAGAATAAAATGCAATGTTGAGTGACCTGTATCTGCTGAAGGAAGAGAGATACACACTTTTTAGTGCCATATTTGTAAAATTTGGCCTAGAAACACCCCAGACAATCAATTTTCACTTTGTAACATAATCCACGTTCAATTTAGGCAAAAATCATGTCTTAGCAATTCACGAATGATCATTTGGGCATCGCACCAATTGTCACTGAGTCATAACCCATAAACCTCTTGGAATTTTGACCTATTTTACTCTGTGTATTCCAAGCACTAATAGACATTTGTACGAGATGAGAATGACTCATATAGGACAGCTGAACAGCAATTTAAGCAGGCAACTATAAAGGAAAACGAATCCTACTGTACAAGGAAAGTACTGACAAAAAGTTCCAAAATATTGGGCATTGCTTAGTTTGAGTATTTTACACAATTTTAAACTTGCACTTAGATATTGATACGGTTTAAGAAACTCAGGCTGAACTTTGCATACCTTTGGCTCCTTGAACTAGGGTCCTTGTGATAGCAATTACCTTTGTACTGTACATCTACACAGTGTTTCTACAAATACATCAATAACTTCCTGAAACGTAGTCTCAAAATGTCCTGGGATCCTGACTTTACTTTCCAAAGTAAGGATGAATAATGTACACAAATGGGAAAATATTATTTCGTAAGACATACCCTGAAATTGTTTGCAATTTCCTTAAGTTTATCATTTTTTGGGAAATTTTCTTGAGAAAATAAAGTGATTCTAAATTAGTACCAAAGTGACATTTTTAGAAAAGATTTCACATGCATCAACACCAATATTATCTTGATAAGAAATTGGACTCCACATCACAGCATCCGCATATCAAAACGGATAGGCCTACATTGAGATGGTCTTAAAAAACCCCCTGTGATTTTGACTCTGCATCAAAGCATCCAAACATGAAATACTGGACTTGGACTTGGCACTGGACTAAGAAAAAAATAGACAATTTAACATGTAAGGATGTTTCCTGACTTCCCATGTTCCGATCAACGTTGTGTCGTTCTCAAACTTCACATCTCAGTGTAGCCACAGAGTGATTGCAATGGACGACCACACTGTGGGAGTTCAACTTCACGCCTAAATTTTCCCCCAGAAAATTCCCCCTTGAAGTCGGACAACCTCCCCTGAAACTGGAATCCCCACCCAAATAAATTCAAACGTCTGAAGAATTTCCCCTCAGCCAACACTGCTGACAATTCCTCCAGTCCAGGGTATATCATAGTGATTAGGCCTACAACAGGCTACACTGCCTACAGGCCACAGTTCTTTCGTTACGCCTACAGTTAGGCCTAACGAGTAACGTTAAGCCTATCTAAACTACTTACGTTAGATAGACACAATCACAGTAGCCTATATGGACTACACTTCAAGGAATTTTGGTATTCAGAATACTGAAATAGCCTAAAAACAAATGCATAGCTACTAAGTAAGCATTTACATTACCTATTCATCGACAAAACATTTCAGTTTTTAATTGTAACACCTGGCAGTGATCCCACAAAGAAGGTTTAATGACGGAGTTAGTACCTTGGCGCAGATTCCCAGCTGATAGGAAAATATGCATACGTTATACGAAGATAACTAGGATATCGTACCTTCAATTTTGGAGAGACAAGAATTGCAGGTGCTGCACAAACGTATGGAACTGTTTGGGTGCCATACACCAAGTAACCAGTGCAATTCAATAATACCTCAATCGACTAGTTCCTGTCCGGTATCCGGTCATGTTTGTGAATCGTACTAATTCGTACTAACGTTCGAATTTCAGATATCTCTAATTGCATATTATTGTAGATATCTAAACTTTAACTGGGGATATCTAAAATTGAATTTAGATATTTATACTTCAAATCGAGCTGGCATTTAATTCAAGATATCTGAAATTCTGTCTCATAGGCCTATATCTAAAATTCAATTCGAAATATCTAAATACGAATTGAGATATCTAAAATTCTATTTCAGATGTGTATCTTAAACTGAATTAGAGATATCTGAAATTGAATTAGAGGTATCTAAATTAGAATTTCAAATATCTGAACGGAATTTTAGACCTGAAATAGAATTTTGGATATTTAAAATTCTTTAATGAGTACTTCGATATCTCAAATTATTTCAAGATATCTACAATTATATTAGATATCTGTAATCAATTAAAGATATTTCAAATTCAGTTTAAGATATCTGAAATTTAAGTTATTCAAAGTTTTCCACTAGCTGTAAATGACATGAGTTTCATGGCCATGTGGTTTATTACATCCGATTATTCTATCGAGACGGGATCTATGACTGGACTTTTCAAAGCGCTTGTCCTGCCAATTTGGCTGTGAACGAAGTCAGAGTTATCAAACTTTGCAAACAGCATTTTTGGCCTGGTCCGTATTCCCATTGGTGGCCTTCGGCGCCCGGCTCGTAGGACCCATTTTATGCATGATCTGCACTACTGTCATCCGTATGCTAGGATAAATTGTCATAAGTTTAGCTTTCTGCCGCAGATGATTAGGGATTGGAACAGTCTGCCTGTCAGTTTTGTTAGTGATACTCTTCTCCTCAAGGACCCTGTTACTTTTTATCCAAGCCGCCTTAGCTTTTTTAGCCTCTCGACGCATGCATGGTGAGTTAAGTGTCCTTGTGGACTTGTCACCATCAACATTGGGGCCAATCCTAGGGGGGACGAGCGGACGTCCCCTGGTTTCCCCCCCCCCCCCCCCCGCCTCACATTTAGATAGATGGGGACATAATATCAAATGTCCCCCACATGAAACGACAATGTTTTGGCTCACTTTATGAATAATAGAGAGACATTGTAACAAATATTGCCCCACAGTTTTGATGAGTGACTGATGTAATCGCTAGGCTGATAAATGCCAAATTCCAACATTCTCCGGGCGCTTTTTGGGCGCGCAGTATCGCCTTTGCTGTGTCATGTTAATGGACAAAAGAAGGTAATAGATTGACTGACTTACATTGCCAGTCAAGATTAAGTTACGAGGAATACATCCATTGATTGTGTACTTGTTTCTTTCGAAGCAACTACAAATTAATCAAGAACGTTACCGAAATGTTTTTGGTGAAGCTTGTATCTACAATGTTAGAAAGAAAACAGAAAAAAAAGCAGAAAATAGGCATTACTTGTAGCATGACTGCACCTACAAAGACATACCTAAGGATACTGTATGATCACTGATTAGGAAGTTGGTAAAATCCAATTGTAATGATAATATGAATAGAAAGATCTTCTGTAAGTATACATATTGTCAGGCTCTTCTCATTTTAAAGTTGAGCACAACTTGAACTGAAGATTCTGATGTCAGAAGTATTTTTATGTGCCGAAATTGACACATTTTCACTTTGTAGAGTCATAAGCAAATTTTAGTCAAATGGCATAGCAGCATAGGCTATGAGGTAATGTAAGCTACTGCGTAAATGTAGCCTGCCTATGTCTAGCAGGTGGATCATTGTTTTGGAGATGTGAGGTGATTTTGAGTTGAATTTTTGGATTGTGTTGTTGGCGTCATTTTAAATTAGGAGATGGAGCCTAGCCTATAGCGTATGCAACAAGCCTACAACAGCAGTTGAATAATTTTAAGGAATTATGTCCCTCTGCTTTCAACAAAATTGGGTAGGATTGTCTGAATTAATGACGTTACAGTTTCAGAAGGTGTAATATTGTAGCTAGAGTGTGTCTCTCTATTTAGGGTATGTGTCATTCTACGTAGGTGTACTTGCTAATACTGTATCTACACTTTTGTTTTGTGTTCAATCATGATTGAGGTTCCTTCAAAGTTAATATGCCAAATGTATGGTGCATCCAACAATCTTCGCGCACTGCCAAACTTCACGCACCCCTAAAAAAAATAAGCCATAAAAAGCAAAGGCCTAAGAAGCTTCACAAATTTTTGATCACCATGCCTCGAACAACTAAAACAAGCTGAGCGCTGTTTATGAAATCGCCCTTGTCTGGTTAGTCAACTGTCCAGTACTGCATTTGCATAGTAATTAGGATAAGGAGAGGTAGACTTGACTAGGCCGGAGCATCCTATTCCCACGGTTTTCATGATTTTGCCTCTTCAATGGCATTTTTCCAGACCATTTTTGTTGTTACTGTTAGCTTGTTCACATGTTTTTGCTGTAGGTTTACGCTCAAGATTTGCTTAAAAGGGCTCTCTGCGTGTAATGATTGTCATGCTAACGTTAGTTTCACTCTGCAAATTTTGAATAAAGCGAGCTCTTTTCTAGATGCATATCAGATGAACTTTAGAAACAGGGGACATATAAGTAGATACATATGTATAATGATAAAGTTCACCTCTGATCACCATCTTGAAAGGTCCTAAAAGGGAGTGTGGATGAGCTACGATGACATTTTTCCCTTCTTTTCTTTTTAAGGCAAAGCTATCCATTGCCAACAATGAGGATGTCTACAATCACACTGCATTCTTAAAAAAAAAAAAAAAAAGCTGTAACAATTTACTTGCAAGGTAATGGAAGTGAGCCAGAAAGGAATGCGGATTAAAGCAAGAGGAGTTCTGCATAATTAGGATGTTTTGGGAAATGCATTGTAGCGGCTTGCTCTTTTCGTAACTGGCGTTCAGATTAACTACCAACAACCGAGTTGTTATCCTTGTAAAGTTTCAAATCTCAAAGTCTCTGAAGAAATGAAAAAATCGTATATCGCGTTGTCAGGATTGTAGGTGTAAGACCTACCAATGTAACCAGGGATTTTACGAGCGAGCAGATATGGGTTGCAACCTCCACGAATTCTATTTAGAACTTACTCATTGACGTCAGCTATAGTGGTAAGAGAAATTCTACAGTAAAGGACTGGACGGATTTTTCTTTTTGGCAATCTTGACGAGGATATCGGGCGGAACATAGGCAATGGAGATAGTGCAGTTGTGCCAATCCAGCAACGGAATGGCAGATTTATTGCTTTGACGTTTAAAATTAAGGTTGTTTCCGAAAGTGACACCAAGGAAAGCTGCACTGGGAGAGGCTTTAATAAAAGCATTATAGATGATACTTTGAAGACAAATGCACGGTGTTATTTTAAAACTTTTAGAAGAGAACGAGTATATAAAAAAGAGTATCTTATGTATAAAAATACAGTATATTAAGAAAAATCTATTTCGAGATGTCAGTTTCATGAAGCACCAGCTTTCAAGGTAAGAAATTGTAAATTTTGGTTAGTGTTTTTTTTTTTTTTGGTGAGTTGTATACAATTATTATCGTAAAACTGACTGAATTTGCAGTTTGTAGCCTGGACAATATTCAGGTTATGTAAAGGGAATTAGGACTTCCCATTTGGGGAGAAAGAAAGAAAAGAGTCTAGTTAAATCGTGGGTTGAATCTGGGCATTTTGTATCTGATACCGGTGTGCAACGCTTTATTAAAAGCTTTTTCGACATGTAGGAACAAACCAGTAGGAAAAAACCAGAAAAATATTTCATAAGCCCAATGTGAATTCCGGAGAGCTAAAATGTCTGATTTATGTTGGATTTACCTTGGCGATAAAAGTAGATGTTTTGTTTCAAGTGGGTCGTTATGCGATTGTTACTAAAGGTGGGGTAGACTTGGAAGTTGTGTTCCTTAGTACTGTACGATCTTTTCTGACTCACTCATTTGAATTAATACCATTTTGGTATGATTCCTCAAGGGCGTTTTGAAAATAACCTATCTATAAAGTTCATTAAAAAGTAAGAATATGAGAAGACAGGAAGGGGGGGGGGGGGTAAATGTCAGGAATTTGATACATTGTATTATGTCAAGGGGAGGAGGAGGTTTTAAGTTTAAAGATGTCAGCTGCCAATTCTTTTAAATATAGTAAAATACTTTTATTTAAACCTCAAAATGGAAACCAAAAGGTTTTATCTTTGATGCATTTGTCTGTAACTTGTCACTGTTTCGGTTATGGATAGGGTTTATGATAGCTTTCAACTTCCTCGAAAATGTTTTGAGATTTGAGCAATTATTTTGGACGCGGATAACTCGATGCGTTCGAGTTTTTTATTTTCAAGGTGGTTATCTCATCCCTATACGTAGTATATTAGCGAGGAGATCCTGTACTCCATTGAACTGCTTTAGTGAATTGACACGTAAATATTGACCATATACGGAGGCCTCTTAAAGGGAAATAAGGAGTTTGTTTTACAGACTAAATAACTATATTTTTGAAACCAATGTATGACAACAAAGAATGACAGATTATTCAAAATAAGGAAGGACAGTAGCCTTCTTTTCAAGAAATAAGTTTCTCACAGGTAGAAATTCAATTATTTGTTACTTTGCAATAATTTGTTCACCCAAACTTTTCAAAATTCAGATGATGCATCTTCCGTTACTCATCACATTTATAAGATTTTGTGGAGATGAAGGTTCTGCAGATGTTTGTTGGTGAGAGTGAATGGTGTAAAAACTATTAAAGCTATTTTCTTTGTATGCCATGTGGGTGTATTCTAAACGCCATATTTCCCTTTAAGTATCCAGCTAAAACAAAATGACGTTAGTAGGTTTCCTTAGGATGCACAAAGTCACGTGGATCAGGATTAGCGATTGTGGTGAGGTGACGGGAAGGGGTATCCAGATGTATGTGTGCGTGTGCTTATGTGAGTGCATGGTATGTATCTAGATATAACATCTCCTCCTACAGACGGTAAGTCGGATAAACTTGATAGGTAGATGCCCGATGGGAGGATATAAGGTCCGGATAAGATGTCAAAGTTCTACTATTAGCTATCTAGACTAGACAAAGGAGGAAATTGTCACTGGGTAGCTAACTTTCGAAAGCAATAAGTTTGAGGAGTTTTTTCCTCTTTCAATTAGTGTAAATTAAGATTTTTTTATGTTAGAGTTATAGTTGTTAGCTTTTCAATATGTAAGGTGTGTTGTACAGGTCGCCTACTCCAACCACCCAGTCCTTTAGATGTAGCAAGATATTTAACATATAAAACACATCTATCTCTAAAAGATGTGATTTGTAAATCCACATTTAAGTTTCAACCACTGGTAGGAATTGCAATCACCAGAACTCACGATATAGCTGAATTGAGGTGACTTATATGTTACTTCCAAGTTACCATACTCTCATCAGGAAGTCTTCACTTTAGTTGCAATAGGTCAATATTTTGTTCCCATCTTTACCATTTGTTTTTGTAATAATGTCCTTCTATAAATTCCGAAATCAGGGCAAAAGACGTTATTGCATGCAAGTGCTGACACAAAATATTTTAGAACGTGAATATCGCAACTTGATACGTTTTCTTAAACGTTTTCTTAGTTGACATGATCAAGACGACTAAACCCCACCCCCTTAAACGAAGGAATTTTTCATGGCTCCAAGTTGTGTTTTTGAAATGGAAAGTTTCCCGTTATACGATGAAACCGTTTCTATATTTCATGTAATCATCATTTGATAGGAAAGGTCTCAATAAAAACAGAAGCCTCGGAGACGTAAGTCTCCGAGGCTTCTGTTTTTATTGAGACCAAATTCATCTATCTTTAAAATGAAACATTTGTTTGGAGAGGACAAGCAGTTTGTAATGATTATTCATAAGTTGTTTTTCTTTCAAAGGCTTTTATAATTGCCCGTAATTACAGCTTTTTTAAAGGGGGGGGGGGGGAGGAGTCACAAGGCACTCACAATATGTGGCTATTGTCCTCGTTTCATGGTGAACTGCCTGTTAAAGGGTGGCCGAATGAATGGACGCTTGCGAACAATAGTAGCACACAGTAAAGGTGGCCTTTTCTGTGAACAATTAACTCAAAGGACAGCAATCTACAAATACTGTTCTCTAAACTTTATGTATCCGAGTAATAATTCTATGTGTTGAATGAAGTAAAAGAAAAGACATCTACAATAGGCTTTATGAAAAGTCCCTGTAGCTGAAAAGTTCAACGACCATCGTGCACAGTCACTACAGAAAAGACGTTAGAGGTATACTTGTTAGCTTTCCAATACGTAAGGTGTGTTGTACAGGTCGCGTACTTCAACCACCTAGCCCCTTAGCTGTTGCAAAATTTTTAACATATTCAAACACATCTATCTCTAAAAGATGTGATTTGTAAATCCACATTTAGGTTTTAACCACTGGTAGGAATTGTAATAACCAGAACTCACGATATATCTGAACTGAGGTCGCTTTTATGTCACTTCCAAGTTACCATACTTTTACCAGGAGGTCTTCACTTTAGTTGCAATAGGTCAATATTTTGTTTCCATCTTTACCATTTGTTTTTGTAATAATGTCCTTCTATAAATTCCGAAATCAGGGCAAAAGACGTTATTGCATGCAAGTGCTGACACAAAATATTTTAGAACGTGAATATCGCAACTTGATACGTTTTCTTAAACGTTTTCTTAGTTGACATGATCAAGACGACTAAACCCCACCCCCTTAAACGAAGGAATTTTTTCATGGCTCCAAGTTGTGTTTTTGAAATGGAAAGTTTCCCGTTATACGATGAAACCGTTTCTATATTTCATGTAATCATCATTTGATAGGAAAGGTCTCAATAAAAACAGAAGCCTCGGAGACGTAAGTCTCCGAGGCTTCTGTTTTTATTGAGACCAAATTCATCTATCTTTAAAATGAAACATTTTTTTGGAGAAGAGAAGCTGTTTGTAATGATTATTCATAAGTTGTTTGTCTTTAAAAGGCTTTTATAATTGACCGTACAATTACAGCTTTTTTAAAGGGGGGGGGGGGGGAAGGGCGAGGAGTCACGGAGGAGTTATCTACAGAGGAAAAGAAGAAAATTCTATTTTGAACTATTTTCTGTGTCTAGTAGGCAAAATTTGGCAATCTGACAGAGTCTTTTCATAAAGCGGTTGTTTCGTTTTTCCCTTAATGAATCAACTGATGGATTGTAACTTTGGATCCGATTAGTAAAATGCTGTACCGGGTACCCGGATACCCTGGTTACCCGTGAAAACACTGGTTCTATAGCATGCTGTATACTGACAATAGTTTTCACCTGGAGTTCTCAATAACTTTTGAAGGTGGACCAAACTTTCCCCCATGAGGCTCAGAAGTCACATATAGACACCTTCAATACATGACTACAGTAAGTTGTTAGGCCATCAGTCAAGCCTACTTAGAAAACTGTTTCACTGCATGATTGAAAACAAGCGCCCAATGGGCACTGTGGTTCCTTGCAAAGAAGTTAGGGCAAGTGAAAAGTTGGGTCCTCAAAACTGGGGATTAAAAAATTGGGGCTATCAAGGATGGGGCCCAAAACGGAGTCCAGATCAGGTCCAAAAATGAAGGCCTATCTGTACGGTGTCCCCATTGAATTAAGAATATACCACATGTTTAGATAATGAATTTGATAATGAAATTGGGGCCCAAAAATTGAGCACAAACTGGGTTCAAAACATGTTGGGCCTATGTATAACCACTAAATTACCAAACAACTAAACATGTTAAAATATAAGGAATTAAACAGTTTCCCATTTTTTTCAAATTTAAGGATAATGCAAATTCAATCCGTACACACATTGACTATACTGGTTACCATACTGTAGTTGTGTACCAACTGCTAAACTAACAACTCACTATACCATGTTGAAACACAGTGTCTGAAGTTGACAGAGCCAAAAGTTTCCAATGACCAAAATCCCTTTGAGTTAACTGTGTGACTAAAACCACAAACTGCCAAGGGGAATTTTACACACTGTAGCCCATAAGCTTCTCAGCTAATTTGTACGGTAGCTTATAATAACCTCAATAATGGTGTTAAGGCTATTATTATTATTGTTTTAGAGTGGAAAATTATCCCTTCCTCTCTATTGATAAGCATTAAATTTCACAGGGTCGTCAACCTGTCAGTAACAGACAACCTTATCAAGTTTAAAACAACTCTGAACAACGGTTATGGAAATATGGCAGTTTTAAAATTTTTATGTTTGACCCCATATCCTCATTAATATGCAAGGTTTGGACACCAAAAACAATAGGGCACTTCCATGCACTGCGACGGACCTGTACACCAAGTATAAGTTTTATCCAGCTTGCCAATATTGAGTTAGAACGTACCCAAGCTGCGTAACAGACACACACACATACAGGTTTATACCGCCAAACGGGGATCTCTTCATTTTACTGTTCAACCGTGGACGGCTTTAGATAAACATTGTAGTAGGCATTATTGATGGGAAATAATACCCTTTCCCACACCAATAATGGGGGCGTTCACTTTTTTTTCAATTAATACTTTTCACTGTAATAGTGAGTGTGTATCGGTTTGTCATTAGGGAATCGTGGACATGGTGCCTTACACACATACACCTGCAGATGAGGACGTAACCCAACACTATCTCAACGGGGTCTTCGTCTATACTCCTTCAAAATCAATAGATAGCTTCATGGAGCCATCATATAGCGCATGAAGGCTATTTAAAAGCCGACTTTGAAACAGGACCGTCCCCAATTCCAGATGGGTCCCCGATTGGTATGTGTGATTTCACAACAGGGTCCCCGATTGACACCAATCGTCGACGCACGCACACGCACAGACACACACACGCCAAGTTAAATGCATTGGTCCCTCTTGCTAAAGCAAGGAACCAAAAATGTCATAGTCCACCAGGTCTTTTTTCAAGACTGGACAAGGACAGTCATAAAATAAAAAAAAATTGCACCATTAAATGAAGACTGGTATGACAAAATTCTACAGCATGCATTCATTGATACAGGTGCCAGGTGGCAGTTTACGCCTCATGGTGAAGTAGTAGAATTCTCATGGGATATGCCACGTATGTTCACTGACACTTATTGTGCCTGAAGAAAATGAAAACTGCAAGTCAGCAATGAGCATAAATGCAGGATACAATTTCTTCTTAACCAGGGAGTTACAAATAGCAAGTCCCTGTTTTAACTGAGGTGACCCCAAACATAGTAGGTGAGCAATAACCTCTCCTCGGGAGAGCAGTTTACAGAGCTCCTGCCAATTTTAAAAGGCAAGGCCTGAAGAATCTTACTATTGTGCAATCACACAGAAAATGCTCTGTAAATGCTGAAGGGCCTACTACAAATGAGATTAGGCTATGCAGTATGCTAAGTAGTCATAGATGGCAAAAGAAATTATAAGCTAACAGTTAGATCTAAGCATTGTGGCAAGGATGGCATAGGCCTAAACGAAAAAGAAACACCGAGTCACAAGGCTCTAGGCCTACATTATACTAGTACTGTATTAGTTTGGTTAGGGTTTTTTGGGGGTTCTGGATTACAGGGAATCTTATGGGGCTTTTGCCCTCCTTTGCCCTTAAACTTGTTATGTTATGTTATTATACGGCTATACTAGGGCCTAAACGCAAACACATAGCCTCATTGGGCCTACTGAAACAAGGTAGGCATTGTATTCCAACCGCCTGAATGATGTTCTTGAATATTTAATAAATGACGTGTGCGACGTCACGGGGACTCCCGAAATCCATCTTCTGTCATGTTGGTATGCGTGTGCCATGTGGTATGCAGTGCAGAACTTGTCTACCTTGAGGCCGTGGTAGCTCTATGGTCCAACCATGGAGCTGCAACATCCGATGATGGTTCAACAAAGTATAGTCTATGTCGATTAATTCGTTTACAATCGTACATGCAGGACAGAAACTTTTGCGCTCAGACAAGGGCTATACCCGATTGAGGTTGCAACAGGGGATCGCAGTCACACTCAAAGGGTGGAAAATGCACATTAATAGTTTCCGCAATTTGTTATCTGCGCGCTGCTCCTCCCCCGATTTTCCTTTACATCGAATTGGTAGCCACTCCCATTTACAACGAATTTGTAGCCATTAACCAATATTTTCAAATAGTAAAAACACGGCAACATGTTTCCACCGTGCGTAGGCCTATACAGCAGGGTATGAGAGTTCATCTAAGGGAAAGTCAGCCTGCGTGGTTCAACGGCCGTCACACGCAATCATGCCCGAATACAAAAACAGTCTGACCGTGCAGGCTTCAGCAGTGAGTCTCTAAAGTCTTTTATCCCCTAAGCCATATGACCTATACTTGAAAAATGAATCATCAACAGACTTTCGTAGCACCATGCTACATTCCCGTTTTCTCCTGTAACCTTGAGGATACCATAACTAAAACATTTTTTGGCGCGGCCAGTTCAGTTCACAGTCACTTACACATCACTCTATTCATTATTCATAAACTCAGGAACAGATTTCGAAATCATAGATTAATAATTCATGAACGTCATTCCGGTGGTTGGAATACAATGCCTACCATAACAAGTGAGGTCTTATCGAGTTGAGAAAAGAAGATAACGTTGTACCGAGCTCGACTTGTCTAAATTAAATAAATACCCCGTCAGACCCAATTTAGGCCCCCACACTTTGTTACCGTACAATTAATCACATTGAAATGATACGCCTGCTGCATTATGTACACTGGGCAGTAACAAACTGGGCCGGAACACGGTAACGTTACTGTATCGGCCTTACTACTAAGGGATTAGCGAAGTGCCTGTCAACCGTAGAAGTACCATATCCTTACTAACTAAGTGCGAATCAAACTGAACGCAAACCACTCCTATTTCTACTCCACATAAGATAAGACGAAGCACATCAGGATGTGTTCAAAGTCTGAAAAGGCAACATACTGTTCACAGGTTAAAACGAAACTCCGAAGAGGTTTCTGTAGTTTGAACCGTAACTCCGCGTAAGTTTGTCTTTGATTTATTGGAATATTTTTTCTTCAGTAGGGTACGAGCCTGATCTGACGTCGGCAAGATACGGAATGCATCTAATTGAAAAATCACCTAGTTTACAGAAACCACCTAACTAACCGATTGCGCAGACGAAAAGCATCAAACTAACCGGTCGACTGGTCAATTTGATGCAAGTGGGGCATCTCACTAACCCATTACTCAGCTGAGCGTCTCTGGCTCCACCTCTCTCTCTGTCTTCAAAGGCCTCGCATTTGTTCTTAACAGCGTTCAATGATCATAGAGTGAATCCAACTATATATTAATGTAATCCATGACGAAAGGCAAGTTCCATGATGATGTGATGTCATGAAAACAAATAACGATATAGATGCCAATTTAATAACACTATTGGCCTAAATTTAAAAAGTTCCATGTTACTTTGGTTTGATGTTTAAGGCTCATCAATTTTTCCCCGGTAATCTGTCGTTAACTGAGTGACGGCGCACGAAGAAATAATTTTTCGATTTCAATCTTTCCAAGCGAATGTGTTTATCCTTGAAGACACGGGCCAAACAGTTGCGAGAAAATCAGTTCTTCCAATTCTAAAATCCGATGCTGCATATATGTCAAATTGACACTTGCATTCGGCGTTGCACTTGTTCTAACTGAAGTGGGTCATGTAGTGTACATTTTTCCAAACATCTTCAGACCCTTTTTTTTTTCTTTCAAAACCGCATTTACCGATTATACTGTATATCACACTATAGGGTTACAGCGGTTGCGTGTGTACAGAAAAACCTGAAGGATTAGATTTTGTTTGAGTGTAAGTTTTTCTTTAGTTATAACGTACACGAGAAGTTGTTCATGGACTGGGTATGGATGAACGAAAATGACAAACACTTTGAAGAGCAACGGAAACTACATAAAACAGTAAAAACAGAAATCATATTTAAAAATTAGGGGTTCTTCGTATAAGCCCCTATGAGACAGCACATGCTGGTGTATCAAAATCATACCACTTAAGTCATCCTCTTTAATCGGCATCGACAGTTCTAATATTTAGAGAAACGAAGCACATGCATTTACAAATATAACAACTGATGGTCTTATTGTAGCGTTAGTGATCAGCTATTTTGACTAACTGAATATTTATCCCCAGTATACTTGCCATGGATATGTTCTGAAAGCAGCGCGTATAGTTAAGTTTAAAAAAAGAAAAACTGTCAACCACTACATTATTGTATTTTAAACCTTTTGTCGTTATGTTACCAGAATTTGAAATCATGTGGCAGAATGTATCCCATGAAACCTATTTATCGTCCCATACAATTTTTCAGAATGGTGGCATACAAAAGTTTTGCACATGAAAGTTGTTGTTTTTACTATGTACACACGCATGCAGTCACTTTAAAGTTATTCAGGATCGTAGAGACGTCTTTTTGAATAAACATCAGATTTGGTCCATTCCAAATATCTTCTTTTTAAAAAGGAAGTGGTTAGTAGATTGTTGTATCGAAGGCACTGATGTAATGGTGTGAAATAAATAAATTACGTAAGATAGATTAAACCTAGAACACACGAACACAAAAGAATGAGAGATAATTTCTGTGCGACAGGAAGTTAACGTAGATCACTTCTCGGCAAAAACTTGAAAGTATGCGAAAATTTCCACATAAATAATTGTCTCACGGTAATGGTCTATTTATTACGTCATATAAGTACGGTACCACTTGGTATAATAATGTATTATATTAAAATTGTAAGAAAAATTCTGTTAAACAAAAGGGAGTGGGGGGGGGGGGGGTGAACACTCCTTTTATTGTAAAAATGCATCATTGTTGCAATTGTAAAACGGTATGTTCATGATTTCATTGTTGTTGTTTTTTTGTTTAATCGTAGGGTCGCGACCTTTTTTCCCTGTGGGAGGTAGATAATAAGTGTTGTGGCATACCATTAAATTTTCAACGAAGTTTTATGAAGCAAAAATCAAACGGAAGGTGACAAATCTTACCCTTAAACCCCTCACCAGGTCGAGAAACTCCAACATTGATATTGCCCCACCCCTTCAAAAATGGTTAATGTGGCTACGGGCCTGCTATTTATTACGTCATAGTTTTATCTGTTTGTAAGCGAACACTTTTGATCCCTTACCGAAGGCAGGCAAGGAATCTACTCGATGATGACGGCGTGTGTGAGTGTGTGTGTGTGCGTGTGTGTAGAGGTCGGGTTTGTTTAGGGTGCCGAACGGGGACACACACAGGAACTTCAAGCTTGCAAACGGGGTTTCGCCGAAAAACGGGGATATCCCCTTTTCTGGATATTTTAACAAAATGCAAATTGGGGTTTCAGATATGCGCATTCAGCTTCACTGGTCAATCCAACTTTTTCTCAACACCTATTTTACATATCTATACCTGTGTATAGGGGTGTATGTGTGTAAAAAATATACACACAATCCCGTTTCTGGCGTGAATCGGGGATACATGCAAGACTAAATACCAGTAACTGGGGACTTCATATGCAAAGTGGGGATACCCCGTTTACGTGAGGAAAAGTTCATGTCCAGAAAGGCGCCCTAAACGGGTATGCGTGTTTTGGCTTGTAAACACTATATCTCAAAAGGGAACGATGCTTGGACTTTTAAGTTGGTGTAAAGGGAGTCCATTAAGAGAAGATGGTTCCTATTGGTTTTCATGGAGGTTAAAGGTCACTTGAGATCACCAGAGTTGAAAGTATGACATCTATTAAGGAAGTTATCTCGGCAACTGAATTTTGCGTTAAGATAAAACTTTCAACACTGATGAGTAGATGAGCTGTATCATCTGAAAAGCCCAGTCGAAGATGGAATGACATAGTAAGAATAAGTTCTATTATTACGGAGATCTGTCCTGGATTCAAAAACCAAATGTGTTACTCTGAATTTTTTACATGTCCTGAATGTGAACATATGAAGAGATAATGCCCATCAGGAAAATAATGCACCCTTTTTTCACATTCAAAACGTACCAAAAAGTAGATTTAAGAGCATAGGCCCGTATATTGTTACTAAATGAATGGAATTTAAAGACAAATTCTCATCACCTTAGAGACTTTAAATTCTCCTAACCACTCACCTCTAGTCCCTGTCTAAAACTCCTCCACATTTGTAATCAAAACAATGGATCTCTGTGTACGCTGTGTAATATGAGCTACTCTGCATCTGTTGAATTTGCTGTCAATCAAAGAGTAGAACCAGTTGAGTATTTTGCTCTCCGGAAGCCAGCTTGGGGTGATGAGTTACTGCCTTTAATCTCATTTGCTTTTCCTATGAAACTATCAGAGGCATGGTTGTTTGTGCACTCTCTTCAAGCAATAACTTAGCATATCTCGTTAGATTTATTGCTGTTTCTAAGTAATCAGTCAATGGCCCCGTTTCCAGCAACTCCATGTCGTTACAAAGTACTCCACTGGGACACCTTTGGAAGATATTTCCAGGGGTATCTCTGTTGATTCGCCACTAATTTTACGTCTCTAACCATAAGTGGTGTAAGGGACTTTCCGTCAACTTGTAAATTACTTTGCTAATAGATATATGCCATCCTTTGTCACCACAATTTTCGGTAAGGTTGGGTCAATGAAGTTGTATGTGGTTTAGATTCGTTCGTTATTCATTCATATCAGCATTTGGCATTACACCAAATTTGGTTTACATTCTTATGTTTTGTTTTTCATTTTGATATTGGTCTCTTCCCTTCTCCCCTTGCTTTTGTTTCTTTTATTTAAAGATATACATGTGTATATGGAAAATGAAATTTTGGCAAGGGATCAGAGTGTCATTCGATCTTCTGGTTCAATAAGAATGTAGCTAATAGTCAAGACTTAATATATTGAAAATTTCTAAGAAATTGTATGAGGCATGCAAAGAGGAGCTATGAACTCAGTCGCTCATTCGTTATGATTAAAAGATTTATCATTCGTAAAACATATATAATATATTCATATTATAAAACTCGGATGTTCATGGCGTCATCATCTTTTTCATATGACGGCGACCACTCAGTTTAGCTAGCAGAGTGGGGACTGCTTACATTTTCGTGTAGGATATAGATAGCAAATGTTTTTATACACCATCAAATTTCAAAGAAATGGTTTAAGGCAAAACGAGTCATGAACTCAGCCGCACATTCATTGTATTCAGTACATGTATTACTTGTACACAAGTAATTCTGCTTATAAATAATTGTCTTAACGGGTGGTCTGTTTATTATGTCATATTTTTCTATTTAACTATTTGACCACTTAATTGTTTCTTAAAGTTGCAACTAGTAGCACAGAATTTATTGAATTCTAAAATCAAGGACATTCTTTTAGACAAAAAGTACGTATGGATCATTTTTACACAAATTATGCTATATAGTAACGGTAAAAAAAGTTAGTATCTTCATGACGTCACAACTTTCTTTCCAGGGGCAGGACCACTTAGCATTTCCTGCAAAAGATAGATAATAAATATTGCTAGATACTGTCAGAATTTCAAAGAAATCGTATGAGGTAAAAGGGAGATATAAACTCAGACTCGTATTCCTTCTAATAATGTAATGCATTATTTGTAACAACTTTGCAAAATATATAGGTACTAAAGTTGCAACATATATAGTTACTAAAGTTGCAAAATATATAGTTAAGTTGTTTCACGGGTGTGGTCTCTTTTTTACGTCACTTTTTTCTTCATTTATTTGTGCACAGAATAGTAGTAAAACTGATATGTTCATTACGTCACAACTTTCTTTGCAAAGCCAGGACTACTTAATTTTCTTGTATGAGATAGATAATAAATATTGCTAGATACTGTCAGAATGTCAAAGAAATCATATGAGGCAAAAAGGAGTTATGGACTTAGCCGCACATTCATTACTCCTACATACTTCAAAAATAGGTATAAGTTGTCTTATTGGTGAGGTCCCTTTGGTACGTAATATTTTTGTCTGTAAGCATGGTACCACTAAGTTCTTTTATATGGTTTTCGGCAAAATGTTAACTTTTAAGCTTCCGTAGAAAGTGGCTCAGGGGTGAGGTACGGAATCTAAAAAGTGCCATCCAAATAAGAATATCTTTGCCCCGTAACTTGACAATTTTCTGCAAAATGTCTAGATAACAAGAAAATATAGCAACAAAAAACGGAAAAATGATCAATTGTTTAGTTATGTTATTTGAACAATTATACAATTTTCTGCAAATTGTTCAAATGACAACTTGCATATCTTGTCATTTCAACAATTTGCTGCAAAATGTCCACTTGTTTACTTTTTGACTATGTGAGCAATTCAACAATTTTCGGCAAAATGTCCAAATGACAACTTATCGTATCTTTTCAACTCAACAATTTTCTTCAAAGTGTTGACTTGTTCACTTCTTTTCTGAATGAGCAATTAAACATTTTTCTGCAAAATGTTTAAATTACAACTTTTTACATCCTGTCATTTCAACAATTTCTGCAAAATGTTGATTTGATCATTTCCTTTTATGTGAACAATTAAACAATTTTCTGCAGAATGTTACCTTGTTCATATCTTTGTAAGTGAACAATTAATCAATTTTCTGCCAAATGTTCAAATGACAACTTATCTCATGCTGTAATTTCTATTTCTGGTTTGGGAAGAGAACAAGTGGACATTTTTCAGAAAATAGTTGAAATGAAAAGATATGATAAGTTGTCATTCGAACATTTTGCAGAAAATTGTTCAATTGCGTACTTAGTTAGAAAGTAAAGAAGTCAACATTTTTCAAAATTGTTCGATTGTTCACTAACAAAAAAGTGAACAAGTAGACATTTTGCAGAAAATTGTTAAAATGGCAAGATATGACAAGTTGTCATTCAAACATTTTGCAGAAAATTGTTCAATTGTTCACTTAGTAAGAAAGTGAACATGTGAACATTTTGCAGCAAATTGTTCAATTGACAGGATGTGACAAGTTGTTATAAGAACATTCTTCAAAAAAATGTTGAATTCCTCGCTAAGAAGCAAGTAAACAAGTTAACATTTTGCAGAAAAATGTTGAGTTGTTTAGATAACACAACTGAACAAGTGATCATTTTTCTGATTTATGATGAGATATTATCTCGTTATGTAGACATTTTCTGAAAATTGTCAACTTATGGGGCAAAGATATACTTATCTTGATGGCACTTCTAAGCTTCCGTAGTGAGGTTCCTTCGGTACGTAATGTTTTTGTCTGTAGGCATGGGACCACTAAGTTCTTTGATATGGTTGTAGATGGTAGTTATCGCTTTACTACATTAAAATTTGAAATAAATCGTACGAGGCAAAAAGGAGTTATAAACGTAGCCGCACATTCGTTTTATTTATTACATGCATTACTTGTATTGTACGTATATGTATATGTACTGAGGTTGTCACATGGGTGTGGTCTCTTTGTTACGGCATTTTTTTTTTTTAAAGTAAGGGACTACTTAGTTCTTTTGCAAGGTTGTAGATAGTAGGTATGGCTTTATGGCTTTATGATATTGAAATTTGAAAGAAATAAAGAAATCGTATGACGCAAAAAGGAGTTATGGACTTAGCCGCACATTCATTTATATATATATATATATATATTTGTTCATGACGTCACAACGTTCTGTGCAGGGCCCGGACCACTTAATTTTTCCTGTAAGAGATAGAAAATAAATATTGCTATATAGGCCTACTGTTCAAATTTCAAAGAAATCGTATGAGGCACATTCGTTTGTTACATATGTCGATTATTTGAACACAGAATAGTAGAAAAAACTAGTACGTTCATGACGCCACCACCTTCTTTGCAGGGCCAGGACAACTTAGGCTTTTCTGTAAGAGAGAGATAATAAATATTGCTATATACTTTCAAAATGTCAGAGAAATCGTAGGAAGCAAAAAGTATGATAGTCTTTGTCGCACATTCGTTTTTGGAAGTACGTTCATTACTTTTCTTTCTGATAACGGCCGTTAAAGGCCTCCGCAATAGTCCATTCGGTCATAGCTGTTTGCTGTCTTCAACACATATTATGTTTACTGTGCGGTATGAATGTGCGGCTGAACGTGCGGTTCACTTGACTGTGGTTGCATGTGTTGACGCAACCGTCACTTGAGAACATGCTTTCTATCATCTATAGATTGTTCGATCAAGAACACATAAAATTTCACCATTGTGGGGAAGACACATAACAAATAATTATTGCACACGTTTATTTTAATCGATGTTTGAAGGCGTTAATGAACACTTCAGTACTAGGGCCTTGTAGTGTAGACCTGTGACTGTGAGTAGTAGGCTATGCCTACTGTAGGTCATGTCCGATAATTCTTACAGTTTCCTGATACTTACTCCTGAAATTTACTAACTGAAAACTAAAGTAGTGTAATTTGCGTTAGCTCTTTGAAGTACATTGTACCTGTTCCCCAACCATGGATGCTTAATAAAGCCGTAACTTGCAGAGATGATTGTCACATATCCGTCCATGCTATAAGCAATACTGTAGCCACTTAACTTGGTAGATACAGTCTAGTCAACTCAGGCCGACGCGAGAGGTTTTAGCACAACAAATTCTTCAGGTCAAAGAGGTCATTCAAAATTTTCATGTATGTACAGAACTCCAGGCGTTTGGAATTAATGTTGAAACTTTAAATGTGTCAAATCTTTATTGTATCCAACCAAAATGACAAAACACAATTTCAAAAAGTTGTTGATGACTACACGTTATTTGTGGTTTCGAAAATGCATATTTAATCCAGATCCTTTTATATTATCTCATGCTAGCACGCCTCGATGTCATCATAGTAGGGCCTAATTATTCCTCCTTAAGTAGGGCTAAGTTGAGACTAAGTTTGCCAGACAATTATTTCACTAAGCCTTAGTTTGTGAGATCATTTAATTCTTACGCATTTGGGGGTAGCAGACAGAGTAACGTTTTCTGGGATTTTGAGAAAATGGTGCTCATTTTAAGCACTCTCCAGACAATATCGTGACACCATTTAATCCTTACGCATTTGGGGGGGGGGGGGGGGGCAGCAGACAGAGTAAAGTTTTCTGGGATTTTGAGAAAATGGTGCTCATTTTAAGCACTCTCCAGACAATATCGTGACACGCATTTGGGGGCAGCAGACAGAGTAACGTTTTCTGGGATTTTGAGAAAATGGGAGATCGTGTCAAACATCTTAAATAGGGCTAAGTTGAGACTAAGTTTGTCAGACAATTATTTCATCAAGCCTTAGTTTGTGAGATCATTTAATCCTTACGCATTTGGGGGCAGCAGACAGAGTAACGTTTTCTGGGATTTTGAGAAAATGGTGCTCATTTTAAGCACTCTCCAGACAATATCGTGGCACTGCTGACATAATGTTTGAGGGAAGATTACCATCCCAGTGCTTCTTACAAGGGGTTGGTACTAGGGCAGGAATCAGGGTAGGCTACGATGGACTATCTGAAATAATTATGTCAGCAGGACTAGTAAAATGTGACTAGTGAGCCACAAAGCTATATAATATGGATTACAGAAGGTAACTTGAAGGCCAGCTAAAGGTCATGTTCCCCATAGACTATACTCGATGCCTGAACCGCGTACGGGTCCTGTTATTATTTAAACCAAAGCCACTGCGTTTATTACGGAAGCGTAATGTTGTCACCTAAGATTTTTTTCAACTTTTCGTACGTTCGAAAAACTTTTCGAATGTTCGAGAAACTTTTCAAAGGAAGGAAAAAAGGGTTTTCGAATGTGCGAAAAGATTTTTGGAAAGTTCGAAAAGATTTTCGTACATTTAAAAAGTTTTTTAGAACGTTCGAAAAGATTTTCGAACGTACGAAAAGTTGAAAAAAATCTTATTGACAGCAATACGCTTCCGTAGTTTCACAAAATGGTTGCGAAAAATGTTTACCTTTTTAATGATTTAGAGCATCATTCTCAGATTGATCATCATCAACCCATTGACATTCAAGATAGAATTAAGAATTAAATACCAGTAAGTTTCCATTCCAATAAAGTTAGCAACACTTGTCTTTCCCTGTTGATCTGTGTCCACAGCAGGATTAAGTTTCAATTTACCAATAAGACAGAAAATTCGTTAGTGGGCATCCAGCCTACGGACAACCAATGTTTTGCAATATATCAAATTGACTGTAATTTGAGAACTTGTTGAAGGCCAGTACTTGTTTTATTGTTTTATTCAATCGCACGATTCAACTCTAGTTTTGAAAATCAGAAAGTGATGGAAGCCTCACCCCCACCCACTGGTGTAGCCAAGATCTTTCAGCAGGAGGGGGGGGGGGGGCTGGGTCCAAACTTAAATGATCGCCTAGCCGAAGGACCATACAGACCAAAGGAAACTAAAGGTCCAGGAATGTGATGAACAAATTTCTTTTAAGAAGATTTTATAGTGGACAAAAACTGCATGATTAACGCAATACAGCATTCTCACTATCTAACTTTTCGCATGTTCAATACCAATTATAACATGAATTTTGTTAGGGTCAAAAAAATATGTCAAGACAATTTTCAAATTTAAATGGTGGAAGATGAATGCATATTTGTCTTTCAGGTTTTGTTACAGGTGATCTTTTCTCCTCTCTTCCCTGAAACACTGGCAACGAACAATGGCAGATGATGACGATTGCCAGTACTACATATTCCAGCTTTAAGAGTGTCTATTATTTTATAATTGAATTATTATTCCAGCTTTACGTGTGTTAAAGTAATTCCTTAATAGAGAGACGTGAGTTAATCGTGTCCCAAAACTGGAAACAAAATGATCCAAACGCATATGTACAGTGTGTGCAAGATACTTGGCAGATGGAAACAAAATCGCTTCCAAATTCGAGGTGGCGCAACTCGCCCTAAAAAGGAACTCCAAGTACTACGCACTCTGCCACCATCAGTTGGCGCGAAGCAGGAACATTTTTGCAACCCCCAAATGGCCAGAAACTGCAGGTTCCCACATGTTCTAAGCTACAAGTGTCCAACCTTGAAATAAGGATCTCATGTCCCAATTAATGGGAACAAAAAACATGTGACAAATGATACTAGGCTACATATCAGATCATGGGTTGACATGCACGTATTCAAGCAGTAAAAAAAAAGGGGGGGGGGGGTGGATGGCGCTGAGTTAGAAAAAGCGAGCGGTACGGGAGAATTGTGACAGGACTGTCTAAGCAGAGCATCGGTTGCCGCAAAGGATGCAAAAAGAAAAAAAAGTGTATAAAAAATACCCCCTCACTATCGCCATTCCCAAGCTTTGCGAGTGCATTCCTGGAAATGGTGAGGTCAATATTTTCTTAAATGGAACACTGTTCTCCTTTACTATTGGATTTTTTTGCATTTAAATTTCCACTCAAATCTTTAGATCTATGTTGACGTCACGAGGGTTGCTTTTCAGGGGTCAAGAGACTTGATGTACCCCCCCCCCCCCGGGGTGTAGATACAATTTTGTTTCCAGGTTGACTGGAACATGAAACAAGAAGTCATGGCGGATCATGTTAAGCAAAGTTGCAGTGTGATACGGAAAGGCAGTATGCCTTTACGATAGTTGAGAGCCCAATCTTTGGAGGGGGGTGGGGGGGGGGGTTGAGAATTGCACGAAGACTATCCAAATGGTGCGCCATTGTCAGTTGGCACGTAGCGTAAAGAACATTTTGATGAAAATACTGCCAAGAACGCAGAAAAAACACACTTTCATGCATTGATGTTATTGTACACATTCTAATTTTCGCTCTACGAAATATTACTCTAGGCAATGGTACCTCAATGGAAACAGGCGTACCACACTTAAGCGCGCCCCATTTCCATTACTATGAGCCATAAATCGGGCTCAATATACTTGCATGTAGTCGGTTTATACTATGGTATAGCGGGAGAATCAATCTAAGTAACGATGATAAGTCCATGTTTACCCTGATACATCCCTTAAAAAGTTGAGGTCTGTGTCAATTCCTTATGTTAGATAGTATTCAACCGTCTTACCAGCAAGTTTCGATTTGCTCATGAATGTAGGCCTGCATGTTTGTCCCCGCGTCGCTAGGCGCAAGCTGGCGAGACTCGAAACTAGTGCCATAAAAGACCAATCTAGGTAATCTCTTATGAAAAGTGTAACTTTTCCCTAGCGGAAGGAAGTTACAGGATGGCTTGCTCTCGCTTTCAAGCCTGTTATTATAGATACATTTGTATCATAACAAAGCATTGGAATCATAATGCATTGAGTAGGCCTACTGCATTCTATTGTTTTTTTTTCCGTCTTTTTCTTTATTTTTTATTTGTTTAGAAGAGATAAATGGAGAAGGCCCCTTGTGTTCCCCGTCTTCCCCAGTGACCCCCTCCCCCCAAGGTAGAGAAAGGTTTTCATAGTGAAAATCCTCAACCTGTGATCAAATTGTACTTCATTTGTGCATTGGATAAAAAAGTAGAATGCTGCCCCTAACTCAGCTACATATTAAATATCGTGGTATTCGACGGTAGATAGAGACTATATTGGATAAGAACATTTCGATCTTTGCACATGTTAGGCTGCAGTTTGTCTACTTGGATATACACAAATGCGGCTGGATTTGGTATTTCCGTTAAATCTTAATGTTGTTGTCTGACTATATATACGGACCACAAGTGTGAAAAAGATAATGACGAGCTAGTATTCACGAAACATACGCCCCTAGTTCATTTTCTCGAAATCAGGTTATTTTATAAATTAGTCTTGAATAAATAGCAGAATGATTGGAATCTCCAACTAAAGTAATTTGAAGTAAACAAGGCGTTCAAATAAACCTAACAGGGACGGGAAATGTTACTGACCAAACTGAATTAAAATAACACAAAACGGCATGTTCAAAACCAAGTACATGCCATAATCAATAGGACTAGATGTGGCAATTGAACGAGAAAAAAATGTCACCGTTTAAAAGCAGCTCGATACTTGGTCTTATTATATTATAATCACTCAGGCATCTTATCATCTGTGTATTTTCATGACCTTATCTATAGTACAAAGTTGCTATTGAATTTTTTTACCAAGGTGATATCGGTCATTTGATCATTGACTGTATTTGGGTCTCCCTTCCTAATTGTTATAACTAATATTATATGTCGCCTAATTGTTATAACTAATATTATATGTCGCCTAATTGTTATAACTAATATTATATGTTATAACTAATATCATATGTTATAACTAATATTATATGTCGCCTAATTGTTATAACTAATATTATATGTCGCCTAATTGTTATAACTAATATTATATGTCGCCTAATTGTTATAACTAATATTATATGTCGCCTAATTGTTATAACTAATATTATATGTCGCCTAATTGTTATAACTAATATTATATGTCGCCTAATTGTTATAACTAATATTATATGTCGCCTAATTGTTATAACTAATATTATATGTCGCCTAATTGTTATAACTAATATTATATGTCGCCTAATTGTTATAACTAATATTATATGTCGCCTAATTGTTATAACTAATATTATATGTCGCCTAATTGTTATAACTAATATTATATGTCGCCTAATTGTTATAACTAATATTATATGTCGCCTAATTGTTATAACTAATATTATATGTCGCCTAATTGTTAAAACTAATATTATATGTCGCCTATGTGTTTAAACTTGTAGATTGCTGTCAGCCTTGGATTAACCATAAAGTAATATTTCTCGGTTACCGAACGTAACAATACTCTTTTATTATCACTGTTATATTGTTGCAATTGTATACTTACTGTTTTTTGTTGTTTTTTAAAGTCCATACGTCTATAAGTCCAAGTCCGAGTCCAGGTCCGATCGCTTGAATCGAAGTCCGAGTCCAGTGTTCTCGAGACCAAGTGCGAGTCCAGCATTTTCTGGTAATTAACATTATTTTGTTAATCAGCATTAAGCTTAACATGCTACGACAAACTGACCAAACCAATTAAATAGATTCCAAGCCAAACTGAAATTGAAAAACTAAGTAGTCGAAAGCTGATTAAAAATATGGTCTCAACAGAACCATTTCATATGTCCTTGGCTCTCAGTGAACACATTTCAGCGACGAGGGTAAATCTGCATGAACTGAGCTACAGTAGGCCTACGTAGATACAGGCGCATAATTGGCAGCGCTGTTAAATGCCGGATTTATGGCTGCAGTAGAGGTCGGTTTGTATTAGACTAGGAATTGGTCCGTAATGGGAGGTCATGGAAACGGAATTGGTCTAAAGTGGGTTGCAACTGGACTCGAAGTCGAGTCCAGCCTAGTCCACTTAGTGATAAATGAAAAGTAATTGGGTTTCAGTTTTGTGACTGTTGTCTAATATTCCGCAAGTGTGATGTAGTTTCTTACATTGGTACTATTGTAAGATATATTTGTACAGGGTACATGGTCATGTAAGATAAACAAATAAAATACCAAGTCTGGTCACAAAACCAGGAAAGATTGCTGAATTAAATGGTACTCAGATTACAAATTGCATGTGAATACTATATTTCAGGACTTTTTTTTATATGTGTAAGTAATTATTCCTTTCACATAATAGATTTGAGTGATTAGAGCGAGTTATGCAACTGAACATTTCCTAACATCATTACAGATTGAGAAGAGTAGAGATTGAGTACAGATGGATACCAAAATTACGAATAAATAAACAAATAAATTAAGGATGGTCTCGATGGATTCGACTTCCAAAGTTCCAAGTTCAAGTCTAGAGAGCCCGAATCCAAGCTGAGTCCGGAGGGCTGGAGTTCAAGTCTGGGTCCCCCTCAAAAGTGGACTTAAGTCGGAACTAAAGATCGAGTCCAAACTCGTCCCCCAGGCCTGATGTTCTATTGAGTAGGATTATTACACAGCTATGTCATGTAATATTTCCAAATACGTCAGCAAATTTAAAATGATTATCAAGGGTGCACCTCCGACATTGCAGCTCTACAGGCCCACGTGACCATTTACTGAATTCCCAGAAATTCCAAAGATATCGTATCTGATAATATTAATATCACATATTCTGGCCTATTCAAGGAGCAGATGTTGTTCTCAAGTATGGATTAAAACTTTGTAAACTTTACCGACATTTGTGACCAAAATGACTTCGACGAGGCTGATACAGTACCATGTTATTAAGAAGACATTCTTTTCGTCTATGAACATCATTGTTCTTAATTGAATTAACTTTTTTCTTTGCTCTTTTTTTGTTTGTTAGTGACTCAAGATTACTTCATAGTCACTGAACGAATAAACATTGTGTTTTGCAACCATCATTTAAAAATTAACTTTATATGGATTACTCAACCTAGGCATCACCAAAATATAGCACAAAAAGAGACACATAATCAATTATTACTGCAAAGTTCTATTGATTTTAGTAAATGGTTGAATACGTTATGGTTCCGACGTTCGTTTCGTAATCCTCTCATGATACTCCCAGTATACCTGTCACATAGTATGCGGTACCAGTTTGGTACCACTTCTTCCACGAGAGCGGCAAGATGAGAATTATAAATTTCTTGAGATATCGCTCAAAAATCTTTTGCTTTGACTACGATTCTATCGTTGGTAAGGGTATGCAACTTGAAATGACTCTACCAAATTAGCCAAGAATATTCGTTCTTGCATGTGAAGACCATCCTTTGACATTCTGAAGTAACCTCCTTGAAGTGAAATGTTGAAATCAGGTACCGTGTAATTTACACAATGCTACTTATATTACGCAATACTTACTTCAAAATGATTCACCCGGAGCTCTTACGTACGTTGGCCCAATGGGGACATGAAAAGAAAAAATATTCCCTGAGAAGTCAAAGTTTTGCTCTGAAAGTGAAAATTTTGAAATTAACAGTCTAAATTTTAAGTTGACTTTCCAAGGTGATTTTTTTTTTGCATGTCCCAATTGAGTCACCGTACTTATGTGATGCGGGTTTGGAAAATTCTTATAAAATATAAAAATTTGCAGTCGGTTTCGCGTGAAAACGAGATAAGATGCTACTGTATAACCAGTGGATGTGATTTAGAAGGAGATACATCTAATTCCTTCCTTTGAACCTACCTAGTCGCCGCCAAAGACGTCTACTTTGTTCACCACTTACAGATTCAATGGGCTTCACACGTATTAACTTGAGATATCATGTTAAAAATGTTTTCAGATGCTTGCCCCCCAACGACCTTTGACCGCCACCAAAATCAATACTGCGCACTTTCTGAATATGGCGAACCTACATACCAAGTTTGACTTGCATCCAACTTCCCCTATTGAGTTACAGTGTATCCAAGCATAGCACACACACACATGCACACCCACACCTCAACCTGACTGCATAGGTTCCTTTGACGATACAAGGATCCAAAAACCCATGGTGGAAATGTACACATGAAAGCTGTTTTTGAGGGCCAACTAATAAGGATGAATGTCAATATTATTGGCATAATTGCAATATTGCAGGGGTACTGCTAACTTACCCTGTAAGAGTAGGCCTACACAGCAGGCCCGTAGCCAGCTCCAGGGGGGTTCGTCGACTATCTAAGCGGAGCGCAACCATCGGTTGGCGCGGAGCGTACAAGAAAAATTTTGGCATTTCAAACCCCCTAGATGGCCGGAAACGGCACTTCCCGAGTGTTTTAGGCTAGAGAAAGTTCAGCCCTCATTTCCAAATTCTCCTTGCTTCTTGGAACACTTGGAAAAATATTGTGGGCTGAACATACCTTCATCCTCAACCCCCCACTTTTCATTTTCCATCGCCGCCACCGTTACGAAAGAAGGAAAAAACACATGATCAACAATACTTATAATAGCTCTTTTATTGCGATCCACTCTCATAAAAACTAAAGCGGGTAGGCCTACTGTGATTATATAGATGATTCATTCCACATAGGGACGTACAGTATCATGGCAAACTTCAATAGGCTTGAGAGTGTTGCCCAGCTCCGCAACAATCCCCCCCCCCCCCCCCCCCCGCCACAGCAGCCTTCCAGATTTCGAAGAAATTTTGGGAATTTGCCATTTTACCCTCAAAATGAGGCACTTGGAGTTGCCTCCCTCCCACCTAGAAATTGGGTTTACCCTCCAATACTCCCCCGCCCCCAAGATTTCATGTCCTTGTGCCTCCGCTGAATAGGAGATGTACTTTCCTCAGCTTCTCAGCGTGATACAGTATCTTGCAAACAGGTTTACCACCACGTACACTGGTCAATGTTTATTTCGTTATGTATGTGCATCATAGCAAGAGCAGAGAGATGAGGCTCTGTCATGGAAGCCCTCAGGTAGGTACGTAATCTTCGCATCACGCTGAAACTGCGTTCACACTCTGAGCATGTTACTGGCAGGGTTGCTCAGCAGTTCGTGTACATTTGGATACAGCTGTTTATCCCAGAGTTTCAAGCTTCTGACTAATGTCTTTGCAAGGTCGTTGCAAAGTGACTTAAATATGCATTTTCGTGCATTTTGTGCAAATTTTAAAATTTGCCCTGGAAAACGCCAACGCTCCATTAAAAAAATTGGTCTCGGCAGGGGGGTTCCCAAACCCCCCTTGGCTACGGGCCTGCACTGTGTAACTTCCTGTTAGGTAGCATGTAAGAAATGAGTACTTCGAGAGCAGAGTCCCCAATTTCAGGCAGTGAGAAAAAATGAGAGTGACCCAGCAAGGAGAAATTGATATTCATCACAAAATATAGTAAGGCAAATAATTGATGAGGAAACATGAATTTATGAACTATATGGAGACTTGCTAGAGTTAAACTGAATTTATCCTGATACTGTCAATGTATTGCTGGGCAAGGATGTAATGTAACTTTTGCCTCATTTTATTTGTGATGATTTTTCTTCTTTACGAAATTTTTTTTGTGCACACCCAAAAACAGCTGCTAGATGGGCTACCCACCCTCAGACACTCACCCACCCCAGTCACTTTGTGTGAATGTTGTAGAGATTTTAAAAAATCAGGAAATGACATGTTTATGAATATTCATTCTGTCACATCTACAAAAACATTGAGAAGTGCCTTTGAGAAGGTTCACCTCATTCCTTGAAGAATCTCAAAGTATGGGATGTAGAGTCTGCCCAAACAGTGATGACACAAAAAGGAAAATGTACCTTCACGTAGCATCTATATGACTGAATGTCCAAGTGATTGGGCATGATAATAACACACACTCTAATGCTTCGAGTTGTTCACATTGCAAGCCTCGTTACAAGTGTGCAACAGAAATGCAGTAGTAAAGGTGGGACAGTGCTAGAGCAGTGCCTAGGACTACTTGTGGTTTTTTACATCATTGCCCAATGTGCCGATAAGGATGAACGTAACATGCGTGGGACAGGACGAATGATTGTGGAAGCAATAGGGATCAGATCTGAAGCTCCTTTGATTGCCCTACTTTTTAAAGGGGGAGATACAGTTATGGACAAAAGTCTGATATAGGTATGATAAGAAATAGGCAGCTCTTTATATTTTTATATAATCATTGCATTATTTCACTCCATTGTTGAGTTCCTATTTGAAGTTAATGATGTTGACATTTCTGACATTCTCTTCATCTTTCTCCATGAGATTGCAGAGTTGAAAGAAATACATGAACCATTTATTTTGATGACTGCATTATTTACCTTTTGACTTTTTCGCTATACCATAGCACACTGCATTCATTAGAGCCTTTCACATTGAAAGTAATGGAATTTTTTAAATTTCCAGAAATACAATGGTATCAAACATGCTACCATATACTACATTGCAATGATGATATGGCTTTTACTCTAATCACTATCGTTATATATTATATGATACAGGGTAGTTCAGATCTGGAAATATTGTACATTACAAAGATCATACTGAACTTTACTTGACCTTACACCGATTGGAGAACTGAAACAAAATTGAAGTGAGTACCTTGTTGTAAACTGACAACATTCCATTCTGTTACTGTGAGTCGGTGGAGAGATCACATGATCCTGTCCCACTTCATCCTTACTCATAAAATGCGGATACAAAAGTGAAAACAACATTCTCCAAGGATTAAGACAACACATGCTGAACTCAAATTCTACATAGAACCAACACCACAAACAATGCACATCATCCAGCAGATACTGTAGTTATTGTCAGGTAATGATAAGTTGCTTTGAGTGCCACTGAGACACAATTAGAACATGTAAAGGGACAATTGCTTATATGTTGAACCTCAAATGAAAACTATATGCTTACTTCTAATGTACATCTGATGAAACTCTAATTTTATGAATAATGTTGTAAGAACTGTTGATATTGTTGATGTCATAAAAACTTTCAGAGTACCAAAATTCATAAAATGACTATTTTCCTACAAACAGTATCTACATTGCAAAATATCCAGTCATTCTTAAAGTAATGCACAGTATGTAATAGAAAAAACAAATAAGCTGGACATATGTCAATCTAGGCAAAACGTGAAATGGGCAAAAATGACTTTTCTTGGCCCCTTCCAACATGTAATCAACTTCAAATTTGGTAGGAACGTGTTTGTGTATCTTCAATAAATGATATCACAATTCAGTGCACAAGTGATCGGATCATACTGTAATAAAAAACTGTACACATTGTACAATGTTGTCATATTATACATATCTGCTATTAATTAGCTATTTATAATGTCATCAAGCAGAAAGCTACAATGATCATTCACTAGCTATTAAACAGCCATTAAACAGCTGTTTTCAATGCCATCAAGCAGGGTGGCACAATGATGATAGATTAAAGTATCTCGTCTATTGAACAGCTATTCATAATGCTATTTAACAGGAAGCTACATGTAACATTGATGATGGATTAGTAAACTCTGCTATTAAACAGCTACATGTAATGCTATCATACAGAATGGTACAATGATTGACTAGGTACCTCTGCTATTAAACATCTATTGATAATGCTATCAAACAGGAAACTACAATGATAGCTTTAGAATCTCTGCTATGAAACAGCTGCTCATGATGCTATTATACAGGTTACTGGAATGATAGTTTCAATATCTCTGCTATTGAATGGCTAGACTTTCATACAATTTATTGCAATGAAGTGATAGCTGATGTATTTCTGGTACTAAAGATCAAATACGCTAGAACACAGCACACTATGATAATGATAGTTGAAAGTGATATCCCCCGAAACATCACTGGCTAAGTAAGAATAGTCAACCTCTGAGCAGACAGTATCTATCCACAATAGTCAACCTTTGACTAGATAGAAGCTGGTCAAAGGGTCACAATTTTTGCCCTGTGTGAGTTACATGTCCATTTCAAGTTGAGTCATCTAAGGCATGAATGAAGTGTCTTTGTAGTAATCATTGAAGTTCAGTAACATCAGAAACTCCTCCAGATGTGGTTGGTAACCTCGAGTAACCAGTTTAGTGACCACTGAAAAGAGCAGATGACATATGAAATATAACAATGACAACCATCAGATGTAAAAACATCAACATACTGATACAGGCATAAAATATAGAATTCTTACAAAAAACTGTGTGACAAAAGTAACTACAAATATTAAACTAAATGCTGAATACTACTCAGTAGATTTAGGCTTTTAGATGCTATTAAATATGACAGGGTCACCAATTGAAGGGGGCGATGACGAAGTACGACCTGTGGATCACATTTCATAAACATTCACACTCTGGCAGACAAGCAGGCTAAGACCATGTTGACATGGTTCCAAAGATGTATGGGTGTGGACAGTAAGGTTTTAATCCAGATTTACATAACAGTGGAAAACAAGTTTTAGTCAAGACAATATAATTCATAAAAGACTCTCGGAAATGCAACAAGGAGTCGATGCCTTTGAACAAAATGCAGCTCTCTAGACACTGTGCTACCAACTAGCAATGCAAAAAAGCTTTAGAATACAACATTTAGACATTCAAGAAACCATATCTGCAAACTAATATATGTTATGGATTTATCAGGTATGTCTATCATGGGGTGGTTACCATATTAAGTGGAATGTTCTGTATCATTGAAAATAATGAGGTCATAATGAGGTCATAATGAGGTCATTTGCAACAGAGACAGAGAGTTCACTGACATCATCATAATACGAAGGACTGAGAAAACATTATACCATAATAGCGAAGAAGATACATAATTATACTGTCCACTAACCTCTTGATGGAAAGGATGTACATTTTGATTGACAAAAGAAATTAGAACATTTAGTTTTATAGAGTAGACAATATCACGATACAAAGCAAGGACTGGTGAATGGCATCAGGAGAAACACAAAGCCACATTAATGGTAAATGACCAAACCTTTAAAGAGAAACTGTGAGTATTCCTTGAAAGCAGCATAAGACTTTTTTATGTTTTCAAAATTTGGATGGAAGTATTCTCCTGTTCTCGTTTGCTGCCAGGGTTCTGACATCAGCTGACTTCGAACTTTGAGGACCAGACTGAGAATATCAGTAATAACTTTCATTACTGGAGCTGCTTTCTTATTTAACAAACATCTGTTAAAAAAAAGAGGACAGAATGAAATTATCAGAACAAGAATGTTTCACAAACTTTGCTGCTATTTTATTTTTTACTCATTCAGTTGTTACATACCACACTCTATAAATATAAACATTACAACTTTACACAGGTCAGTGAAGGACTGTCCACATTGACACAGTATACAGGTCAGTGAGAGGCTGTTCATGGTGAGTCACAGTATCTTATACAGGTCAGTGGAAGACTGTCCACAATGAGCCCCCCCCAAAAAAAAACACCTAGAAGCAGCTTCACACATACTGCCTGTAACATGTTTTGCAGTGATTTGAAAGGACTTGGACAAGTTCAATACCTACCCAAAACAAACAGTTGCATATCTCGATGGGGAGTCGCTGCTGTCTATAGCATTAGCTGTGTTAATTTGCCAAATTTTCTAACAATGCATCAGTGGTTAATTGTAAGTTGGCATTAAATTTGTGAAAGTTAAAATTTTAAGTTGAGTCACATACTGACGTGTTATGACTGACTCAAACAAACATTGATTTTTTGAAATAGTATTCAATGTCAGAGTGAAGTACTGCAATAAACTTAAGAAATTATGCAAGTACAAAGGCCATACTTAACACTACTAAAGTGCTCTACACCTCAGGCCAGATGAAGATGATGTTTAATTGCATTTACTTTTATAGCACAAACTTAAATGTTACTAATTATATTGCAATTAAGCTCAACTGGAGGCTACATGTCCACTTGGCTTCATGTGGTACTTTGGTTATTTAGTCTGGCCTAATATGGGACATGGGCTCTGTGGTCCCATTTTAGGGTGTCTGGCATGCCCTTAGCAGCAGAAATTTTGTCTTGAATTATCCATTTGTGGTCTGTGTGGGCACTATAAAACTTGATATGGGGTCTCAAGTAGTTTTTCTGATGTTTATGTGGGGATCTACCTGGGCCCATTTCAGGGCATCTGTAGGCCCTTTGCACAGCATTTTTTTACTGGCAGTGGCCAATCTCTAATCAGCTCGACAACTGACTATATATCCTCTTGCCTCTTGGTTACATGTGGCACTTTGCTTATTCAGTATGGCCTAATGTATACGACATGGGCTCTTTGGGGGTGCCTGGTGGGCTGGCTTTACAGCACAAATTTTGTCTGGCATTATCAATTCTGTAGTCTGTGTTGAGGGCAATTTAAAACTTGGCACTGCTTTCAAGTTGTACTCCTTATCTTTAATTGAGACCATATTCTGGACCCCTTTTCAGGGCATCTGTCAAACCTAGCCTTTGCAGCAGAAAGTTCATCTTGCAGTAGCATATCTGAATTTGAGTGAATTAATGGTTAAATGTCCAATTGGGTTCCAGTAGTACGGTACCTCAAACATTTGATATGACATTTTTTTATTTTTTGGGGAGGGGCACTGGTGACCCAATGCAGCAGAGATACCATGGCAGACATCCATTTCTGCATATGATGGGTTACCCCTTATATGGTCCACAAACTAAACCTCTCTGGGATGACTGTCTGGTAGCAGTAATGTTACAGTAGTTGGAGCATAGTTTATGCACTGTGATACCAACAGGAGTCTGAGGTGTTCATTTTTTTGTCTACGTTCGAATGCATATGTTTCTAGACAAAAGTTTACTTTAATCCCACTTAACTAACAAAACCAGACATTTATTTGTTTCTTAGCTGATTAACATTAAGGATCATATAAAGCATCTGTAATAGGCTACTGGTTTGTTGGTGTATCCTGAATGTTCAATTTGCAGCAAAAATGAAACCGGAAGCCACTTCTAGGTATTTGTTTCTGTGACAGTCAGTCAGTATCTTATACAGGTCAGACTGCTCACAGTGAGTCATAATATCATTTACTAGTTGACCATCATCAGATAAACCTGATTAAATGGTTTAGATACTAATGTACAACCTGATGTTAAATCATTGCTTTTCATCATTGCTGAATATTTCAACCACATTTTACTTTAGGTCACATTGTGGCAATTATGTTTGTCACTGAAAAAAAGAAAGGCAATTCTGACAAAAAATTGAGAGGGAAAACATTTACAATAATGAACATGGAAGATGTTTACAATGAAGTTGGGAATTACTCTACGTTCATGAGAAAGAAACTTGGCTCGTATTAATATCCTCATTTTGGGCATCCCATCAACTAAAGGAATTCTTTACCAACAACAAAACTTGACACAATGTATGAGATTTTTTAAGGTTCTATCAGTTACACGTAACAATTTTACCAGAAGAAGCTTTCTTGGGTGTGAAATGATGCTTTGAAAGTGGGTCCTCAACACGAGCATGAAAATGTGTGACATAGAACCGACAAATACTGCTTTCCATTTTTTGCACTCTTCGTATTTCTGGCAAGGTCTTGCTACGCAAAACATCTTTAGTTCATAGATTATGAAAAACCCCATGAATGTCTACATTCAGTAAGATACTTTGCACGCATGAAACCAGCAACCACGAAACCAGCAACCATGAAACCAGCAACCACGAAACCAGCAACCACGAAACCAGCAACCATGAAACCAGCAACCACGAAACCAGCGGAGATGTTACTGCGATGGACATGAACTTCATTTACTGATAATACTTTAAAACCCACCAATCCAAGCAAAGGTAAGCTCTGTTGTATTCCTATCCTTAAGTCATCGGTTCCAGTTCAATATCATTCACAGACCAACGTCATTTAAGTCGACTAATCCTTAAGCAATTAGGTAGCTCCGAACAATGCTTTCAAAGGTAGGTCTATGTCACTCCCTGGTGAAACGAAGGTTTTATCACCAAGTAAGAGATCAGAACAGTACTGTAACCCACAGCTTGAGCTAAAGATCAAGGGCAATGTTCAGTTTAGATTTGTCTGTACTACATCACAACTGATTGATTTCTAGCAACAGGCTCGTACCTTTAGTATTTACTAAAATAATTCATTTTCCGAATTCTGCGAGATATTTGATGAAAATGAGGACGACGACTTGTCTACAATGTTTGCATCTTTATAAGAGACATGAGAAACAATTGTGGAGAATTCCCTAAGTATTGCAACGATCAACAATATATTAAAGTATGACAACAATCAAGTATTGTCTGCCTGGAGACCACTTAACTTTAAGTGAAACAACGATTAATTGTTCACTAGCAGAGACCACCCAACGACTAAGTATGGCAATAAGTATAACTCTCTTGTAGAGAATTCATTTTCAAATTTAAGTAGCAGTAGATGATTATCCCCCACCACTTTGAATGGTATGATCCAGGGTATTGAAACAAGTCCTCAAAGTACATGATACTATACAAGGAGTGCTGATGACCTGCACAAGTACTTGGCTATGATGTAGGCATGATACTATAAAAGTACAACCGACATGTGTGGAAACATGTATATAAACTTGTCCTATCTAATGATTATATACTTATTGATTTAAACTACCATTTAGTCTCTGGTAAGTCCTTACCTGTGCAATGCACTATCTAAATACTGTGCATGCTGAACTCTCAGATCATCAAGGTTATGTACCTGTGAGGAATCAAAAATGAAACGAGCAATTCAAGATCCATGAAAGACTGCTTGCTCTATCAAAACTATATAAAATGATGCAACAATTCATATATTTTGTGTATTTTTCACAACACATTCTTGTGTTTATCAGAAATAACTGTAAAAGGGAACCAGCAAAGGTGAACACTTTTGTGTAATTAAACAGAGTTATATGATTTAAACAGGCCTTTTTTTTTCAATAAATATATTACAGTTTAATCCTAAAATGTTGCATGTCTACCAGTTTGCTCATGAAATATAGGCCCACACTGTACAAGTTAGGTGATGGCCAGCAGTTTGGATATATAAAATATATATTTATTTATATATTTATAGATGTATTTGTAAGTATGTGAATTTTTGACAGATTTTAATTCCTCAGAAATGCATGCAGCCCAATGACTATGGGTTTCTCCTAAATAGGGAGCATTGAAGCTTGAGCAATTGAATGTGTAAATCTCAAGTGACTTAAGGCTGAAGGGAATTACGTCCTTAGCAGCAAAAATATTACATAATTTGATTTTAGCAAAAATGAATCAACACCAACATTTACACGATATGATCTAATTAATGTTGTCTAAATTTGTGTTGTGTATCACCAAATACTTTACCAATGTACAGATGTTAGTGCAACCAAACGTTGAAAAAAAGGTTTGTCATTTCTTACTTATTGATCTCCTTCTCTAAGTAAGATTTAACAATTTTGGGAACATGATGGGAGGGAAACAATTCTTTCAAGGATGGACATAAGTTGCTTTAAGCCTTGCATCAAAACCTTTCAAGTGTTGTTTACTTAATGCAAGTGAAAAAATTAGTAATCCTGTGCATGTTAGCTTAAGACAAACAGATGTATTGCAATGGCCACTTTTGTTAACCAACACACCCAGAAGTGGAAGAGTATAGTCTTTTCCTTCTTTGGTAGTGAAGGTTATGTTTAGATGCTGAGTGTTCATAAACTTGAGTAATTTTTTTACTTCACACTCAGTTTCAAAATGAAAAAACATCATCAAGACACATATGGAAGTGGGAAGGATTATTTTGAGCAAAAAAGTGAATAAGTTAGCAAGAATGGGTGCTTATGGGGAACTCATACTGTAGATACACCTTCCACTTGATCATAATAATCACCATTCAACAACAAAAAAAAAGGTTTGTGATGTAGCGGGGTCTGGTCAGTCGATACCAATATCTGAATTATTTTGTATGATAATATTAGAGGCAAAATTAATGGTTTCAGGTCAAGGAATATCACTGAATGAACTTTTGACATTTAATAACACCATATAAAGATGACATAAGTTCATTGAGTTAATTGTTTGAACAAATGAGAAAATGAGTCCTGCATGCAACAGTCAAAACAGGGTACTTATAACTACAACTTGGCTAAATTCCTGAGTGATGCCTGACAGTTTAGAGATTCATATTAACACAATGGAGTGATGAAAAACAGGTTGCAGATATGCATTGGTAGAACTGAGTGAAGCTCAACCTTGGGGATATATTGCTGCAGGATGTGCAACAGGCACATGTAATACACATTTATGAAACCAAGTGATGTCCAACAGTTCTGAGATAGTAATTCAAGAAAGACTTGAAGTTGGGACATGTGGTTTGATTGATAGATAGATAGATAGATTGGATGGATTGGATTAGATTAGGATAGACAGATAGACAGATAGACAGACAGATAGACAGACAGACAGATAGACAGATAGACAGATAGATAGATAGGGAATTATCACATCATTATTGCTTCTTCAGTTCCAGGCATCAACATTAGTAAGGTTCATCAATATTGTAATAAACTGACAATATTAAAATCATAACTACAGAAAGATCCTAATACATTCTTCAATTAATTGAAGAAGCTCAATTACTAATAGGGGTCATAGCTTAAGAACCATTGAAACAAAACGCAGTTGGCAGGATACTTTATTATGCTAGATGAAATGGAAACCTTCCAGAGAAGGCCTGATACACAATAAATGACATCAGTATCATAATATACTATTAGCTTTACTAACTTTTAAAGAACTTACATTTACTTTAAGATTCTTTTGAAATTCTTCCCAGCTGACATGAATAACTTGGTTCACCACATAACTCTGCATCACACTCAAGAAATGCTGCATCTCATGTCTGAAAGGATAAGAGGCTATCATGTGTGAGTTGATCATACCGTGTGTGAGTTGATCATACCGAGTGTGAGTTGATCATACCATGTGTGGGTTGTTCATACCATGTGTGGGTTGTTCATAACTAATACATGACAATTTAACAACTTTTAGATACTAAAATCTTTCCCTACTTCAACATTTCAAGATGGTCCCATATAGTAATCTGAAATAACAAAGTGTCCCATCTAGATATATGGTACTTATAACCACATGTGCTGTTTACTCTTGCCCTTAAATTTGCATGTACTCTGACTGGGATATGTGCTGTACGTAGACACACAATAAGCTCTTTCATATAATGTGTTTACAATGGTTATTAGAAGTATATAACTAGTGACCTCTTCAGCTTGATGAGGCTATTCCATTATCTGCAGTATAAGGGTAACTTAACCACACATCAGATGAAAGACATATCCTGTAAGGTAAAACATTCAAAACCAAACACTAATGCAGTAGGGACAGTATCAGAAAAACAAGGCTATTGACCCATCAAATTCAAAGCATACCTTAAAATGTCATTTCAAGATGACACCAGTACTAAAATACAGTTATAATACCTCTTCATTGAAATAAAAAGAACACATAGACACATCAAAGCAACAAAAGGTAAATGTAGCCAGTTAAAGGTGATCAATGGAGAAACAGAAACCTAATGTTGTAAAGTAATTGCATGTCACATGACGGCAGTCAACTGAGATGTACAGAATATGATTGGATATCAGAGATGTGTATAGTATCCATGAAAATTCTGTAATTTTAAATATAAATCATGCAAACCTGACCTGAATAATTGTAACTGGTGATATTCTGAACAATAGGACACATTCTGCATCTTAGCTGAAAAAAAAGAAAAATGATAACCACCTCCAAATAAATTCATGGTCATTATTAAAACTATTGATATATATAAAGTACAAAATTAAATCACAAATTGATTGCATACCTCTACACATATGATGTTTTCTTTACTTGTTGCATGCACTTCTGATATGGTGTTGTGTTTTGTTGTTGCATGTGCTTATCTATACAGTGTTGGTTCTACTCGTTACATGCCTTTCTCCATATACGGTGTTGTTCTCACTTTTTTGCATCTCTGTACAGGTTGTTGTGTTTATTCGTGAATGCACTTCTATAGGAATTACAGTTCTAGCAGATACCCAGCAGCCCAAGCACCAATTTGCTCTACTGAAGAATGACATACAATTCTTATGATACGTCCAAGATAATGGCATGAACAGGTTATCATTTATTAGGTGTTAGAAAGTCACTGGTAAAATTCCCAAATACCATCAAACTTGCAACTTCCATCGACTCCAACAGGTTCATGTAATGCACCTCAAAATAGAAGTGCATTCAAAACTGCACCTCCCATTTCTGCTACCAGAAAATGTTACTGGCTTAATATAATGTTTAATTAATCAGTAATAATTTTCAGTGAACTTTTAGTTGAATGTCACAATTTGGGGGGTAAAAAGTGGAAAAGTTAAAATATTATTATATGACATTCCCTCTCTTCATGACACGATATAAGATAATAAACAATATGCAAGCAAATTCACTTCAAACGTAGGATACCAATAACCAAATTGGTTGGGTGCTTCTGTTCAGAAGAGTTCTCTGTCTTAGAGTTCAGTGAAGGTGCCAGCCACTGAAGTATCTTGTGAGTGTGCCAGTCACTTTCCTCACTTGTGAGACTTCAGAGTTCAGTGAATATACCAGCCAGTTGACTGTCTTTTGAGTCTTAGAGTTGAGTTCGGTGATACATGCCAGTCAGTTCAACTATCTTGTGAGTCTTACAGTTCGGTAAATGTGCCAGCCAGTTTTGTGCGTCTCAAAGTTCAGAGAATATGCCAGCGAGTTTAGTAAGACTTAGACTTCAGTGAATGTGCCAGTTTCTTATCTTGTGAGTCTCAAAGTTCAGAGAATGTGCCAGCCATTTTCCCACCTTACAAGTCTTAGAGTTCAGTGAATGTGCCAGCCACTTAAGTATCTTGTAATTCTCAAAATTCAAAGAATGTGCCAGCTAGTTTTTTGAATGTGACTAAGCATTAGGTGAAGGTGGCAGCCATTTGCTATATTGTGAGTCTTAGAGTTCAGTGAAGGTGCCCGCCAGTGAATTATCTTGATAATCTCAAAGTTCAAAGCATGTGCCAGCTAGGTTACTTTCTTTTGAGGCTTAGAGTTTGGTGCATGTGCCAGCCAGTTTACAATTTTGCGAGTCCTAAGAGTTTAGAGATGGTGCCAGCACCAGTTCACTATTGTGTGAGTCTCAAAGTTCAACGAATGTGCCAGCCAGTTTACTATCTTGTGAGTCTTAAATGCAGTGAAGGGGCAAGCTAGATTATTATCTTGTGAGACTTCAATTTCAGTAAATGTGCATGCCAGTTTATTATCGTTTCGGTCTTACAGTTCAATGAATATGCCAGGATTTAACTTGAGATTCTTACCACTCCTTTCTAGCTGATGATGTATGTCCCTCAGAACCCAAGCTGTTCGTTTCAATTTCAGTAGGAATAGAAAAATTCTATTGTAAGCAGAAAGGCAAGCATCGGTGATGACAATATTGCTTGGCCAATCAACCTAAAGAAAAGCAAACAGGAACAACAATCCCCGATAACTTGCAATGACCTTGTAAGATAGGAATCATAGTTTGTATTCTGTCATGTAGCTAAGATACAAACTTAAATCAACACAATGATATATACAATCTTTAACTGAACTTAATGCATTATTGTGTTCTTTAAATAAATGAATGACGAGTATAAATATAAGTACATTCTGTTGATTGAGCTTGAATGTTGGAAACAAAATGCAAGGAATATTTGGTACATGTAAACAAAATCCACATCCTCACTGCATGCTTTAATTGCAACGATATAAATTATATAAGATTTGTGAAAGCATCCATCTAAAGTCAAAAGTGTCAGCCTCAACAAGATATGCTGTCTGAAGACATATTAATTGTCATTGTCAAGGACAAATAAATATCTAAATTATTAAACAAAATTTAGGATTTTGAAGGAAACCTTACACAGTTAAAACCACCCACTGCAATCACTTATCTGGAGTATTTTACATGGTTAACAACAACATAGAGAATGGGGTATTTTTCACAAATGAAAAATATTTGTCCCAACCATGTAGATGCAACAATGCATGCCACAATAAACATCTTTAATTACATAGGTTATAGGTCATTACATGTAACTAAGGACATTTAAAGAGATCAAATATTATTTTTACCTTATATTTCAAATAAAGACAATCCAGGATATCAATGGCTATTGAAAAGTAAAGAAAATGGTTTATGGTATGAAATGGTAGCTGAACTGATCTCTACAATCACACAATAAACACTAGGTTTTCTACAATGTCCTTTGTTTAAAAAGCAACAAGTGTAATCAGAACAGGGTAGGATTGGAAACTTTCTGTTTGCAATTCCTAGATAATGGTATTTAATAGTCAGTGGATAAATAGTGTTGTCATGCATTCACATACATCTTGCTTCTGATAACAAACAATCTATTACAATAGCTCAAGTCTAACATCATGATATTTAAGTAACAAGTTTCACTCCATTATTAGTCTAATTGATAATATGCAAAATATATAATTCTAATATACTTAAAAGGAAAAACAGTTAAGGGCAACATGGCTTCACTCCATATTAGCACACACTTCATGTCATGAGTTCTGAAGGGCAGCTTGGGTTCATCTCCTTACAAGTCTAAATCATAACCACATACTGACATACATTAATTCATTGCGAGTATATGGAGTTCATCAGGATACAAATTAATCCATAGTTTTTGTATCTACAATATTTCATGAACACATCATAAGAACATGAAAAAGGTGGAGAATTTAACATTTGAGCACCAAGTTGTTCTGGAAAATAGTGAACTTACCATTTGGTTTGAACACCTTTGGTATAAAGTTACAGACAAAGCTTAGGATGCTATTATCAGATTCACTGCTAGAATATTCCATAGCTCGAGATAGGACTTGATTCAGAGAAATTGGAGACAACAACTCATGAAGGTGTTCAGCTGACGAAAGCTGTAAAAAAAAAGTTATTATTATTACTACTGAAGATTCAAGATCATGCAACAGTAAGACAGTAAGTGCAAGGAGTAATGTAAAGACCATTCACATCAAATGCTGTTTCTGTTGCATTTTGAGCAACAGATCCAATGGTTTGTAAGTAATTGCATAAAACCATTCACATCAAAATTATGCAGGAGAAAACTGGATACAGAAACTGCGGTAGGTCGCACAGAATTTGCTGGCTGACTGATTCGATTGCATCTACTGCACAGTTTTTGCTATTCTCTAGACACAAAGCTGTACGCTACTTGCAGAATTTATCATTACATGTTTGTTATTGTTATATGGAATAATATTGTTGTCGTTTACACACGCTTCCTGTCATACAGTAAACATTTTTCATTTTGCACTGTCACAGATAAGATTTAAAGATCTCATCAAGGGCTATGAACCCACACATTTCTTTTTATCTTTTTCCATTGTTTGGCATCTGTACATACAAAAAGGTCTACAGCATCAGATTCCGCCATTTTTATTTTTACATGTGACTATATTCTTCTTGGCTTAGAAGAGGGAAACTGCATCATACCCGCTGCAGAAATGCTGCACTTTCCTTTTTGGTTTAAACCTCTTGCCATGCAGGAACCTGCTATGGGAACTGCAGAAGTTACTGCTGAGGTTTTGGTGTAAATGGACCTTAAGGCCTAGACTTTACACAACATGTATGACTATTTGTGGAAGCACAATTGATGACAACAGCAAATCTTTGGATAATATTGAACTAGGAACTACTGAATGTGAAGATCCATAGCATAACTACTACGGATGTTATCACCATGTGAAGGAGCAACTCACACAGTTCAACATTTATTTTGTAAAAAGTAACATTTTCCTTTATAAGACTGCAGTTTCAAAGAATTACTGAAGTGTTGTAAATTTTCACAAATTAATTCAGCATGATCTGGGACAATAATGAAAACAAACATGGCACTGAATTGGTCAATGTATTCCTGTAATGACCAAGATCCTCATGGTACTATTCAGCTTTAAGGGGATCAATATTTTGCTGCACAAATTGCGCAAGTTTGAATTTTGGCCAAAATTTTGTTAGTTTGCCATAAAAGATTGAGTTTGGATTGGACATTATGTTCTCAAAATGTGATACCAAATTTTACATTAAATGATCAAATAATTCTCAAGATATGTTTGAAATTAATTTTTAGAGCAACATTGGGTTCCTGTACACCCTCTAAAAAAAATCAGTATTTTGCTCAAGAGTGATATAGCTTAGGCAATGGTTCTCAGGTAAGTCCTTTCCAAGTATTTAACTTAATTGCTCAGACAAACAGTTCTAAAGGTATGCTGGAAAGTTTTACAGCCGAACTGGCTTTTCTCCCTTTTCACTCAGTTTACCATTAGAGTGTGTTGTTAGGCTAGGCCTTATCAAGGACATTTGCTGTAGTTCTCAAGATCTAGAAATCTAATTTATACAGCAAAAGTAAGAGTTTTCTCAAATATCAGGAGTTTCACTTCACCATAAGCCTTCTCATGAAAGTCCTAACCAGCTTTAAAAATTCATTGCACAAATACTTGCCAATAAGATGGAAATAAGATTTTACAGAAAAAATGTTTTTTTTAAAACATCAGCAGGAGCACTCATTTCACTGTAAAATATCTTGGAAAATATGTTGGACACGAGCCTTCAGGTATATTTGTACCATGTTTAAAATATTTGCTCAAATATTTTTTTCAAGGTATGCTGGAAAAACCAAAAGTTGACACATGTGAAAACAAACACATACATAAATGTGCATGGACCTATTTTCACTTACACAACCTAACATGATTCTTCTGAGCTCAAGGTCCATCTAATATGCGGTACCCCTAGGGTGTACCCTGTGGACCATCCTAGGTGTTTCCATAGCTCACTGTTCTTCCATTGGTACACAGTGTAATACATAGCTCTACTAGCTAAATGATGGCACAATCTGATCTTAGCCCTATAAGGGGTGATAGTAAAGTCTACAATTAACCCTAATGAATGAGACCTCATTGGACAACACTATGCAGATACTGCCAGTTCCATGTTTCCAATCATATTACTTATGTATAATACTTTTATGTATAAATAATGTTCTGAGTGAAATGATTTGTTGTTTATTGTATGACAAATCTCTTACCTTATCAAACATCTCATCACAGAGACATTGTCCAAACTCTCCACCTTCCAAGAAAAGATATCTTCTTAAATTTTGAAAGTGGTTGCCAATATTGAGCTCAACATAGAAAAAATCTAAAATACTTTCACTCACAATACTGATCCTAAAAAAGAGAAGAAAAACACAAAAGTAACACCATCAGAAAGAATGGGAATGTTATAAAAGGCTGAAGTAGAAAAACTGCATGGCGATAGTGTGAATAGTGTTAGAATTGTATATAGACAACCACATGTTACTACCATTACATCTTTGATAAAGAGGCAGAATGTACTTCATTGCATACTTCTTTGTGAATGTTTTGAACTTCAGACCTCATTCATGATATCTGTATGATGTGTGTTGTTTCTGTTACTATCACTACTTTGCCTTCAAATTACAAACTCTAATTCTTCACAGGTATGACAATTCTAGAAACTTCATCTATTGTGGAAGAAATAAATCAAATCATCAACTCACTGAGCAGTGAGAGGAGCTGTGATAGACCTTTCCAAGAGAACAGGTAGAGCAAGACCATCAAGGGCATCAATTTTACCATCAAATGACCTGTTAACCCCATAGTCTCCAACCTCTGACCTTGAAGGTATATAACCAGTTGCTGATAAGACATCTACAACTGGGTCTTTATCTGTGGTAATGATGATAATATAATACAACATTATCAGGTAAATATCATTATTACCAATAATTAGGTGACAAACATACATTTAAAAGGTTCAATCTTTTGGGCAAAAAGCCTAAAAGGAGCCATTGGTATTTCCCTTTCACATTCTTTGCAGCGATCATAATTACCTAAGACATTCTGATGTTGAAAAACAATCACCAAATTATATTTCATGAGATGACATGAAGGAAAAATACATTTACAGCCTTTGTTTAGACAAGTGGAGAACTAGTAGTGACGTTTTGACAATAGGGTCATTTTTAAGAGTTAAAAGTAAATTTGCAGGTGCTATGAATGACTGCATTTTATCAGTCAAATGTAAGGGTGAAAGGATACAAATTTATGTCCTTTCCTTCCATAAAGTATCTTCAAATTTAACAAGTGTAAAGAAAGGGTAGACTAGTTGTGGTTAGAATATATAAGGTAATACACTAACACTGCTTTTGCAAACTGTGTTGTATTATGTGTTGTAGACTAACTTGTGTAAATACAAGTCTCTTATTATACCACATCAGTCAAAGCAATGCCATTTACTTTGATATAAATAACACCATTTTCGGAATAAACAGGAACACATACATTTCAAAAGGTATTTTGATATCTCTGGCATAAAACCTGTAGGTAAGACACAATAATACTTCTAATTTCACCACAGCAACTTTGTTACAATGTCAGAAGGTGTTTAAAGGATAAATGTAACAAAACCAACAAGTAAACTAATGTCCTAAATTAAAACTTTGAATCCATCTTTGCTGGCTCCCAATGTAATTTGAAATATCTGTACTTACCATTGGTAGTTTTAGGCTACACATTCTCTCTTTATCATATACCAGCAATAATAATGTATGTTTTCACAGCAATAACTGCTATTTATGTTACATGTATCTTTACTCTACTAACCATTGACTTGAACCTAATGTCACATTGATGAGGAAAAGGGGAGGAAAAAGTATGTTAAGCGAGTCAAACTTGGTCCCGTGTAATACTGACTTGATAAAATTTAAGGGATATAAGACATTGCACACTTTAGTGTAAACAGAACATATGTGAAATATTGCTGGCAATTATCACTTGTTTCAGATACTCACTGAAAATGTTGAAATCAAATGAGATAGGCTGAAGCTCTTTCTTCCATTCATTTAGCATTTCTCTGTCAATCCCTTCATCTGTCTCTGCTAGACCTAACCATAAAAAGAACAAACATTACTGGAAATCCATATTTGAGCCAAGGATGGTGATTTTACTCTCAAAGAGAATGATTGTGATTCTTGGTGCTCAAAATAGGGTGACTCATCACTTAAATTAATTAAAAATGACACAGTTCAGGAAAAAGAATGATATGGATTACATTTAAATAGAAAGAAGAAAACTAAAGAATAGAAGATACCAAGAAAAGTTCATGAGAGTTGCTACTTTATGATTACAGTATGTTCCATTATGCCTCTTAATATTGTGGCTAGCTGGATATAAGAAAGAAAGAATATCTAGATACATAAAAGGACTACTAACTGTCAAGAGCAATGAAAGAATATCATACTGGGATCGCAAATGAAATAAACATCTCCAATGACACACCTGAAACGGATAATGACAGTAAGCTCCTACATAATTGTGAATTATTAGTAGCATACCTTTAGATACCACCTGAGGATTGGAATCATAGATATATTCTTCCTTGTCATCTGACTTCCTTTCTTTATCAATAGGAGCAGAGTAGAGTACATTTTGTATGGAAGAATCAGAAGGGTGTGCTACTGATCCATGAGCAGCTATTACTGTAGATCCTTTAGGAGCTAATTTATTGGTAGACCCATACGTAAAAAATACATCTGTGGTAGATTCATGGGCAACTAGGGCATCAGTGGTAGATCCATGGGTAGCTGGAGAATCAGTGGTAGTAGATCCATGAATAGCTGGTGGATCAGTGGTAGATCCACGGGTAGCTGGTGGATCAGTGGTAGATCCATGGGTAGCTGGTACATCAGTGGTAGTAGATCCATGAGTAGCTGGTACATCAGTGGTAGTAGATCCATGAGTAGCTGGTGGATCAGTGGTAGTAGATCCATGGGTAGCTGGTGGATCAGTGGTAGATCCATGGGTAGCTGGTACATCAGTGGTAGTAGATCCATGAGTAGCTGGTACATCAGTAATAGATCCACGAGTAGCTGGTACATCAGTGGCAGATCCACGAGTAGCTGGTGGATCAGTGGTAGATTCATGGGTAGCTGGTGGATCAACGGTAGATCCCAGGGTAGCTGGTACATCAGTGGCAGACCCATCGGTAGCTGGTAGATCAGTAGTATATCCAGAAACATCAGGATTAGACTTACTCAAATCTATTTTCATGGAAGAATTTGGGTAGATTAATTCCTTCATACATGAATCTGAGACATGCTTTGGTATTGCTAGAGTATGAGTAACAGAATCAGGTGATGTAGCTGTTGCCATTGGTCCAAAACCATGAAGGTTTTTGCTGCTAGTAAGTGCATCTTCTGACCTGATGTCTTTTTCATGTTTCCTTGAAATATCACTACTTTGTTGAGGTGACACAGATCCAATCTCTTTGTCACTACTTTGCTGCGGCAACACAGATCCAATCTCTAACAAAACATCATCAACAGATGTATCTTTTGCTCTTTCCTTTTCATCCTCATCTTCTTCATGCTCCCCGTTCTTTTTTCTCTGTATTGGTAGGAAGTCTCGGATGTCCAATTGTATTTCTTTCTCTTCATGATCAGTCCATGGCATCATTTGACTACCGATTAAGTTCAAAGTTGACTCAACAGCTGTAATAGGTAAACATTTGACTTGGTTTTCTTGTAATGCTTCAGGAACCTTGTATGAATGACTGGCAATTTCTGCTTCAGATGGTGAAGATAATGCATTAAAATATGGCATCTCTTTAGACTTTGACATTCCTGTTAGCTGCTCTGAACTCTCCCTTAATTTGTTTACTGGTTCTGTTTCTTTGGACTGATACATCTCTCTGTCAGTTTGTTCTTTATCCTGCCTAGCATCCTCTAGAGACTGCATCTGTGTATGTTCAAGGTCAAGTTTTTCTCTCTCTTTCATCAGGAATTCTCTCCTTCTCTCACCAAGATTACCCCTCCTAACTTTCCACAAAGCTTTTCTTTCCCGTTTCTGTGCATCCTCTGACAACTGCTGATAGTATGATAAAAGTTCC